>WBMW01001723.1:0-80564 GCA_013396635.1 Penelope pileata
CCTTTCTTGTTTTTCTTTGCACCTCTTGCCCAGTTTAGTTCCTGTGGGGCGTAAGCCTTCCTGTTCCCATCTCTACACAGCCTAGCAGCTTCCTTATACTCTTCCCATAGTACCTGTCCCTGCTTCCACTGCCTGTGCATTTTCTTCTTGCTCTCCAGTTTGACCAGCAGGTCCTAATTCAGCCATGCCAGTCTCTTGCCTTCTTTTCCTGACTTCCTACACTTGGGAGTGGACAGCTCTTGTGCCCTGAGGAAAGCTTCCTTAGAGATCTGCCAGCTCTGCTCTGCTCCCTTGTCCATGAGGGCAGTTTCCCGGGGGCGGTTTATTAAGTAACTCCTTGAAGAGCTGCAAGACCCTGAATGCTGTGGGAACCAGCTGGTGTAGTCACCGAGCCACTCTCAATATTTGAAAAATCATGGTGAAGTCCCTGGTGACTGGAAAAAAGGCAACATCACACTCATTTTTTCAGAAGGGTAGAAAAGACGACACAGGCAACTACCGACCTGCCAGCCTCACCTCTGTGCAGGGAAGATCATGGAGCAGATCCTCCTGTTAGCTGTGCTAAGGCACGTGGAAGAGAGGGAGGTGATTCGAGGCAACCAGCATGGCTTCACCAAGGGCGAGTGCTGCCTGACCAGCTAGTGGCCTTTTATGATGGTGTGACTGCATCAGTGGACAAGGGAAGAGCCGCTGATGTCGTCTGTCTGGACTTCAGTTAAGACCTTTGGCACAGTCCCCCACAACATCCTTCTCTTCAGATTGTTGAGATATGGATTTGATGGGTGGGCTGTTCGATGGATGAGGAGCTGCTTGCAGACAGAGAATAGTGGTCAGTGGCTCAATGTCTGTGATGTGTGGTGTCCCTCAGGGTACTGGGGATGTTCTTTAGTATCCTCATCAATGACATTGACAGGGAGACTGAGTGCACCCTCAGCAGTCTGCAGACGATACCAAGCTGTGTGGTGTAGCTGACTTGGCTGAAGGCCGGGATGCCATCCCGAGAGACCCAGACAGTCTCAAGCAGTGGGCCCAAGAGAACCTTATGAGGTTCAACAAATCCAAATGCAAGGTCTGCACCTGGGCCGTGGTAACCCCTGCTACCAATACAAGCTGGGGGACGAAAGGATAGAGCACAGCCCTGCCAAAAGGGACGTGGGGGTACTGGTGGATGGCAGCTGGACATGAGCCAGCAATGTGCCCTCACAGCCCACACAGCCAACCGAACCCTGGGCTGCACCAACAGCAGCGTGGGCAGCAGGGCGAGGGAGGTGAAATTCTGCACATAGCTTTAGAGACCCTCTTTTTAAAAAACTAGGGCTAGCTTGAAACAAAAAAACGTAGGAAATTAGTGGATCTTTTTTCTCTCTCTCTCTCTCTTTTTTTTTTTTTTTCCCAGTTACCTGTTTAAAATGCTGAAGTATTATTACTTAGGGTAGTCTGCCTAGTGTTACATTGTGAGTTTGTTAAGAAAATGAAACTTTGTTGAGAGGTCAGAAGCAAATTTGTGAAGGAGCATACTCAGTGATTATCCTTTCTGGAGAGGTCAGAAGTTCCCAGAGCTTTGCTTGCTTTACTTTAACTGATGTCTGATGTGTTTTAAATATCTTTAAACAGGCAGCATCAAATTTGTCCATCAATAAATGGACTGGGTAGGGCATGAGTGGAGATGTCAGCCTTGAATGGAAAGCAGCTTCGATCTATTTCAGAAGTAAATTTCTTTACAAAAAACAGTAGCAACCCTGGGAAAATAAAATGTTACAGTTTAAGCTTTGCACTTTTTGCATTTAGTAGAAGAACTGATGAAGTGTGGTAGTGCTCCTGGAAGCTTGTCCTTGCTTTCTGTGTGCAGGGTGAATCTGAGTCAGGTTTGTTCCTCGTGGAGGTATGGGGCAGGTTGACCACGGGAAAGGGAAGAGGAGAGCAGCCAGGCTTCTTGGCCTTCAATAAGGCAGCGTGAACAGGTTGCTCATGTGAGGCTGCTTTGGCATAGTTAGGCACAGGTCAGTGTTCCTCCAGGACAGCTTTACCTGTTGTTTGTATTTCTTAACCTCTCTGTTACATTAAAATCTCTTCATTCTAATCTCACCTTGAACATCTAATGAAGCGTTACTGAAAACAGAGTAGAGAAGCCATAGAAAATTAAAATCAAGACTGTGACTGTGGTCATCTGGAATAACTGGGATATATGTACAATCAAAGCGCGATTTATACATTGCTTTATCCTAGTGAGCAGCAAATTAATTGCAAACAGAACTATTAAATATAGCTCATTCTTATTTTTCTGTAAAGAAAGTGTTTGATTGGTGTCATGAAGAAACATGAAAGAACAAAGATCTTTCTTTGATAAAGGGCTATATCCTGTTTGTTTCTGTTTTCCTTCTTGAGCTCTGATGCTGCAGTCTGCTGCTATTCACCTTCACCTTTCCAGATGAAATACCATTTTGCTGGATTCTTGTTTTGTTTTCTGAGAACTCTTGTGAATTGATAATAAGGACAAGTCTTTTAAACGTAAGAAGGATAGTGTTGTTAGTATAGCGCAGCAAAGTTTAGAAAATCAGTTTTGATTGAGGCCAAGACCATGTTTGAGCTATAATGATCTCTATTTCCTTTAATATTAAATACGACGGCATGGTAAGTGAGATGTTGGGCCAAGATGCCGCAGACCATGTGGTAATGATTCCTTTCTTCTTCTAAGAGCTCTCCTATAATCATGTAATCATTCTATCCTGAGACAGGTTTGATTTGTGATTCCAGTCCTGCTTATAATAGCCTGCTGTTCTCTAAAGGTGCTTGGTTTCACTACGAATACATCCTTTGTAATATATCTCCAAGACATAATTGGAAATGAGAAACATGCTATCTCTAGTGCAGCTTTCTTTTAAAATATTGAGACTGTTATGAGTCACCAGAGATTTCTACTCCTAATTAAGAAATATGAAATTAGCAAAGTTATTTGGCAAGGCGTAGTAGTGAAATGTTGCATTAGAAACACTGAATAAGTCCATTAACTAAATGAGTAAAGTTTTAAGCCTATAATTGGAAGGTAACTGCTTTAAAAGGAAAAGGCAGAGTGGCAGTGCACGGAGCCTCTCCCAGCTCTAACTGTTAAAGTTAGTGAAATCGGCACTTTCTCCAAGTCTTTTGCTGCCTTTTATCCATATCTCATTGCATATACCAATTGTTTATTCTACAAGCAAATGAATCGGGATGTTTAAAGTGAGCACATGTTCTCTATGTTCCAACACTTGTAATTTTGTTTAAAAAGCACTGTTCTTTGTTGTTTTTCTTTTTAAGTCCTTGGAATTGCAAGAAAGGAAGTTTGTTTTGGTAGTTAATGATAGGTTGTGATGGGAAAAACCAGGAACATCCACAATTTCCAAGGTGTAATAACATAAAAAGTATGGGAGTTGGGAAATAGGGATGGTATAACAGAACATATCTGGTGTGAGGGAGTCATTGTGGGGGTGCTGACAGCTAAGGATATATGAGGACAATTTCGTGAAAATGTAGAGATAGTGTGGGAATGATGCATGTTTCTCTTTGCTGTGGGATAAAGACAGCTACTCCAGTAGAAAGGGATAAATGAAGACCGATTGGATTGCTGGGGAGAGTGGGAAGCTTGAAAACGTTCTTCTGTTGAGTATGTGCCTTTGCTTGGCTTATTCAGGTCTCTCACTGATGAGTTCAGTGTCGTAGTTTTGAGGGTTGGTTGCCCCTTGTTTGGCAGGAGCAGCAATGAAATGGAATTAGTATGGAGTATGCTGAATGTGTGCCTGCGTTTGTTACGTTCCTTGTCCAGGCTGTAGTTGGTCAAACTTCTATAAACCAATAGCACGTGATATTTACATTAGATTGAAAGTCAGACGTACACCTGTGTTGATATAGCTGTTCAGTTAACCTTCTGTTGGTAACCTGTCATTGCCTGGATGATCTGGTGGTCTTGGTTATTTCTGTCGCTTGTAGTAATGGCATGGAAAAGCAAAGTACTGTGTTTTTAGTGCTGATTGTAGAACCATGAATATATATGACAAATCAGTATTGTAACATTAATTACTAATGTAACATATATTTGCATACGAGTTAATAGAATTAAAATCTGTCGGAAGCTTGTGCTGTGAATGTTTTCCGTGGATCTGCAAATACTTTGGTCAGAATTAACTTCAGAATAAGTTTTGCAACCAGAAGTGTAGAAATATGCCTAAAACTGGCTTGTGAAGTGATGGAGTCTCTGCGTGATTATCTTCCACCAACAGCATGTGCTTGTTTTATGAGCTCAGCCGTGCTACCTTAAGTGCTCATTAGATGTTGGAAGTTTAACTGGGTCAAGTTGGGTCAAGCTTATTTAGATAGCAGTGTGTTAAGGAAAATACAGATTTTACTGCATGTGATGTTGTTAATTCAGCTGGGGACAAGTCTTTTATGATTCAGTACCGTGTAAATATCCTGTTATGTCCTCTGGGCTTACGGGGTGCTGGCTGGGAGAAGTGTCCAAGTAACGGCTACGGCAAGTGCTATCTTTTAGATACAACGTTAAGCTGTGCTGCAGATCTACTTAAACTCCTCGGTTTTCCTTTTGCCAGTGTGAGCACTGATTAACCTGATAATCAAGTTATAAACTTGGGAACTCAGGTGTAGCTCTGCTTTTTATATGGAGTGCTTTGCTTTTTATCTGGAGATAGGGGATGGGGAAAGAAGGAGACCAGTAAAGGACATGAAAAAGCTGAATTCTGAGCCCTTATTCTGAGATACAGCAGTGGGTGAAGGGTGAGTTCTTACTCTTGAGCATGTGCAGGGAACATAAAGCCAGGCTTGTGAAGATACTTTTAGGACAATGTTTAATTGTGATCTTGTTTAATTTGCTCTTTAATTTACTCTTATTGCACAAATCTTTCTTGATCTTACATTTCTGTTGTAAGCTTTGCAAGAAAGTCTTTTAATTTTATATCTTCCAAGCTTGTGGTCAGTTTGAAAATTGCAAGGGGATTTGTTTTGTCCTTCTGGGACACAAATGGACCTCACCTCAAATATTTAAGTGACCTGGGAGGGGAGTTAGTGTGCAAGACTCCGTTCTGCTCACCATTTGTATTCTTAGCATGTAAGATCAAGCTCTCTAGTTTTATAAAAGGGAAAAAAAACTTCTTCCAAAATGCATTTTTTTCTTTTTCATTGAAATAATAATAGTTGCAGAATCATTAGATTGTGTTCTTTCTTTCATGAGGATATCAGAATTTCAGTTTATAAGTGCAATAATTCTTTTTTCCCCAAAAGGAGAAGGAGAATCTAGGCTTAGAAGTATAAAACAACAAACTATTCAAAGTTTGAAAAAAGTTAGATATGGATTCTTGTTAGAAGTGAAGTCATAGAGTTGTATGACTTCTATATGTTTCTATATACTCTATATATTCTATATTTCTATATATTTCCAATTTTATTAAGCAATGTAAATTAATGATAATAAGTTATGATAGTCTTATTTATTTCTCTTGAAGCCACCAGTTCTGGATTCATGTAATTCTAGACAGAGATATAAAAAGCCTAAACACAACTTTGTTTTATAGATGGAATAAATCGATTTGTTGAATTATAGTTTTGTGCTCATAAATATAATTTCTTTTCCTATCTTGAGTTGCTGTTTTCCACAGTTAGTAGTTCTGGCAAATTGTAGATTTGAATGAACATGAGTTTTGTGGAGTGTTGCCTGAAACTAAGTAGTCTTTGAATGCAGTTCAGTCCTGTTCCCATAAGAAAACCAAAATAATGGAGTGGTGGAGAGGTACTTCAGCAAGGATTAGGAGAGACTGAATTTTTCTATGGGCAGTCACGGCTGGGTTCTGGAGATATGCCATGTCCCTCTGTGGCAACAATGAAAGCACAGGTGTTTGAATAATGGTTGCTCATTGGTGTGCGTTATATGGATGTTCTACACCCATGAGTCAATTTAAATATGGATCTCATGCAGTTTTGGTGCTACGGTTCTTGTTGTATATACATATAGTACAGATATACAGCTGCTGGTGTTTCCCATTTACATCTCTTGTATGGGGCTGAGTGTGGAATGTTTTGTGCTTATCTTTTGTACACAATTACATTTTTACCTGCTTAAAATATCATTTCAGAGTCCGACAGGATTATATCCAGACTTGCACTAAAGAAATGGGCTTGATGCTATTTCAGTAGCTAAAGGTACAGCAGTTTGATTCGTGCTCCAGAAGAGTGTTTTTTAGTCTTACCACAAAAAATGCTGAAGTTACTCATATTACACCAAAATGCTCCAAAGAAACAAATATTTACAAGCACTGAGTCTTTAACTGCAAGGATTTTTCCCAATGTGATAACTTTCCTTAGGTTTTGCATTGTCTAGGTCTAGTCATATTTAACTATGCAGAGGGACTTTATTGTACAATATAAATAATTTCTGAAATGTCATTATATAATAAATGATCTGGAATACATTTACTGAACTGTCATTAGATAATAAATGATCTGAAATATGATTAAGCCACTTTGTTTTAAATAATTTTTAACTTACCATATATGCAATACAATTTTAAAAATGACTTACTTCGGGGAAGCTGTTGCATTTTTTTTTGGAAAAGGGAATATGGCCGGGGTTGTGAAAGAAATGAAAAAAAAAAAAGGAAATCAGTGGCAGTGTTCCACTTAATATACCAAGTGATATGGTACCATATCATACCACAGTATGATGTAGACCATATGTGATGGTCTATATCATAGACCAAGCGATTGTTAAAATCATGTATCACTTGTTTATGGCAATACAGTGGATGTAATTTACTGTTGAGGTGGCTGCTTTAATAATGGATTTTTATGGCAGTCCTGCATGAATTGTACACATAGAGGCACAATACTTCTTGTTCAGGTATAGTTATATCTTGGTTTTCAGTTCGCTTATAGTTTGTTTTATTGGTCTGTTTCAGTCATTTGTGGATGGTTGAACATGTTCCAGCACACTTTTTAAAGAAAGATAAAATGAGGTTTTCCAGAACGTTTCAGGCCATAGTCAAGAAACATCTTCTCCATTCATTAATCCATCAGATTTTTGACGTACATCCTGACGTGCTGGTTGGAGTTCAGAGCTTCAGGTTATTGCAGTTTGGCAATATTGAAAATTATACCATGAGGAATAAATTGTGTGAGTTTTCTGTATGTGGAAAAAAATTGATAAGGCAAGAAAATAAGAATTTAGCCAGTTAGCCTTCAACATACTGAGGCTATGTAAGATTCCTGTTGGGGGACTTTGTGGCTTTCTGCGTGTATGGATGGAGTAGGAAGTCACGCAAGCAGATAAAACATCTGTTTAATGTATGATTATTTAGGAGACAAAATGAGGATCTTGTCAGCTGTGTTTGCTATCTTTCAACTCTTTCCTTTGAATTAGCACCTTTGAAAACTAGCTGATACTTCCTTCCTTTAGTTATTTTGGAAACTGTTCTTGAACCACAACCAGATCTGATTGTTGTGTTACAGATAATCTGAAGGCCCCTGTGAGTTGTCATATTACTGTATCTTTCAGCTTCTTGAAAGCTACATGAAAAGGGGAGCAGATAAAAATGAAAAAAGTAATTCTCTAGCCCACACAAGGGATGATAAAAGCTTAAAAATATGAAAACTGGAAGTTAAAAGGCTGGAAGAACATTGAAAAAACTTTTTTTTTTTTCTTTCAAATCAGTACCTTTTTTCTTTAAAAAAGATTCTGATTTAAGAAAAAAGTTTTCAGAAAAAAGGTTCTGGTTTAGGAAAAAAGATTCTGATTGTAGTTGACCATTTACTGCTACCAGTACGTAAGGTTTCTAGGTTCTCTTAATAGAATTACAAATTCTATTTTAAATAAATTGATATCTGCTTAAGAGAAAGTTTTTCATGCAAGTGAATTATTTACAGAGGAGTACACTACGTGCCAGTTTTTTCACAGATGCAGCCTTCTAGGTTGTCTTCTTTTTACTAGCTTCAGCTCAATTTATTCTTTTTTTAAAAAAATATTATTTTTTAAAAATTTTACTCCTTTTTTATTTAAAAATTGATTTTATAACTTAAAGGCAGTTTATCTTTCTGCAAACCATAAAAGCAGAATCTTGATTATGTAATATCACATTATACTGTCTCAGGACTAGCTTTGATTTAAATTGCTATGAAATCAGATCTGGATTTGCTTAGAGTTCAGGCAGAGAGGGTATACGTTTTCTATCTTGCTATATTGAGCGTATATTGACCAAAGCAATCTCTGTGTTGAGGGCTGCTTGATCAACTGACTTCATCTGCTCCTCATGTGTCTCACCCTATAGAGCCTTCACCATCTTCATAGCCCTCCCTTGGACGCTCTCTAACCACTCTCTGTCCTTCTCACCTTGTGGCACCCAAACCCGCACCCAGCGCTGGAGGTGAGGCCGCACAGCACAGAGCAGAGGGGACAGTCCCTCCCCTGGCCCCGCTGGCAGTGCTGGGCCTGCTGCACCCAGGGTACCGTTGGCCCCTTTGGCTCCAGGACACGCTGCTGGCTCATGTTCAACTTGCCATCAGCCAGAACCCCCAGGTCCCTTTCCATGGGGCTGCTCTGCAGCATCTCTTCACCCAGTCTGTACACACATCCAGAGTTTACCCATCCAAGGTGTACAATCTGGCATGTGCTCTTTTTAAACTTCACATGGTTGGTGATTGCCTAGTAGCTCTCTAATGTGTCAAGATCTCTCTGCAAGGCCTTGCTACCATTGAGAGAGTCAACAGCTCCTCCCAATTTACTGTCATCTGCAAAATTGGTATACTATCAAGTCCTATATCCAAGTCATTTAGGAAAACATAAAAGAGAACTGGCCCTAAAATGGAGCCCTCTGTTCATCCACAGAGCGAGTGACCTTATTGTAGAAGGAAATGAACTTGCTAAAACAGGACTTACTCTTGATGAAATTGTGTTGACTGTGCCTGATAGTAGATTGTTCTTTGACAAATACCTGGATATCCCCCAAGATAATCTTCTCCACAACTTTTCCAGGGATTGAGATTAGACGAACAGGTCTGTAGTTTCCTGGGCTTTCCCTCATGCCCTTTTAATAGCCACATGTAATGTTGGCTAGCTTCTAGTCAGCAGGGACCCCTCCAGACTTCCGCAAATTCCAGTAAATTGTTGAGAGGGGCCGGCTATCATGTCCGCTAATTCCTCCAGCACCCTGCAGTGTATTTCTGTAGCCCCCATGGTCTTGAATGTTGATGGAGCCCAACCAGTGGCTGTGAGCACAGGGATGGTGGTGGGACGTTTCTGCAGTGGGGAAAGGGACAGTGGTCACCTCCTCTGGGGCAGGTGTTCAGGAGCATGGCATACAGCTCTTGTTCATTGCTGGTGAAAATGCATAGCTAGTGGTGGTGACTGTGTTGAAAAACAGTGTTTTGTAGCTGAGAGCTTGCTCTATAGAATAGTGTTATTGTGCTCTTTGTGTCTTTTGTAGTTTTCGTGAAAATAAATACGAGACCTACGTATTTTATCAGTTTAGCTTAATGGAAAACCTTTTCTGCTTTCTAGCCCTCCCACAGAGCTTCTGTTTCTTCTGTAATAGAAACAAAACAATTTAGGAGATTAGAATACTTTTGAGAATCTAAATAGTTGTAGTAATCAACTCTGTGATAAAAAAGAACGAAGGGACAAATGCTCAGAGAGTGAGCAGGAGTTTATTATATGGTGGGTTGGCACAATAGGTGATGTTTTCTTTTGTGACATAGTCATAGTTGCTATAAAATCTGTATTGTGTTAGGTATTTGTGCTTGAAAGTATCATTTTTGCTTTCGTTATGATTACAGACTGTGCTTCATATGGAGTTGTGGATATTGTGCATATTTGATAGCTGCACGACTGATGAAGTCTGGCTTGAATTTAGCTATCTTAGTATTTTCTTAGTGATATTAGTGGATTGAAAGCAGCCCTGCCTAGAAGGACTTGGGGATGCTGGTGGATTCTGGTGGATGAAAAGCTCAGCATGGGCCAGTGGTGTGCGCTTGCAGCCCAGAAGACCAGCTGGGCTTCATCAAGAGGGATCACCAGGGCAGGGAAGGTGATTGTCCCCCTCTGCTCTGCCCTCGTGGGGCCTCACCTGGAGTGCTGTGTTCAGCTCTGGAGACCCCATGATAAGAAGGACAGGGAGCTGTCAGAGTAGTTTCAGAGAAGGGCCACAAAGGTGATGAGAAGGCTAGAGCACCTCTCCTGTGAAGACAGGCTGAGAGAGCTGGGCTTGTTCAGCCTGGAGAAGGCTTCATGGAGAAATTTATTGCAGCCTTCCAGTATCTAATGGGCCTACAAAAAAGTTGAGAAGAGACTCTTTACTAGTGTAGGTGGGTAGAGTAGATGTTAAGAGGGAGCTCTTTACTGAGAAGGTTGTGAGGCACTTGAACAGTTTGTCCAGAGAAGTAGTGGATGCCCCATCCCTGGAGGCATTCAAGGCCAGGTTGGATGGGGCTTTGAGCAACCTGGTCTAGTGGAAAGTGTTCTGCCTATGGCAGGAGGGTTGGAGCTAGGTGATCCTTCAGGTCCACTCAAACCATTCTATGATTCTAGAGACCTCATGCCACTTGAAAACAGGTTTTAAATTGGCTGTCACAAATGTAATCTAAAATTTGACTTCCTCTTTTACAGTGGCTTGTAGCAAATGGATTAGAAATGCTAACTGGGTTATAAAATTTTATAAAATTAAATCACTCTTGCTAAGAGTAGTAGGCTTTTGGGTGCCTCATGAACTGTGCGTGCTGCACAAGGAAAATAAATAAGAACATATGCCTGTGGTAAGTCTACATTTCTTAGTTTTTGATTTCTATGTATGAATCCTTAGGTATTAATAATTTTGAATTTATAGTTTTAAAGATGTATCTATGGAATACTTTTCTTGAGTGAAAATGGAACTATGTGTTTGAAAGTAAACGGAATTTCATTTACTGTGAACTCAAAGTCAGTTTATTTAGACAGTAATTTTAGCTTTGTAACTTGATACCAGGAAAAAAGAATATTTATGCTTCTATCAAACATTTTTCATATATATAAATTTACATGTAACTACAGTTGTTTGTTCTGCAGAAATTGTAATTGAAAGCTAGGTTTTAAATTATGGTTTATGTCAAAATTTTAAAAAATAGCCACTAGTTTTAAAAGTCTGAGGTTACTATTATTCAACATATACATATGCACTCTGTAAACTGAAATCTAATTAAGAATACATAAGCACAAATCTTTTGGCCAAAATTGTATTTCAAGTTAGTGACAGAACAAGATGAGAATTCAAAACCTCAAACAAAGGCAGAGGAAAAAGTAAATAGTAGAATGAGACTAGAATTTAGAGATCAGGACAGTATCAACTTAGTGCAACACTACAGCCAAGTACATGTCTCTTCCATGACAAGTGATGAGGCTGATGTAGGCCGTGGTGGAGGCCTGCTCTTAGTAACAGAATAAGGACAAATGTATCTCAAGGGCTGGAACTGGCGTGCTCCCTTGCTGGATTTCATGAGGTTCTTGCTGATAGTTATTCATACATATATTTCATATGTATATGTTGGATAGCAGTAAAATGAGATCATGTGAATGATCCCTATCTCCATGAGACCCTGTTGTAGTTTAACCACAACAGGCACCTAAGCACCACACAGCAATTTGCTCACTTATCCCAGTGGAATGGGGGAGAAAATTGGAAAGGAAGAAGTAGGAAAACTCGCAGAATCACACAGAGTCACAGAACTGTAGATGTTGGAAGGGACTTCTGGAGATTATCTAGTCCAGCCCCCTGCTAAAGCAGTTTCCCTACAGTAGTTTGCACAGCAAAGCATCCAGGCAGGTTTTGAATAGCTCCAGAGAAGGAGACTCCACAGCCTCTCTGGGCAGCCTGTTCCAGTGCTCTGGCACCATCAAAGTGAAGAGGTCTTTTCCATGTTCCGATGGAACTTCCTGTGTTTCAATTTGTGCCCCTTGCCCTGTTGCTGGGCACTACCGAAAAGGGCCTGGCCGCATCCACTTGACACCTACACTCTACATATTTATAAACATGGATAAGGTCCCCCTTCAGCCCTCTCTTCTTCAGGCTGAACAGTCCCAGGTCCCTCAGCCTTTCCTCATGAGGGAGATGCACTAGGCCCGTCATCAACTTTGTGACCCTCCACTGGACTCTTTCCAGCAGTTCCTGTCTTTCTTGAACCAGACAGCCCAGAACTGGACCCAGTGCTCCAGGTGTGACCTCACCAGGGCAGAGTAGAAGGGGAGGGAGGATCACTTCGCTCGTCCTGCTGGCTGTGCACTTTTTAATGCACCCCAGGGTCCCATTGGCCTTCTTGGCCACCAGAGCACACTGCTGGCTCATGGCCAACCTGTTATTCACCAGGACACCTAGGTCCTTCTCTGCAAGACTCCATTCCAGCAGCTCAGCCCTTAACCTGTACTGATGCGTGTCGTTATTCTTCCCGAGGTTTCAGACGTTTGCTCTTGTTGAACCTCAAAAGGATCCTCTCTGTCCAACTCTCAGCCTGTCCTTTTCTCCCTGAATGGCAGCACGGCCTTCTGGTGTGTCAGCCACTCCCCCCAGGTTTGTATCATCAGTGGACTGGCTGAGGGTGCATTCTATCCTTTCATCCTGGACACTGATGAAGATGTTGAACAAGACCGGACCCAGTACCGACCCCTGGGGAGCACCACTAGCTACAGGCCTGCAACTAATGAGGCTCTGCACTGCTGATCACAGCCCTCTGAGCTCTGCCAATCAGCCAGTTCTCAGCTCACCTCACTGTCCACTCATCTATCCCATGCTTCCTAAGCTTACCTATGAGGATATTATGGGAGACAGTGTCAGAAGCCTAGCTGAAGTCAAGGCAGACAACATCCACTGCTCTCCCCTCATCTGCACAGCTGGTCATGGCATCCTAGAATGCTATCAGATTGGTCAAGCATGATTTCCCCTTAGTGAATCCATGTTGACTGCTCCTTTAAAGACAGTTTACTAGGTGAATTGAAAGCTGTGCACGCAAGCAGAGCAAAACAAGGAATTCATTCATTCCTCATCAGAGGCTGAATGTGTACAGGTCCATGGAGCTGGATGACATGCATCCCAGGGTTCTGAAGGACCTGGCTGATGTGGTTGCCAAGCCACTCTCCATCATATTTGAAAAGTCGTGGCTGTCAAGTGAAGTCCCTGGTGACTGGAAAAAGGGAAACATCATTTCTAAGAAAGGGAGAAAGGAGGACCTGGGGAACTACAGGCCGGTGAGCCTCGTGTCTGAGCCTGGGAAGATCATGGAACAGATTCTCCTGGAAGAGATGTGAAGGCACATGCATGATGAGGAGGTGATCCAATACAGTGAGCATAGATTCACCAAGGGCAGATCATGCCTGATGAGTCTGGTGTGCTTTTATGATGGAGTGATGGCATTGATGGACAAACGAAGGGCAACTCATGTCATCTACCTGGACTTGTGCAAGGCCTTTGATGCAGTCCCACACATCCTTATCTCTAAATTGGAGAAGTATGGGTTTGAAGGCCGAACTGTTTGGTGGATTAAGAATTGGTTGGATGGCCACAGCCAGAGGGTTGTGGTGAATGCCTCTATGCCCAGGTGGAGGCCGGTGATGAGTGTTGTCCTCCAGGGGTTCATCTTGGGATTGGTGCTCCTTAACATTTTTATCAATGACATAGACACTGGGAGTGAGTGTACTCTCTGCAAGTTTGCCAGTGACACTAAGCTGTGCAGTGCAGTTGACTCAACAGAAGGAAGGGATGCCATCCAGATGGACCTGAACAAGCTCAAAAGTGGGCCAATTTGAATCTAATGAGGTTCAACAAGCCCAAGTGCCAGATGTTACACGTGGATTGGGGCAATCCCAGATATGTATGGAGACGAGGAGAAGAACTCAATGAGAGCAGGCCTGCTGAGAAGGAGGTGGGTGTTCTGGTGGACAAAAAGCTGGACATGAGCCAGCAGTGTGTGCTTGCAGCCCAGAAGGCCAACAGTATTCTGGGCTATATCAAAAGAGGGATGGCTAGCATGGAGAGGGAGGTGATTGTCCCTCTCTACTCTGTCCTTCTAAGGCCCCATCTGGAGTACTGTGTGCAGGCCTGGGGCCCCCAGCATGAGAAGGATGTTGAGCTGTTGGAGTGGGTCCAGAGGAGGGCCACAAAGATGCCCAGAGGGCTGGAGCACTTCTGCTATGAGGAAAGGGTGAGGGACCTGGGCTTGTTCAGCTTGGAGAAGAGAAGGCGCTGGGAAGACCTCACTGCAGCCTTCCAGTACCTGAAAGGTGCCTACAGGCAGGAGGGGGACCAGCTTTTTACACAGGTAGATAGCAATAGGACAAGGCGAAATGGCTATCAGCTGAAAGAGGCAAGATTCAGGCTAGATGTTTGGAAGAAATTGTTCACTCAGAGGGTGGTGAGGCCCTGGCACAACTGCCCAGAGAGCTGTGGGTGCCCCATCCCTGGAGGTGCTCAAGACCAGGCTAGATGGGACTTTGAGCAATCTGGTCTAGTGGAAAGTGTTCTGCCTATGGCAGGAAGGTTGGAGCTGGGTGATCTTTCAGGTCTGCTCATGCTGCCCTGGGCAGCCTCATCCAGCGGGCAGCAGCCCTGCCCATGGCAGGGGGATTGGGCCCTTCCAACCTAGCTGTTCTGGGGTGCTGTGTTTCTATGATCAACAGGCAGATATTCAGTCATTTCCTTGAAAGCAGAGTCCATCAGGCCTAGCAGTTGCTTGAGAAGACAAATGCCGTAACTCAGAGTCATCCCCTCCCCTCTCTCTTTTTGCTCAGCTTTCATTGTTGAAGAGGAGCTCCTGTAGTACAGCGTATGCCTCTCATCAGTTTGGGTCAGCTTTGCTGTCTGTGTTCCCTCACAGATTCTTCTGTATCCCCAGTCTTCTCACTGGAGGGGCAGCCAGAGGAACAGAAAAGTCCTTGGCTCTGTGTAATCACTGCTCTGCTGCAACTAAAATATCAGTGTGTAATCACCACTATTTGCATAAAAAATCCAAAGCATAACACCTTACCAGATGCTATGAAGAGAATTAACTCTCTCTCAGACGAAACAGACCCTCCTCTGCCTTCCGTGAAGATGCCAGGGCTCCTGTTGACCCTGTTCTTCTCTTTAGAATTTTGTTTGGCTAATGGATGACACTATGGTCATACCTCTTCAACAACAACAAAATTAAATTATCTGTAAGTGACTAGTATCTATAGTGTAAATCATTAGATATCAGAATTGTTGTCATGGGACACATCAGGATTATGTTATCTACATTTAGACACAGTTTGGTTGCCATCTAGTTTATAGAAGAATAGTCTACGTAGCAGAAGTGGCATATTTAGCCTTAGAAGTTTGTAACATATTTATTATTACTCATTTATTGTTATTTGAAGCATTTGAAAATGGCAGTTAGAATTGCCAGTAGTTTTCAAAGAATTATTATTAAAGATACTTAATTATTAAAGATAAAAAATTTCAAATTTGAAATCTTTAATTTCAAAAATTAAAGATAAAAAGTTTCAAAGAATTATTATTAAAGATACTTCAGTTACCTCAAGTTGTAACAGATTTGGACTTGCCTTTATGGAGAGAAAGAATGGTGTACATTCATCTTGTACAAGGGGCAGTCTGTAGGGTAGCAATTGTTTATAAAGGTTTCTGTAGTTATTCCAGAAAGTCATCTTAAGAGCTATAAAGTTTCTTTAAAACACTATTTACCTTTTGCCTATTGCCTATTAACATTCAATATTTTGAAATTCAAGTGCAATAGTGATTTTGCAATTTTTATGTATGTTTAAACTATGTCATGCCTTCTCAGTGAAAGACTTAAAAGAGTTTGGGATGAGTTCTCAGTTTTAAAGCATTGAGCCTATTCCAGTGTTTTGACGCAATTAATTTGACTAAAGCAAACTGCAATTCAACTATACTTCTGGGTAATTGCTGCCAAAAAAGAGTGTACAGTGGAGTCCATTTACAGTGTTCTGTTGAAGCAATAAATCTGTGAGAAGAATAACATATGTTTTGTTTCAGTAAAACTGTTCTTAAAGTTTGTGTGTGCGTATGTGTGTGTTTTTTTTTTCAAAGAGTCTATGAAAGCTTATGATGTTGTGTAGAACCTACTCACATATTACTTAGGGCAAACTTAGTTTTCTCCACCATATATAGATAGTAATGTGTTGAATGCCTTACAACACAGGAAAAGACAGTAGTATTGAAGACTAGTTGGACCAAGGAAATTGAGGGGATAAGAAAGGGTACTCTTTAAAAAATAGAATATCAGATGTAGCGATGACCATAAAACAACAAATTGGAAATAACAAATGGTAGGAATTGTGTTATCTCCAATGATCCCGTTACATATTTGCCCATTGCTCTTGTTCTGTGCTTTCCGACTTTAATTAGAGACTTGTTTATCCATGTGGAGCTGAGTGCCTCTGGTAAAGCTTGGTATGATTGTTCTCAAGTCCCACCCTTGAAAATGTAGCTGGCAGGGTGAGAGACAGTAACGTGTGAGGGTGAGATTCCCGTAAATTTTGCTGTTTTTTTATTGTATTGTGTGTTCATATTCATATGGACAGCACAAAATGGTTTGGATTATAAAGAACACACTTTTTTTTGTTGATTCAGTATTTTCCAAGGGGAAAAAAGGATGCTGAAAGCTCCTGGCCTGTCCTAGTTTTGAGGAACCTGGCTTTGAGAAGGAGAAAAGATCATAGGCAACACCTGTGGACCTGACTGTGTTTTAGTGGTAGATGCTGGGCTGGGAGGCACAGGAGAATTACAAAGCTAGTGTAGATGGCTTCCAGCGTGACTTACTTCGTTTACAGATTTCCTCTAGAGGCTGATGACTTAGGTGGCCATGATGGGTGGAGGAAATGATTGTGTATTTGCTGATTGCAAAATCATTATGAGCTATCAGGCACGATATGGGTATGAAAGCAACCTCTAATTAGTCAAGTACACTTTGTGGAGACCGAGAAAATTTATTCTTATTTCACAGAGCTATATGGAAATTAGAGCTGCAGAGTGACTTGCAGTTCTGTTTACTGATGTTCACAGAGAAGAATTCAGTGGTGGCTACAGGGATAATTATAGTAGTAAATCCTGTTTAATCAAGCAACGATTAAAGGCAAGTGTGTTTATCTTCACATGGCAGAAACCGTGATATGGTATGATTGCTTTTTATAAAAACAATGGAGTGAATATCAAGGAGCTTGGAAAGCTGGCCAAAAAGTAAAACAATCCAGAGCTAGGATCAGATGTGTCTAAAATAATGGCCCTAAGTAAATTCAGGTTGGAAAACTGAAGAGATTTCCAAGTCTTGGAAGAGAAAAATCTGTAACATTTTTCAAATTAGGAATCAAGTAAGTAAAGCAGCAGTTTTATTGAAACTGCTTTAATTAACAGGAAGAGCAAGAAAATATATTAAAAAAAATCTCGGCTGATAGAATATCTGCGTTACCAGGGTAACAGTAAGAAAGTCTGTGTTTTATGAAGTCTTGAGTACATACAGGGCTGTACTTGATCTGTAAAGCTACCACATCTAAAATACAAAGGGAATTTGCATTGTCTCTGCTAGACTTTCACTGATTTTTTCAACACTAGAGGACTTATGCAGTGATAATTAAGGTGGTGTTATGAGAATTGCAAAATGCGTGCAGAGCTTGATTTATGAAGTTGAGCTTAAGTTGAATCTGACTTTAATATAAGTAATTAATAAATTTGTAATCAACCTTGCAATTTCATCAATGATAGATAATTCTCTTTGTTTGCTTCCATGGCTAGAAGAAAAATACTAAATGGCTTTTTATAACTTTGAGATGGTAATAGAATATCTCAAAATTCACTGTTTTAGATAAATCACTAGAGACATGAGCCAGCCATTCTCTCTGCTGGGGCTTCCTTCAACACACTGCAATTTTCTATGGAAAGTATGCGTAGCCTGTTTTAATACTGAGTGATCCAATCAGCACTGGAGAAATCCACATGATTCGGTTGGTAGCCAGTGATCTTTTCCTGCTGGGCTTTTCCCTATATTTCCCTATATATATTTTGTATTATATATGCTCTAAAAAGCATAGGGGCACCTTTTCCTTTATCACAGGTGGTGCCCAATCAGAATCTGGGCAAGAGTTTCTTGGGGAGCAGAAAGGGTTTACACACATAATTTCAGTATTTGATAATCAGAATTTATACATTTTCTTTATCTGCAATTTCATTTTGTTTGCAGTGAATGCCTACTTACTAGAGTAGCGTAATGAGTGCTGTTGAGTAATAGCGTCATTTTTATGCATTTAAGTGGATTTCTCAGAGAATGAGGACTCTGCATTTGTCTGTACTGCAGAGCACTATAAAATATCGAGAGGAGAAAGGGTAATAACTACTTCAGAATTTTAAGGTTGTTAAAAAATTACAGATTTTTAAAGAAGCGTTTGGAAAATGCTCTCAGTTCTATGGTCTGGTTTTTGGGTGGTCCGGTTGAACTCGAGTTGATAAGAATTGGTTGGACGGCTGCAGCCAAAGAGTTGCTGTTGATGGCTTTGTCCATGTCCAAAGTGGCTTTGTCAGATGGAGGGCAGTGACAAGTGGTTCCCCCCCAGGGGTCCATCTTGAGTCTGGTGCTCTTTAGCGTCTTTATCAATGCATAAGGAGTGGGATTGAGTGCACTCTCAGCAGGCTTGAAGATGCCACTAAGCCGAGATGTGGAGTTGATACAATAGAAGGAAGGGATGCCATCCAAAGTGACACAAAGAAGCTTGAGAAGTGGACCCACGTGAATCTAGTGAGGTTCCACAAGTCCAATTGCATGGTGCTACACCTGGCTCAGGACAATCCCAGAGAGCAGCCCTGCTTTTATGGTAAACTCAGTTACCATGGGGCATACGATAAAAGTGGTGAAGCAGAAAAGACATGTATGGAAGATGTATAGGGAGATAATGACATTGTAATGATACAAATGGGTTTTTGACGTACTGGAGTTGATACATGTGCCTTTACAGCTTTTTCCTTCTTTACTGTAAAGGAGGCATGTCCAACCCGCAGCCTGTGGGTCACATGCAGCCCAGGACAGCTAGTAATGTGGCCTGACCCTTCCACCATGCCATCATGATGGGGGCTCTTCCTTGCTATGTGTCTGGCCCTGGCCCTGGGCACACACCCATCACTCAGCAGCAACCAAAACGTTGGTGTGCTATTAACACTGTCTTGGCTGAAACCAGGGCAAGGGGAGGACACAGTACAGTGCTAAGTCAACCTCTTGCACCCACCACGCACAGTCAGTCAAATTGAAACCCGTGTGTATTACACATTACACGTGCTCATGCTTTTTGGTAAGTAAACCACAGAGATGACTGATAAAAATATTTCAACTTATCTGATGTTGTCTCAAAAGAAAACAGAATCCAAAAAAAGAAGAATTGTGGATGAAAGAGGAGTGTTCAAGAAAAAATGGACAGGAGTACTTTTTTATTGAATCAAATAGTGTCGCACTGTGCATAATTTGTAGGGAAATCAAATGTTCAATGATTTCAATTTGAACTCAATGTTCAACTTGAATTTCAATTTGAATTTCAACTCAATTTGAATTTCAATTTGAAGTCAATGTTCGAAGATTACAGTTTGAAAAGACATTATATGCAAAATATCCTGCCAAATTCAATGCATATCAAAGAATGTTTTGCAAAGAGAAAATACTGGAAATGAAAAAAAGTCTGCCATCTCACCATTTTTTTTTTTTTAAAGTTAATGGCAGGTATTATTTGTCCTGTTAAAAAGGTGGAGTTTTCTAAAATCAGTTTGTCTCACCAGGCAATAGCCAGGCAAATTGAAGAAATAGCAAAGTCTATTGGAAGAAATTTGGAGAGCAAAGCTTCTAATTTCAGATTTCATGCTTTGGTGATAGATGAAATACTGATGCTACAGATATGGCTCAACTTGCCATTTTTATTAGAGGTATTGCTAACTAATATAATGCCACTGAATAAATGTTTTTTTTTGGTGCCATTGAAAGACACAACTAGATCTCTTGATTTGTATGAAGCAGTAAAAATTACATTGAAGTGATTTTCTTTAACCTTTGCCAACATATCTGGTATGCCTACTCATAGTGCCCTGACGATAACTGGTAAAAAAGACATTATTCACATTATTCACATCATCACTTTTTGGCAGTACGTACACTTTTGAAGAACTATTTTCAAGGACGAAGCACAGGAAGAGTAAAATTTCATCAAAAATCTCTGATGAGCACCTTGAGAACTCTCTAAGAACTGCAGCCACTGCCATTGAACCAGACATTGATGCATTAGTTTACAAAAACAAGGTCGTGTCGCACTAGTTTTATGTTTTTGTTACTCTTTTTTTAAATGTTTAAAAAATATATGAAAAAAAAATAAGTTTTATTACTTATTTACATTAACTATATTATATATTTTATCTGGCGACTAAGACAATTCCTCTTCGTTCAATGCAGCCCTGGCAAGACAAAAGGTTGGACACCCAAACTGGAATTAATTGTAACACTTATACCTTAGCAGTATTATATATATTATATATAGTATTTATAGCATCTGTTTCTGGTGTTTCAGTAGTAGATGGCAAAAAACATACCTTACCACCAGTGTACAAGATGCATCCTTTAGCTTGAGAGACTTTGTATTGTATCTGCACAGGCTGGTCACAGCTTGAGGGTTAGCTTTCTCAGATACGAGATGGAAATTTCCCGGTACGCCCCACAAATACCCCAACATTGGAGTCTTTTTTTCTGAAGGTCTGAGCAGTGGTTATTTTAAGAGGTAAACTTCATAGCCTAGTAATACAAAGTACTCTGAAGCATTTTTGTCTAACTTCTAATAAAACGGAAATCCTTCAAAAAGACTATGCTAAACATAACTGATTCATTTCTGCAGATGCCTGTTGTGTGATTAAAAATACACATCACAGACATAAAAGCTGGCCATGTAACTTTGAGTATTTATGCTCTGGAAATGGCCAAGGGGAAAATAAACGTGTGTAGAATTTTTTGTGTCCCTGTTTTACCTTCAAAGTTCACTCTGCAGTTTAGAGATTTATGTTCTAAGCTCAGAGGTATGTTTTGTGGTCTTAGATTTTTCAGTGATGTTGGGAACGAGAAATAGTAACTTCTCATTCTACAAATTAGCACTGGTTGGGACCAGTTGAGTAAGTAGATTTTTGGTAGCCGTGTGATTTTTGCAGAGAATGTAGCTTGTCGCTGTCTTCCCAGTTGAAACTCAGATGCCTTTTCTTAACTGCATGTTGGCAAAATGCCGCTGCAAGAATCTAAGTCGTTTGGCACTGAGAACTGAATAACTACAATTCAGAACTTGAAAATACAGTGGGAATCCTGTAGGCATTGAATCTGGTTCATGGTTGTGAAACAGTGTGTTCCTGGTGAGATGTTCTAAGCACTCAGTAATGCCGATTCAGCACTGCCCTTCCGTGAGTAAAAAGCTGAAAGGTGTAGGGGCCTTTCTATGCCTGGCGGGAAGAGTTTCATCATCCTCATACGCAATGATAAGGTGCATTTTCTTTTCACTTGAAAAACTGCTAAATGTTAAATAAAGTTTTTAAATGAAATTAGTGTAACGTTCATGGTGCAGAACTAAAAAAAAAAAATCACAGAATGTCAACTTGAGAAAAATTCAGTGTTGTTGTTGGAACTTTATTTTGGCAGTGCTGCAGTATTTGCTATCCTGGATTTTATTTTATTTTTTGCTACAGCTTCACTGCACTTATAGTAAAACATACATCATGTGTTTCTAATGGTGCTGATTTAACTTTGGGTTGGAGCTTTTAATTTATAAGCATGGTTCAGAAAGAAGAGGGAAAAGTTGAAGTAGGATTAATAGACTGCCAAAGCATTTTCATAGAAAAGGAAAGGGAGTTGAGGAATTAATTCTGTCTGTATCTTGTTGCAGTTCACCATATACAATCTGGTAAGTTTTAGAATTGTGTTATTGAATATTCCATAGTAATCTTCAGAGTGTACAGGTATACTGTATTGATTTTACAAGCCAAATGATATTTCATGTGTTTGTAGTTGGGTTTCATACATAAATGTTTTGTGTATATGACCGTTAAGGTATCTGAAGGTACAAAAAAGTAAAAAGTCATAGGATAGCTACTAAATAGCATGTATTCATTGATGACATTTATCCTTTTAGAGAGTCTCTGATAAAATTACAGGTGGCATAATTTACAACCTCCAGACTCAATGTAAATTTAATATCTATTGTGTTGTTGTAATGCCTGAAACGTTGGGATGTTCTGCCTTGCACAGAGGCGGGATAACGTCAAGTAGCCAAATGGCAGAACCTTTAGTAAAGAAGTGATTTCTTGTGCTTCATACCATCTGCAAGAAATACGGGCAGTCCAGTGGGCCATAAGGGAAGAGACACACTTCAGCTGTGGAGGCAGCCAGGAAAGTATTTCACATCCGTATCGGTTGTGACCATACATCATGCTGCCTCAGTTGCCTTAACCTTTCATCTATAAAATGTAAGGGCTGCTCCGAAAACAGAATCACAGAATCACAGAATTGTAGGGGTTGGAAGGGACCTCAAGAGGTCATCGAGTCCAACCCCCCTGCCAGAGCAGGTTCCCTACAGCAGGTTGCACAGGTGGGCGTCCAGGCGGGTCTTGAATATCTCCAGGGAAGGAGACTCCACAACCTCCCTGGGCAGCCTGTTCCAGTGCTCCGATGGGCAAGGCTGCTTCCAGGCAGGTAGTAAACATTCCTGAAGCATTTTGTTCGTGCATCCTAATAGCCCCCTGTGCGCTCATGCCCTGCCTGCACCAGCTCAGCACTGTCCATTTCCCACCTGCCAGGTGCAGGGTAAGTCCAGCTCCCCACTGGCCTCTGCCATGAGCACAAACAATGCCTCTTATTTCATTACGTTGTCCCACGGCTCCAGAGGCGGATGTTGGCGGCCCGGCAGCAGAGGCTGACCCTTCCCCCCCAGCTCCCGTCCCACGCTGTGGCCGTGTGACAGATGGCAGCAGAGGGGCACTCGGACCCCATGGCGTCTGACAGGGGAGTGCGGGGGGAGCCGAGGGGGGCACTGAATTCCTCCCTGCAGCAACAACGGCACCCACTGACATTCATCGACGCTGCTGAACGCTGATGGAGCCCAGCCAGGGGCTGGGAGCACAGGGAGGGGGCTGGGGCGTTTCTGCAGGGGGGACAGGGACAGCGGCCACCTCCGCTGGGGCAGATTGTTACAAGCACACCATGCAGGCTCTTCTTCATTGCTTGTGAAAATGCACAGCTAATGGTGGTGACTATTTCGGGATTGGACTCGATGATCTCTCGAGGTCCCTTCCAACAGCCTACAATTCTGTGGCTGTTTTGAAAAATAATGCTTTATGGCTGAGAAATTGCTCTATCAAACAGTGTTATTGTGCTCTTTGTTGGAGTTTTCGTGGAAATAAATGGGAGGCATTACTTTCAGAGTGACCTACGTATTTAACAGCATTGACTCATTTTCACAGTTACACATCTGTTGGCTTCTTTGAGTTATGGTTCACTGAAGAACAGCACTGGACTTGACCAACCATGTCTGTAAGCACTTGCAATACAGGGATTGCAGGAACAATGTTTTTATGGATGTGTTACTAATTATAAAGTGGGAACAAAAAGCCAAAATGAAGTGGAGTCTGTAAGTTGCATAACACCATGTTCAACTCTTTATACTTAAAGATCCTTGATCCTTTTGCAGCCTTTTCATAGTGTTACTTTTACTAATGTTCTTGATTTGTTTCTGATATCTCATTTAATGTGATGGAAAAAGAAAGCTACCTAATTTTACTTTTTTTTTATCTAGTAAACTTTTTTCATGTTCTAGAACTTCAATCCTTTGTGTTTAGCAAATGAATCTTTAATAGTGCTTTTCTGCCTGTAATCTTGAGGAAATGTGGGGCTAAGGAATTGTTCTGTTCTTTTTTCCACCTAAAGTCTGTGCTAATGGAACTGCTACCGTGGAAGCTGTGAGTGTACACCCTATGTGTTTGCTCTGTTGTTATGTTCCTGTTATCTGCTGCTCTTCATTATCAGAGGGAGGAAGCTTGCAGGATGGACCTTTGTTCTGACTCAATCCAGTTGTTCATGTGTAATTGATATAAACTTCTTGATGTGGTCAGTTAGAGATTTTGCCAGTGGTACAAGTGATCAGCCAGCCTGACAACTTCACTAGATGGAAGTTTCTTTGAGAAACAGGATGTCAAGATTTGAGAGAGGAAGTTCTGAAAAATGATGCACTTTATGTATTGTTGTTGAAAGATTTCCCTTTAAAAAAATATTGAGAAATGAAAATATGTCAAATGTCTCCAGACAGTAAAGGTACAAGTGCTAAAATTTATTTTGGATATTTACATTCAGTAAAGCAAACATCTGAAATATCTGATAACCTCTTGTGATAGATCTCAAACAAATTACAAAATAATTTATTGCACTTACACAGCCCAATTAAAACATTTTTTTTGTACAGGTAGCTAATGATTGTTTATGGTGAAGTAGGCTGTACTTTATCTAGATATTATTCTGCACTGTGAGGACAGTTTAAAAATCCTCACAAATTTAAGCACTATTTGTACTGAATACAGAAGTAATTTTTAATAACGTGTTTACAGAGACTCAGGTCTAAAAAAGGAAATATTTTATTTCTGGCTAGGAAACATGAAATTTGGAATCTTGAGGAAATGCCAAACATCTTAAAGTTTGGCTGGCAGTGAATTAATGGGGAAATGGTAGTTTTAGGGAGAATAACCACAAAATCCCTCTAAGCAGACCTGGCATCTATAGTTTCTTTATCCATTGCTCTCCTTTACTTCATTTTCTTTTCAACAAATCAGATTCTGTTGGATTTGTGTCCTTTCTGTAAGCAATTTACACTTCATTCTCTACTTTCTGCTTGAGAGATTCTAGCTCAGCTGAATAAGGTTATATGAAAAACAGCACCCGTGAAATGTGTCAGCATATGTGAACCTGTCTCAATTTTGCATGCTTCATCATTCCACTGCTTCATTCATAGCGAGCAGAAGTAAATCCTTTTGCATGTGCAGCATCAGCTTGTTTTGCTATAACTAGTCATCATCTTAAACATGAGAATGGAATCCTGTAGAGAGTGATTTTCTCGAAGTTTTGAAGTACTAAACTTAAACTCCTCTACTTCCAGTCTGATGTACATGAGTTAAAAAGCCAAGAAACAATTATTTCCACAGATCTTTAATTTGAAAGTGTGCATCTAACTCTGATATCAGTCTCTGTAAAACAGTCTGAATGTTTTCTCTCCCCCAGTGCTATGAAGTATGGCATTATGCATATATCCATACCTGCATAGGGCCCAATCCTGGCATTATAAAGTTAGAAAGGATTGGATTAAATGTTATACCAGCAGCTGAGAGCTCATCCACAGAGATAATGTTGCCCCTCCCCCAAGTGTCATTCCTCCTGGTTCTGTGCAGCAGCTTGGAAGGAGCAGGTAGACAGAGAAACCACTAGGAAAAGTACAATGTGTATACTGTGCACAGCCCGGAAATGCAGTTAATTGAAGACAGAAGTTGCTGGCACTTACGAATTGTTTCCTCAGCCTTCAGCAATGAAGGCACTTGAAGACTGAAAGCTGTGGCCTGTTTGAATAGGAAGAACATGCAAAGTGCTTGCACTGTTATTTACACAGTTTGAAAAGTTTTATTATTTTTTACTATATGCTGTACTAAGAGTTAAAGACTTTGTGTCGCATTTCATTTGAAGTCGAGTCCGGATAGCATTGTTAGATCATGACACTGACTTTAATCTTTAATTTGAAAACCTGCTTCAGACAGGACACCAATATGCAAATTAGGCTTCATTACTAAAATATTTAAATTCTGGGATATTATACAAAGAGTACAAATCCTTAGATTACCATGGTATGTTTTAATTCTGGCAGGTACTGACCTACTAATTAAGAGCTGTCTCTTTCAGTGTATGCTGCAGAAATCCTTACAGTTTTATAACACATATGACCTTAATATTTCTGTGAGTTCTGAGGAACTAATCTGTCTCTCACATTAATATTTTGGTGCTGATGGTTGCAATACACTTATTAAACACTTTCTGCATCTGATATGAATCGATTTTTTCTGTGTTAGTATTGCTGCTTGCCTTAGGCAGCATGGTGAGGGCATGAAAAAGTGCAGCTTTGTACAGCTGGTCCTTGCACAGTGACCGCTTACATCCGCTTTGCAAGACAGTGGAGAGTCAACTGTGGGGAATATTTTTATTGAGGTCATGACAAAGCAATGTTATGCCCATTTATTACTGAAATCTAGTTTGAGATGCTTGTGGAATCCATAAAGAGACCAAAAAATAGGCAGAAAGCAGGGAAGGTGTAACACAGTGGGAGTCTTGTTTTGTATGAGAATTAGGAAATTTTGAATCTACTGATTGTTTTGGGGAACATACTGTTATTAGATACATCTGTGTAAATGGAAGGGTGCAGCTGATAGTAATAACCCGCACGAAGGAGAGAGGAATATAACTGTATTGCTTCGTGCGTTGTCAGCATGCGTGGTGCTACAGGCTTATTTCAAGTCCTGCTCTTGTACCGTAGATTTTTAAAAATCATTATTCTTTAAAGTCTGTGCTGGGGGCAAGCACCCAGGTGCTGGCTGGGGGCTGCTGGGCTGCTCTGTGAGGCTGGGGCTGCCCAGTGCCGGACACAGCTGGCTCCAGCTGCTTCCAGCATCCTGCTGCAGGGCATGGCTGGGCCCATGTGGGTGCCTCACTGACAGTGTCTTTGGGAAGGGGTAAAACTCTGCTTGGCAGTGCGAGGAGGGAGGAAAGAAGTGAGAGAAGCAGCCTGGCAGAGAGGAAGGCCGGAGGAAAAGGCGGGGGAGGAGGTGCTCCAGGTGCTGGAGCAGAGATCCCTCTGCGGGCTGTGGGGAGGCCCGTGGTGGAGCAGGTATCCACCGAGTGATGGGCAGTCTGTGGAAGGCCCTGGGACAACAGATGGGTGTGCCCTGAGGAAAACTGCAGCCAGGTGTGGGTGTGCTCTGAAGGACTGCAGCCCATGGGGATGATCCACACGGAACCAGGGGTAAAGCGTGAGGAGGAGGGAGCAGCTGGCTGCACCCCGTGTTCTCCTCTGTGCCGGCTGGGGTGCGGTGGGAAGGGGTTTCCATTTGGATGTGAGAACAATCTTCTTACTTTGGAAGAGATCTAATCTGCCTCCTGTTTCTGTGATTACTGGCGTATTTCAGATGTCACAGAATCATAGAATGGCCTGGGTTGGAAGGGACCCCAAGGATCATCAGGTTCCAACCCCTCTGACAGGCAGGGCCACCAACCTCCAGATCTGGTACTGGATCAGGTTGCCCAGGACCCCATCCAACCTGGTCTTGAACGTGTCCAGGGACAGGGCATCCACAGGCATTCTGGGCAGCCTGTTCCAACTATTATAGGTCAGCTATTTTCATTTTAGATAAAGCAAAACATTAGTCTTCTTTTGGGGCTAGTGTTTCCACATAGCTTTTTTGTTTTGTTTTCTTTTAAAAAAATGAAAAATCTTGATATGTAAATGTATGTTGTGGAAAGCTTTTATTTATGAAGGCAAATGCCCACTCTAAACTACATACGGTGGAGGTGTGCCCATTTCAAACTGTCCATTCTTACTCCCGTATATCTTTCTATATGCTCGTTTGATGACCCTGTGCTTCTAAGCTCACACTCTATAGATTGTTTAAGATGTGGAGAAAGTACTCAGTTTGTCCTTTCTCAGTAAGTCTGAAGAATGTTTTGCCAAATTAGGTTGTCCTGAGCTTAAATTCTACTGAGATACTTGTGTACTACATTTGCCTTTTGTTTTACTCCAGGTAAGAAATTGTAAAATGCAGGAATACGTGAATACAGGGAAAAAAAACATTATGTCATTTTTGCATAAGATAAGCCCACCATCTTGGTAGGTTTTTCAGTTGCAGCAATGGTAGCTCATTCAGTTGAAGTAGGTGAGATGAATCAGTTCCTCAGAACTCTTACAGAAAGCTGCCCAGTTCTACACCAATTATGCATTATTTCTTACGGTTTTTAGTCTTTTTTTCATTATGCATTTTCATAACATAGAAATTTTGCTGTTTAATCTGACTGAAGTCTGTGCTTGGAGCCAGCACCCAATGTCCAAATGGACTTTGAAAGCATGATGCTTAAATCCCAGTGTTGCATTCCTCTACCTCGTGTGTTCAGGTTTATAGATGTTCTTAATTCCACTAGTAATGATATGAAAAATAAGGAGTATAGCTGCAAGGATTCAACTTCACTTTTCTACCTGTGAAATTGTCTAAGAGATACAGAAATAGTGATGTGTTTCTTGCAAGCAATAAAAATGATGGCGAAGATTATTTGGTTACACAATTTTTCTGAAAATTACTCATTTGAATTTATATAACTGAAATTATTGTTGTTCAGTGAACGTTACATCAGTTTTCAGTTCTGTAACTTATGACTGAGGAGCAGCTTTTGGGGTTCTCTGCCAATTAACTAACGTTCATTGTATGTAAGCAGCTGAAGGCCAACATAAAATGTCGTTGATCCCAGCACAGCTTCTCAGTATGTCTAGATGGCAATCTGAAGAACAGTGTCCTGAAACTGTGTTTCCATGTCACAGTGAGAATGAAGACAGAAGAAATGTGGCAGATGTGCTTTGATTTAGGAACAAAAAAAAAAAAAAAAAAAGCCTGAGTTAAATTCAGAATTAGACAGAACAGTCAAACAAAAAATAGTTTGTACATTTTACATGTATTTGAAAATAGCGTTTTTAAATAATCCTGTATTTAACATTGTTATTTATAGTTAAATATTAGCATGGTTAATTGTTATATCAAAAACTTTATTCTAAAGATACATGGAAGTGCCATCTGGTAGTTGTACTGAAAGTGCCCAATGATATGCACATAGCTAATGTCTTGTGTAATAGTTCAAGCTCATGGTGAAGGTGAGCTGCCCTAGAAAGTACGAAAACAACAGCCAAAGAAACCTAGCTACTTTGAAGTGTTCATAATGAACTTCAACATCTGTTTAGGATTCTGCAGCTAGTGTGACTACATGTGCTCACTTTTATTTAATGTGACAGTGAAGAAATAATGTTTTGTTGTATTTTTTTTTTGTTTGCTTGTCTGTTTGTTTTAAAAGTAAACCTTTTTAAAGGTTTGAAGGAAGTCATATTTGTAACACCCCTAACAATTAATTTTGTTTTCTTGCTTGGATCAGAATTTCTTTTAAATGATTTATCTGTATGTCAGGCAGAGTATCCAATATGGCAATGCCACCTACATAATTCCAAAATTATTTGGACCAAATTATTTTTAATTTTTGCCCATTTGTATTACATGGAAATATACAGAAGAGCTCTTTACTTCTTTTAGCCAGACGTGTCGTGTTTTCTTCTCGTAGTAAAACTGTTTGATACATTTTTTTGGTTTAGAGAATGAGAAAATTCACCATCAGTCTTTCTGATGACATTTTTAGGGAGGGAGCGGGGAGGGGAAAAGCAGTTTGATGCCCCCAGTTCTAGTGACTGTGATAGGAACTTGTGTGTTTTGATATTTTAACAATTGGAGCTGAGTTAGGGTTGTATGGCATTTATATAAATAAATTATATTGATTTGTTTATTTATCTTTGGCCAAACTCCTGTAATACTGGGTCTGTATCTGGAGTATTAACTTTTTATATATGTTTATGTGCATAAATCTGTTGGGGAGAAAAAAAAGCTAACCAATTAAATGGTTCTAACAGAGTTTTTCTGCTTTAGCTGCTGGCAGCTGGGGAGGAATTGCTGTCTCTGTATTTATGTATTTATTTCCTTACTTATTTAAGTTGAAAATATGCAAAAGGAGTGTCACAATAAGTCTTTTTGAGTTTTGCGGTTTTCAGGGTGTATTCTTACTCCCTAAATTATTCCTGCTATTTCATTTAATATAGCTGTAAAAAATGTGGCAATACACTGAGTTATAAAACTAGTGTATAGACTTTTGTGTACATACTGTACATATTTAAATGACCCCGTGGGTCTCCCAAAGCAAGCTTTTAACATTCCAAATCTTTTACTGTGCATCTGCTACTGGCATGTAGCCACCCACCCACACATTTTGTTGAAATAAATAAAATTTATTCCAGTTCACTCAAATGAAAGGACTTGTAAAATATGAAGGTAGTCACCTTGCTAGTAAGGTTACTAAAACAGAGGGTTTTCTTAAATGGAGTGTTGGTTTTTGTGTGTGTGTGTGTGTGTTTTTTTTTTTTTTTTGGTTGTTCTGCAAAACTATGTGCACAATTGCATAGTTTCTTACATTCTTATCTCATGTGTTCCTTTTGTTTTCCTTTGCAGATGGGGTTTATACAGATTAATGAGGACTTCATATTTATTGAGCCACTCAATCGCACTTTGGCTGTGACAGGCCATGCACACAGGGTGTACAGACGAAAAAGGTCCGTAGAGGAGAAAATTACTGAAAAGCCAGCTTCTCAGAATCAGTACTGTGGTGTTGTTACAGGTAATATACAAATATCACTGAACAGACTTAATGTAGTGGACGTATACTTAAGATGTCTAGATAGTAGTTAAAAACCAACGAAAGCATATCGAATTATTCTTGTAGTAGTAACTTGTGGTGGACTTCAAGATGGCATGCTGGGATTGCTGTTTCACCTGTCGGAAGATGGAATTGTCTGTTGAGGAGCAGACAAACACAATGACCTATTGTATTTGAAAGCAGAAAATTTTGGTCCATTTTTTATTTCAGTCTAACAGTTACAACCTGTTTGTTGTCTTGGTAGTTGCTGGTTTACTTTCTGTGCTCAGTGCTTGTACTTCATTTTCAGTTTTAGAACACAAACACAGTTCATCCTGGTTTCAGTTGTTAATGTTTCCAACTTCTAAGTGAGTTGGGCACTGAATTTAAATGATCTGTGTAACAGTGTTCTTTTATGACTGTCACTTAAAATAAATGTGAAACAATCCTAACACATCTTCCTCAATGGAAGGTAGGAACAGATTTTCAAGTAGAAGGGCTCCAGCAAAATGTTTGACACATAGTAATCACTCTGTTATATTCACTAAGGAGAAGAAAAATCATACTCTGTTCCTGCTTCGTGGTCACCTTCTCTTAAAAGGAGAGAGCACATCTCAGTCTTTAGAGCTGAGGATATTTTAAATGCTGTTGTTAGAAATTAGATTTTTTTTTTCAGGAGATTAACCAGAATAAGTTTGCAAATGTATATGCATTTATTTTCCACGTCTCCTAACCTTGCAAAAGAGAAATATTGATAAAATGGAAAGAAGTTGTTGAGGACCACTGACGTGGCCAAGGATATGGATTGTGTATCATTTGGGGTGAGGCAGAAGGAAATTTCACTGCGAAGGTGTTGATGTAAAGAAAGAAATAGGATAGATGCAAGTGCATTCTTCTGATGCTGAAAGGGGCTGTAGAGAAAAAATGGAGCCAGGCTTTCCTTAGAGGTGTGCCATGACTGGATGAAACACAACAGTTATAGTTTTCATTCTGGGAAATTTCAGTTGGACATCATGGAAAAAGGTTCTCAGCAAGGATAGTTAAGTATTAGAAGATGCTCCCCAGAGAGTCTTTGGAGTCTGCATCCTCTGTGATTTATAAAATGTAGCTGGAACCAGCTGTTAAGAGACCTGATTTTATTTCACCCTGCTTGGAGCAGGGGGGTAGCCTCGCTGACCTCTGGGAGTCCCTTCCAGTCTAACCCGATCTGTGGCTGTGTGGTTCTTTCTGAACATCTCTATTGCTTGATCTGTTTTCTATGGTCACTGACAGATGCGACAGCTTTTTTTCTAGTTTGAAAGTACAGTTTTTCTTGTAACAGGCTTCCATCTAAAGGTTGAAATGAAACTAGGTTTAGCAAAGTAAGGCTGTTTTTTTGGTTAGTAGAAAGAACTAAGTAAATCCCATGTAAATTCCTCTAGCTCTTTATCTCTCTTATAGGTGTTACATTGCATTGCCACTGCTTATCTAAAAGCAAAGTTTTCTATATCAGTAGAAATTCAAATAATGTAAAGATGATTATTCTTGTGAAATTCTTAAGATCATCACTAATGATGATGAGAGAATTAGAGCACATGTGCCTGCACGTGTTTAGGGATGAGAGTAACAGAGAAAATGAAAAGTGTGCACGGTGTGTGTGCTTGCGTATAGCAAACAGGAGAGAGGCATCTGATAAATAGCAATCCATGGTATGTATGACAATGAATGAAGATGCAGACTCATCTGTAAGGAAATTATTTTTCTGTCATGTTCATTACCGGTCAGCCTTTCACTTTCTCTTGTGCTCTAAAATGGAAAAGTCAGCTTATTCTGTTCCAATAATCTTATGCCCAAGGCTGTGACTTGGTGCAAAGATTCTGTCAACAGAGATTCAAGTATTTGAAGCAAGTTTCATTATCTCTACTACCAGCCTGGAATTTCAAAATAACTCATGCTGTGCATAACTGATTAGCATCTGCTGGCATAACCCTATTGCCAGCAGGTTTTGAATGCCTGCAGTTTCTGACTGGTTCTCTTATACTGGCAAGACTAGGCCCTTGCTCTGATGTTACAGGTTATTTTACATAGCGGAGCTGCTGCAATCTGTATTGATAAAAGTGTTGTCTATGCTAGGAGTGGTTTGGTGGTGTAACATTGCTTAGTGCTGCTGATATCACCAGAGAATTCGTGGTATAGGTACAGCCCTAAAATGAATTGCAGGAAGGAGGAAAGAAAAAAAATAAAGCTGTTACAGCAGTATTTGAGATTAAGCCAAATCCTAAAATAAGTAGGTTAGCAAAGTTAAAACAGCAGATACATGAGGTGCTCTGACACTCAAGTTTTATACAGCTGCCCTGGAGAGAGTTGTAGCTGTCTGACACAGTGTGACTATTGTCTTGGCAATGCGGTAACTTCTCAGCAATATCTTACAATGGGATCTCTTGCTTCTACAGCACTGGTGTGTGTCAGAGTAGGTGCTGTGCGACAGGTATTTCTGCTGCTGGTTTTAAGCCAAACTGATCTCAAAGACTGGCTACATATGAAGCAAATACATATTGCCAGTGATGAATTGTGATTGTTAGAAGGAATGCATATCTTCGCTGGAGGTGTTGAATTGCTATTGGGTATAATGGCTTTTCATGCAGAGCTAGAGGAGGCAATCAAAGAAGGTATTGTTTGCTGTCCATAGCTGTTGTGGGCTGAATTGAAAGATGCTGTGCAGCCAAATTTGTCGGAGGAGAATAAAGAAATTGGGCTTGTGAATGGGCTGTTTTTTTTATCTTACTAATTGGTGGAGGGGGGAATCACACTGATGGAAACATGCTTTCTGGGTTTGTGGGAATGCGTGTGTGTATATCTTTTCATTGGATGTGTCTATGATTTATTTACATGTGTGAGACAGTTGCACATACACAGGCCTCAAACTCTGCACCTTTCTGTAGCACATGGCCCATGGTACCCTTCAAATCAAACCAGTTCACAAGTCTGTTGCACAGAATTCTTGAGAGAAGCAGTTGCTTTTACAGCAAAGTCTGCATTGAAAGTCTAAGCTCTTTTCCTTCTACCTAGTGTGAAGCACTTGTTCCAGCCTGAAATTGTTTGTACAGTGTACCTAGGTCATGGCAAAGGCCTGGGGTGTGTCAAGGTGGAAAAAATAATCTCAAATGGTTGTTCCTTTTCACACAAACTAATAAGAGTGCTTGCACAGGATATGGTAGCAGGGAATTTTGAATCCCTTCTGTGATTGAGAGGCTGGAAGCCTCTTCTTTTATGTCTCTGTTCAGACAACAAGCAATATGCATTTCTTCTGAGTTATAAGCAAATTTTGCCAGTTTTGCAGGATAAAGTTTTGCAAGTTTCGCTGGACCAAAACCAGGAGTTTGACTTTATGATATGAAGACTGAGCTGGGAAAGCTGTGCTAATTCCTGCTCTATACACATTTTCAATCTGATAATTATGAGACAAAACGCATAAATAATCTTAGTTGTAGTCTAGTGCTTCTTGAGGTGTTGGTTTCCATTCCTTTGGTCAGATGAAAGTTGTCACTCTGCATTAAGACTTTTAAATCTCTATGTAAACTACAGCAGGGCTGCAGTCAGCTGTGTCTGGCTTTTTGAATATTCAGGCAGGGACCTTTCCAGAATACTGCAATTTCTGTATTGCTAATATGCACGTTTTCCTTTCCCTGGGAAAAGAAAGCCGGGGGGTGATGGCAGTGGGCTGTCTGGTCTGTGCCAGATGCAAGTATGTTCAGGGAATGCTCTTGTGCCTGAGGGCTTGCAAGTGTATAAGAGTCCATAGCTTCTTCATAATGTTGGCTCGGGTATTTTAGGAAATCTTTTTGTTGTTGTTGCTGAGGAGGGGTGATGGGAGTTCATAATTATGTTCTTTTTTTTGCAGTTTATCTGGCTTTTATCGTGTTAGTACATGCAATTTTGTTATAGGTATGTGTTTTTTACAGGAGTTATTACCTCTTATGCACTGTTCCTTCAATAATGAACAATTTGTTGTAATTTTTACACGCTTATGAATATGTGAATAATCAAGTATTTTTGTCTAAAGCCTGTTCTGCCTGTTAAGTGGTAGTAATCACAATAGTTGTTTGGATGCCACTGTGACCAAAATTAGCAATTCTCTGTATTTAACGATCTGGGGGAAGAGCTAAAATTTCTGGGTAAATGAGATCTCACATGATGGGGAATTTTGCCAGTAATTTGGAAAAGGTTGAGTGGCCAAGAACAGATTGTCCTTTGGTTTGTTAAACCAACAGATATCTGAGGCAAATGAGGGGCTGCCAGCTTGTCTGTGGAGCTGAGCAGTCTTCTCATCTGCTGCAATCCCAAAAGATAACGGATACAGAGCTTTCTGGGGCTGCAGTGCTCTTAGTGTTTAACGCAGTGCTGTTTTTAGTAGTGGGCTGCTTACAGTCAGTTCTGAATAAAAATTATATCTCTAGATAAAATATTACAGAAGTTCATTAGCAAACTTCTTGGAACAGCCATGCTAATAGTAAATTAAAGCTTTTCAACCAACAGCTGCTGTTAGTGAGAGAGAAGTACTAAGGAGCTATGCTGGAATCAGCCACTGCTCCTCGGATGAAGGTGGGGTTGACTAGATGGCCCATGAGAAGTCGTTTCTAACCCAGCTGAGTTTGCTATTTAAACTTTGAGCTGTAGCCTACTCGTACAGCCTTAAATGCTTGTGTAGTAAGTCACAGTTGCATAGCTCGTAGGGTGTGCTTTTTGGCACAAGTGCTGATACTTGATACTGTAGTTTAATTAAAAATTATTCAGAAAAGAGTGATGAAAACATGCATGATGATTTGTACACTAGGCTCTAGATTCAGTTAGCAAACAGAAGTATAGCTGGAGGCTAGCTGTATGTATAAGGCTGTACATAGAAGCAAGCTGTTTGAAGGATCAAAATGTGAGAGGTTAAAATTTAATTTTAAGTAGTTATGGATTTATCTGTTATTTCTACTTAGGAAATCAAGCACCCAATCTTCTGTTTATTTCTGGAGATTATACAAATTTTCCTTTCAAAAAATTTGTATGCTTATCAGTGTTTGTAGATCTTGCATTTCCACTAGTTGTACGGGTTTCATTCAGCCCTTGTAAATGTGGTGGAACAACCTAAATCACTCTCACGTGTAATTAACTCTTGACAATTGACTACAGGAGAAGATGGAAAAGCTTTTTTAAGCATGGATACTTTATACTTCTTATAATTCAAAGTACGTATCTGCATAATATTTAAATTGAATCTATGTTATCCATAAATGTTAATATTAAAGCACGGGCCCTTCTGACACCAATATTTTATATTTTAAATCTTGTTAGTGAGTTCAGTGATTTTTAAGGCATTTTTTCAGCACTTCCCTGAAACTTGTTTTTTGAGAGTATTCTTTTATTGCAGGAATGTTACTGTTAGAGATGGGACTGATTAATTGCAAAACATTTCCTTGAAATTTCAGTGTATTTTATTGTTTTCAGAACATGTGTTTATGATTGTCATCTTGAACATCAATTTTCTTGCAAACAGAGAGCCTGATATTCCATTGTGGAAGCTGGAAAAATTTCATTTGATTTCAGTGACTTTGGTGAGATCAGTCCCCCAACTTTTATGTCCTTTGAGAAGATCTACTAAAATTTGACTATTACCACAAGGGTTTTCATTTTATATTTTATTTTGAATTTAATTATTTTCAATGGCATTGTTAACTGCTGTATGCACAACTTTCTGGCTTAAACTGTTTCTTTATAAATAATCTTACTTTTTCCATAGGTACTGAATTAATAATGGGGATTTTGTCTTGTTTTTGGAAAGAAAACTTAAAATTAACAAAAGCAGTAGCCTCCAGCTTACCAATAAAATTAATGTGTTTTCAAATTGGAGAATTCTGTAAGTTCAGAAGCCTGTTTTCTGGTATTGGTGTTATTTTATTTTAGCTACTTACAGTGACAGCAGCACTGACTTTGAAATCCTCTTAGTGAAACTTTTTCTTAAAAAAAAAAAACCCACCACCACAAAACCCAACCATCTTATGTCCCCTATGTTCTTGGTATCATTCATCTGAAATAGTTTGCTATTTCATCTCTACAAATCAGTAAAATGTTTGTGTGTCTTTTTACTGAGTTTGTGACAAATCTGTATTTATTGTCTCATGCTGAGATATAGCAGCTGCGTCAAGATGTTTTCTCTATGATTTATGGAGATGAACAGTTACGAATTCTCCAGTTTGAGTGAGACTACTTTTCTGTTAAACCTAATATATATTTAGTTTTCTGTCAGAAATCAAACCAGGAGACACCTACTATTTCATAAATATGTTACACTGAGTAATGCTAAGAATCAGACTGAATTTATGTGAGCAGTTGGATAACAATCCTGTTTCCCTGGTGTGAACAAACATTCATATATAGTACAGGCCTTCAGTCTGAGCCTAATTCCATTGGCAATGCTAAATAAGCGTGTATTGGTGTTCGTGAGTGTTACATCCATGCAACTGAAGCAATGTCCTAATCACAGGTAGCAAATCCTGAAATTACTGAAGGGGTACTTTGAAAGATCAATTCATCAAGCAATGTTTTTATGTTACAGATAAAAGAAAATCCAAGAATCAGAAAGTATCAGAAAGTGGAAGAGGAAAACGATACTCTTATAAATTACCTCAGGAGTACAACATAGAAACTGTTGTGGTGGCAGATCCAGCTATGGTTTTGTATCATGGAACAGATGCTGCCAGAAGATTTATTCTAACCATCTTAAACATGGTAGGAAATTCAAAACTTTATTTATTTATTTATTTATTTATTTTGTTTGTTGTCACCAGTGCATGCATAGCGGGCAGATTTCCTCACTCCTTTAATTATTCGTACTGAGCATCTGTGAAGAGACATTAGCAGGCTGTCTAGATTTAATCCATGTATTTTGCAGCATAAAACCATGATGCTGCAGATTAGTCTGAACCATCTGGTCTTGTATCTTCAGCAACAAAGCCAGAAAATGGGATCTGATCGTGGTGATGTTCTGGTTAAAGCTCGTTATGTTATTGAGAAAGCTGGGGTGTTGAATGGTTTCCCATGATCTGTGCTTGCTGTGAAAACACAACACTGTCGTTTAGAAGGACTGTGTGATCATCACAGTGGATGGAAATAAAAAGTTTAATGCACTCAGATGGTTACATCCCCTCCCAGCTGTAGCTGCACTGCATTCATTTGAAGCAAGAAGCAGCAAAAACTAGCACCTGTCTTGTACAACAAAAGATTATTCTGAAGGAGGGGCATAAAATGAAGAATAAATTAAAAAAATAACTATTCTGCATGAGAAGGAGTGTTATTGCCATAGTCCTGCATTTAAACAAATAGAAATGAATTTTCAGGTGAATCATTTTATATGCATGCATAAGTAAACGGAGAGAGCTGCTAAAACTTCACGAAGTGGTTATGACCATTGTGAGAGGAAAGGTCCTTTCTGTGCTCCCAGAAGCAATACTGCCTAAGCTGTTTTCCTTTCAGAATAATAACACAATACACTAGCTTAATGCTTTGTTGATGTTACGAAAAATAAAAAGCAGCCACACTACAATGTCAGTATTTTTTAGTTTCTCTGAGATTTGATATTTTTAGTTTACAGTGTGTTGTGTGCAATACAAATGCCTATTTTTATTTCCTTTCTTTAGGTTTTTAACCTTTTCCAGCACAAGAGCCTTGGGCTACAAGTGAATCTTCGGGTTACTAAGCTTGTCCTCCTTCATGAGACTCCAGTAAGTATGCATTATCTTTGTCTTAGCCTGTAGAGACTAATGCTCCTTGCTTGTTAGCTTGTTGCTCTGTGAAAACTTACAATATTCATTCACTATAATGGCTGACAGATTTTCTCACTTAGGTTTTGTGCATTTATTTATGTATTTATTTATAGTGCTGGGCAGCCCCATTAAAGATCAAGTTTTTGCTGATCTGTGTGCTGTATATATTGAGACTTCTATCCTCACAGCTGAAATTCCGTCAAAAAAATTAAATTGTGTATGGAAATTGGGTTATCTCCTTACAAAAATCTCCTTACAAAATCTGCTTTTTGAACATTCATATTGCTCAATACAAAACTTCTTTAAACCTCGTGGATGGTAGGAGAATTAACATCCTTTGTCAGGCAACCACTAGACAAATGAAAGGCGCTGTGATGTCATTTCTCTGAAATGTAATGGGAATCCTTTCACATTTTAGTTAGTTCGTAAGGAAAACTAATCCCCTTATCCATATTTCAAATTTTAAGATATTATGTTTTTCTTGAGCTTAAGAAAGTATTTCTTTATTCTGTGTCCTCTTAGCCAGTGGAGAAGTGTCATTTCATGTTAAAATTCTGTATCTTCGCATCACTAATCTTTCCTTCTCCATCAATAGAGGAAAATCATCAGATAAAGGGGGCAGAGTTTAGGTGAACAGACTGTCTGTGCTAGTCTCAGTGCAGTGTCTTCCTCTGCATGTTTAACATGGAAGAATGGCATTACATTAAGAAGCAGAAATCTTCCATGTGTACACTGTACCATGAAAAGGAGAATTTTGCTAATTCAGTCAAAAAATGTCCTTAATTATATTTACAGAATCACAATTTTAACAGAGTCAATTGTTTTCATTTCCAGGCAGATATGTACATTGGGCATCATGGGGAAAAAATGCTGGAAAGCTTTTGTAAATGGCAACATGAAGAGTTTGGCAAGAAGAATGATATACACTTAGAAATGTCAACAAGCTGGGGAGAAGACATGTCGTCAGTTGATGCAGCTATACTTATCACAAGGTATACTATAGAAGGATGAGCATTAAAAAATAGGAAGTGGCATAATATGAATACTATGGGTCAAGAATAGATCAAATGACTTGATAAATGATCAACACAGACTTTAGGTTTGAATGAGAAAGAGTGAAACTTGAGGCTTCTTTGCAGAATTAGAAGATGGAAGTTAATTGAAGGTCTTTTGAGAGGCTGAAATGTTGAGAACAAGATGGTGCAAGAGAGGTGGAAAGCAATAGTTCAAGCTGGTAAACATCTGAAATTACAGACAGGTCACTGTCATGTTTCTTCTGTGGCCGTAGGTTAAATGCCTTCAGCTTTCCTTCAGATGTCCTTTCCAAATACACTTTGATTGTATATATTAGAACACTTGTGCCATGACACAAGCTTGTGTTATGGTATCCTAAAACTTTGTATGTATGGTGTTACACTGTTTATTCGCTGGGAGCTATATTCACTTTTTAAAATTAGGTTGCATTCTAAGTACTCCAATATGTAAATTTCAGTTCTCAGAAGCAAAAAATGCTTCCTTAAATTTCCCTGCTTTGGCGAGCCAGTCACATGCTGGAAGAAGGAGATGTGGAAATCCAGGTTGTCAATCATCATAGCATTTTTGCTACTTTTGTTGTTTAATCCCTTACCTTCACTTAAAAAAAATCACACCCATCTCCTGTTAACCTGTGCCACCTTCTACTGTTTATCTTGTTCTGTCTGCTTTATGGATTGTTGGTTGAGGAGCCAGATCAGTTTCTACGCACTTGGCTATTAGCTACGTGGTAGTCCTTCCCTCAGATTCCTTTGAACTATCATGAAAGACACAGGAAACAGTAAAACCAAATAATGCTATGTAATGAAATTTCTGTCAGTTCATCAGAAAACAATTTTGGGATGACAGACTGGAAAGGAATTTATCAAATTAAGACCCAGACTGATTTTAATAGCAGTGAGATTGTTAGTGGGAAGAGTCTAGATGAAGAAGGAAATGTTTGAGTAGTAGGGAAGAGTGAACTTGGCTGAGGCAAGAAGAACAGCCAGGGGTCCTAAATGGTGTCAGACTGATGAGCAGGGCTTCTAAGGGACTTCTACGGAAGTAGAGCTTCTTGCATCTCAGTGTACTCTGTGACTGTCCAAAGATAACTGAGCAGGAGTGTGCTGCTGGAAGCATCAGGTTGCTGAGTGACCTCTTATCTGTCACTTGGCTCTTGAATCAGTTGCACTATCTGCATCTTCAACAGCAGCTTGGAGAAGCGTTGAATCCTTCAAAGCCTACACCACTGGCACTGCCTGAAGTGTGAGAATTATTGTGCTGTGTTTTGACAAAATTGGCTGTTTTACCACATCTGATCTTCAAATCTGTTGTCTCCTCTTAATGGGCAAAACCAGAACATTACACAAATATTTCAGTCTGTTGTCCAGGGCTGCACTTCTTAGCTCGGGAGGTGTCTCAACAGCAAGATACTATGAAATAAATAATTTAACACCTCTTTCCTCTCATTTTTCCATCTTTACCTTAATCAGCCTTCATGAGAAGAGACAGGAGAGTTCTGATCTGATGCAAATGGGGTCTTAGTTAAAGCACTCAAGAGGCAGTAGCTTGGAGATGTCTTTGATAGGCAGTGTGTTTGACCAGAGAGCTTTTCGAGTTTCATACAACTTTTGTAAATGGTAAAAAGCTTCTAACTTTTAGGAAGTCTAATCATACTTCAAGACACACTTTTCTGATGTGCTTTGTAATGATGATATTCTGATTTACATTGCCTACCATATTTTACCTGTCAGTTTTAACACGTTTTCTGAAGTGAATTTCTGATTAGCGTTAAGGAAATTGAAGCAGAGAGCAGGGAAGTGATTGGGTGAAGGTCAGATAGGAAGTCAATACTGTAACTGAGAATTGAAGACCTGTTCTGACATTTTTATTTTTTGCAGTGGTTTTATTCTCTGGGCTGTACTGCCTACCATCTCAGAGCTGCTTTAGCTGTTAGTAAATCATATCAATGTGGTTTGTTGACTGTGGGAATGTTTTGCTAATCCAGGCTCCCTCTGCGCATCACCAGGTCTAGCTAACCCCATGTGTGGCTACACTTGTGTGTTTTGTTAATTCAGAGTCTTATCCTGTTTTACAGACACAAAACAAGTTATTTTGTCATAGCTTAAAAGCAGCTTTGGACAGCAGACCTGCTTTATTGAGAGAAGTATTTTTTTTATTGTTTTTCTTTTAGACAGATGAATGCCAACTGCTTGGTATTTTTCCAAGTAAAAATGTACATTTTTAATTATCAAACACGTGTTATGGCAGACCTTGCCCTGACCCAAGTGTACCACATTGCACTTGGCCTTGTTGAACATCATTAGATTCACATGCGCCTACTTTTCTAGCCTGTCCAGGTCCCTCTGGATGTCATCCCTTCCTTCTATTGAGTCATTTGCACCCCTTCGTTTGGTGCTGTCTGCAAACTTGCTGAGGTTGCACTTGATCCCCCTGTCTGTATAATGAGAAAGACGTTAAAGCGTACCATCCCAGATTTCCCCATGGGGCACACCCTCATCGCTCACTTCCATAGACATGAGCCTCCCTCACCTCATGGACACAGAGCCATTAACTGCCCAACTACCTGGCTGTGGCCATCCAGCCAATTTGTTAGGCCTTCTTAAAAATGGCAATGATGTTTCCTTTTTTCCAGTCATTGAGGACTTCACCTAACAGCCATAACTTTTCAAATGTGATGGAGTATGGCAAAGGTGTGTAACTGAATTCTTTCATGTGGAAAAATGGCACACATTGACATTCATTGGCACTTGCTGAAAGTTTATGGAGGCAGAACAGTGGATGTGAGCACAGTGAGATGGTGGCTGGTGTATTTCAGCAGCTGTGACAATGATATGAAAGAAACTGTGTTCTGGATGGCCACACACAGGTGTTACAGTAAGAAATGAAGAGCATTTTGATCAGCTCATCTGCTCAAATTAGCAGATTACAATGAGGAAACTGTGTACAGAGCTGAATATCTGCTTCAATGCATTGGAACCGATTGTGGCAATGTTGGAATATCACTAAGTTTGCACCAGGTGGGTCCCGTGAATGCTCTCACAGGAGCAGAAGGAACACTGTGTGCAAGTTTGTAAGGACGTATTGAACCAATACAAGCTGAACGTGACAGTTCCCTGGATCGCATCATTACCAGTGGTGAGACGTGGTGTCACCACTATGAGCTGGAGTCAAAACTGCCGTCCATGGAGTGGTGACATGTGAATTCCTCATCGAACAAAAGGTTCAAGACGCAGCCCTCATGGGTAAAATGATGTGTTCTTTTTTGGAACAGAAAAAGAGTGATCCTTCTGGATTTCCTGGAACCTGGACAAACAGTCAGCTCTGACCATTATATCGTGACACTGGCTGAGCTGAAGGCTCCAACTTCCAGAGCCAGGCCAGAGAAGAAGACGACCTTTCTGTTGCAACATGATAATGCCAGGCCCCACACCAGTTTGAAGACTGCTGAGCACATTGCCAGTCTTGGCTGGACTGTCCTCTCACACCTTTATAGTCCAGAATTGGTGCCTTCTGACTTCCATCTGTTTGGGCCAATGAAATATGGACTGCATGGGCAACATTTTCCTAGTAATGATGCCATCTTAGCAGCTGTGAAACAGTGGTCACCTCCACTGGTGCAGATTTTATGATTGTGGCAAACAGTGTTCTATTCATCGCTGGCAAAATTGGATAGCTTAATGGTAGTGGCTATGTTGAAAAACAGTGTTTTAGAGCTGAGAATTTGCTCTATCAAATAATGTTATTACACTTTTTGTAGTTGCCATGGGAATAAATAGGAGGCATTACTTTTGGAGTGACCTATGTATAATTATCATTATTTTTTCTCTTCCTTTTCTGTCTTCAGAAATAGCTTTTCTCTCAACCCACATGTTCTACTTGGTTGTTTTTTTTTTTTCTCTAGTTCTCCCCCCTGTCCCACTGAGTGGTGGGGGAGTGAGTGAACAGGAGTGTGGTGCATTGCTGCCTGTCAGGTTAAACCACACCATGCTGACAAACTTGAAAAGGCCTTTTTGGTTATCAGACACTGCAGTGGCCACTGTCAATGCAAGCTGGGCTTTGGCTTTTCTTGTTTTCTCCCTGCAGGTAACTGCAGCTTTGCAGCCCTGTGAATCCTGACCTCGTCTCCAGAGTTCATGTATTTTCTTTTTCTGCCTTATTTCCAAGAGCATTTCCTTGTTCATCCAGGCTGGTCTTCTGCCCTGATAGTCTGACTTGTGACACAATGGGATTGCCTGCTTCTGGGCTTTAAAAAGGTGATCTTAAAAAAGTGGACACCTAAAACTTCTAGAGAGGTTCCCAGGGGATGCTGCTAACTTGCTCCCTAAGAAGCTTCAAGTTTACTCTCTTAAAGTCCAGAGCAGCAGCTCTACTGACCTTTTTTCTCCTTACAACAAAAATTTTGAGTTCAGCTTTTTCAAAATCGCTGTGGCCAGGAGAGCTTGCCTACGGTCACCTCTCCACAAGGCCTTCCTCGATTCTCAAGCAACAGAAGGTCCCTTTCGTAGCTCTCTCACTCAGTACTTTTGACAGACAGGTACCTGCAATATGCTTTACAAATTTCCCAGCCTTGTTTGTTGCAGCAGAATGAGATTCCCAAGTACTGTCTGGGAGTTTGAAGTCTCTCATAAGGGTGAGAGCAATCGATCCTGACATTTCCCTTATGTGCCTGTAGAATATCTCATCTGTGCTGTTGTTTTGGGCGGATGGTCAATAGTGGGCACACATGACGACGTGTGCTTTGCGATACATCCCCTTAATCCCCACCCAGAAGTTCTCTACCACGTCATCTCTAACGGCAAGGTCCTTACAATCTGATTCCTCCACTGTGTGCAGCACAGAACATCCACCTCACCTGCCCTGAACAGCTGGTAGCCCTCCATCCCCGCACTCTGGTTGTAGGACTTACTCTGCCAAGTGTCACTAATACCAGTGATATCACAGGGAAAGGAACAAGCCTTTCGATTCATCCTGTTTGTTCCTTATAATGTGTGTGTTAGTATAAACCAGAGAACATCAACGTGCTGCTTGCTTTTTAAGTTATGGAGTGCAACTGCACAGAGATAAGCCCCGATTTTAATGACCACTGAGATATTACCAGTTGCTATGTAGGAGGGCAGCTGGTTTTTTGACCTGCACATTGTGGCTGAAATTGAGGCAGGAAAAGGCCTATGCATCTAGTTTCTCTCTGATGATACCTGAGTTTGTATATGACCCCTATGGCAAACAAGGTAGTCAAACTCTGAAGAGTAGAAGAAAAAGCTGCAACAGTGAGGCAGAACCTAATTTCACTTAATTATTCATCATGTCTAGCTGCTTTTCTAGCACATAGGCCAAACACAGACACAGTGGTTTTTAGAAAAACATGTAAGTACATGGATTCAAAAAAAATCAAATTCTGTTTTCAGAGGAGGAGGAAATGAATTGGAGAAAACTTCAGGGTTTTAGATAGAAGCTTTTTAATGAAAGAAAAGCAAAAGGCTGCATGTGGGAGGAAAAGTATTATTCACAGTGATTTTAAGACTTAGGCATTTTTATCTTGCATATTTTAAAAATCTCCCTAATTTTAAATTATCACATGCTGTGGTTTGTTTTTTTTCCTTTTTTTCTAAGTTCAAGGTGTTTGAGTCTGTGAACTTGGTAATGCTTGTAGTAATACATTTGAGAAAAGTCTGCATGAATTTACCTGGTTCCATCAGAATGTTCTTTAGAGTTGTCGTACTCAGGCAACACATGTTCCATTCTGCAATGTCTTTGACCATTAAGGATCTGTTATATACCTCTACAAGATACTAAACATTTTAAAAGTAGGATTAGGTAGTGTTAAGTCCTTAGGATTAAATTTCAGGTTTTTGTAGTCATCAGGAAAGCTGGGAGTTCTTGAAACAAAGAAAATAAAGAAGATTAGCTGTGTTCTGAAACAGGCCATTGCCCTACTTACTTGCTTTCAGAATGAACAATCGTGTCTTATTTCTTGTCTGTGTCACTTCAGCTTTCAACCAGGGATCTCCGTACCATTTGCAGCGAAGGAGCTGTTAGAAAGCTCCTCCCTATGTAAATCCTTGTAGACTGTGATCAAGTCACAACTCATCTTTTTCTTAGATTAACCGTTTCCAAAACAGTTAATCATTCTCTCAGCTCTTTCCCAACCATTTCCTATTTTTTCAATTTGTAAGCACCAAAATTGGACACGGCAGTGTGTGAACGGTTGTGCTGGAGCCACGTCTGATATTTTCCTACATTTTTATCCAAGGATACAGTTCACTCTCTTGAAAAGAACTCCCACTGTCTGTTTTCAAATGCCTATTTCTTTTCTTCCCTTTTCCCCCCCCTTTTGTCGTCACCATACCTGATCAAGTTTTGGAGTCCAGTTTTGGCTACATTAAAAGTTATTCAGATGAGTCATATGTAAAAAAATGATTTGTTTTCATTCCCATTTGTATTCTACCAGATCTCATTTCATTTTCAAGCTTTACCAGGAGTGCTCTCTTATTTTCTTCCAAATCATTGTCTAACACTAATGCTGAGCCTAGATTCCATTGGACTCAACTCAAAAACACCTTCCTTGGCCTTCTCACTTTTCTATATCTGTTTTGAGATGTTAGCTACACATTTAATTCACTTGTTACTTCACTTACCACTCTTCTGTCATTTTCTTACATGTGGCTGAAACATAAACTGTAGAAGGCGGCCTATTTGTATTATCATTTTTAATCTCAATTCAATGTTACGGAGCCTAAGTGATTTTAATTATTTAAAATATTTACATGAGCATTTTCTGATTTTCTAAATGGCACTGTACGGTGCATACAGTGCATACCAGTGCATTTGAAGTCTACCCTCAGAATACTGAGGCGTTCCAGAAAAAGTGCCCATGATAGTAAGATTTTCCATTTATTTAAATTCTGAACTGAATACTAAATGTGTAATTTAGGTTTATTAACTTGTAAATTGATTTTAATTTTTTTTTGTGACTTTTTTAAAAAGTGTGCTGATTGTTTTCTATGCACCTAGTCTACATGTGCAAGTCATTTCTGTACGTTCCATCACATCAAAAACAAGTGCAATGCTGATTAGTCATGTTGTTTGCTCCAAAAGTAGCTAACTACAACATACATATATAGAAAAGTGAGTCTATATCTGTATCTATCTATATCTACTATATCTATATCTATATCTATATCTATATCTATATCTATATCTATATCTATATCTATATCTATATCTATATCTATATCATCTATATTTATATCTATATCTATATCTATATCTAATCTATATCTATATCTATATCTATATCTATATCTATATCTATATCTATATCTATATCTATATCTATATTTATCTATATCTATCAGCCCTACTTTGCTAAGAGAAGGAAAACAAAGAACAATGGGAAATGATCTTAGTGGCTTTCTTGAAGTCTTTGTCTTGTGCTTTATTGCTTTACCACTTAATTGATATCTGAGAGTCCGGGTCCTCTTTGGTGTAGTTTCAGTATGCCGACTGCATATATGTAGTATAGAGGTATACATACATGTGTATGCTATATATACACATACAGGAACGTAGTTATAATTTCATGAAATATCTAAGTTACCTCGTTGGATTTAGAGAATCATTCCAGTACGAGTCAGCTGTAGATCTAGCTAGAGCTCTAAGTCTTTACTAAGGAGCCTAGTCTCAAATGTATGTCATGAATTCATATTCTTGGACATTAAAGGAGATATTAGATTCTTTCAGTGTAAATAAGGAACTGAGAATGGTTTATTTTACCTTCCTCTTGCCAAATCACAGCAAAACTGTTTCTCCAAAGACCTGTAGTGGAACTCTGGATACATAGCTTAACCATAGACAGAGTCAGCCAGGAATGAAAACCAAAACAAAAGCAACTCACTAAGTATCCGAGAACAAAGCTATTACATAACCAGAAACCTCTTGGATATTGGTAATTTTAAAAAGTCAAATGATCTTTCAAATTTGAAGGCATGCCCCCCCACTCCCCCCGTTTTTTTTCCACTTCTTGTTACATCAGTACATATTTATGGTAGCTGTATGGGTGTGCATGAAAGACAATCTGTCCTTAGATTGTCTTTGCACATGTTCTCTTGCTTCACCAGAAGTGCCATATTTCTAATTGTTCTCTCATGTTGCTTAACAATACAGCAAGTCCCTTGTGTCACATAGCACAAAACAAAGAATTGTGTTACAATGCAGTGCCTTAATGCAATTTGTTGCAGATTTGAGAAAATGAAAGAACTTCCCCCTATGTCTGATTATTGTTTCTTGTTCACCACATTAGGCTTCTTTTCCAAAGCTTGTCTAAATGCATTCCCAGAATTTCTTTATCCCTTTAGTATGAAGATGTGTTTCTATCGGGACGTTTCTATCACTGTTGCTTGGCTTTTCTACTCGGTAATTATCTGGCAGTGGTGGCTGGAGAATGAAAAGCTGTAACCCCGTGTCTCTGGCTCTGTGGCCTTTAACAAGTGTCAAAACTTTGCCTGCCTCTTGAGGTTTCTTTTGAGCCTAAATCACTGTGTGAGAATAGTCTGTGGGAAATAAACAAACAAAAAGCTCTTGGAGTAGTGGCATTTGTAAAAATGATGTCTGCTCTCGCATCGAGAGCCCTGAACAATTCCTGCAAATGCTAGCAAACATTTAGTTATTGGAAAATAAATACACATGTAAGACATTTCTGAAAGAGAACTATCTTTGCGTATTTGGTCCTGTTCTATAAAAAAGTAAAATTTGGGGTTCAGAAGTGAGGTGCAGTCTAATTAATTTTGGTGGGAATGCTAGCCTGTCTTGCAGCTTCAGTTTTTATTCTTGAGCCTTTAACAGCCTATTAAGCAATGTATTTTAACATCTATTAATGTACTATTAAATGTACTTTAATTTAATGTGTTAAATGTACTTCAACACCTACTAAGAAATGTATTACATCTACATAACAATGGATTAACTGAATACACTACAGTCAGTATACACATGTGAAATGTGTTCTAGATATAAAAAACAGATATGATTATTCATGCAGAAATATTTAATAACTGAAGTGTTGTCAAAACAAGAAATGTCTGTGTTGGTTACTTCTTTCCAGGGTATTTCAGGTATCAGTTTCCACCAATAAATGCTACTACTAACAGTAGATAGACATATGTTTGTCTGTGAGTGGGTATGTGTGTTTGTGAGTATCTTTACCTATATCTGTCTATATCTATATCTATGCAGCTTCATAGACAGAGTATAAAAATGGAGTTTCTCTGGTCCATAAGGGCCTATGTAAAAATTGAGACCAAAAGGACAGAATCTTCTTTGTATGAGTTCGTGTCAGAATCAGAATAAATTTCAGATAAGTAGATCGTAACTTTCTTAGATGTTGTATGTAATGTGTTTCTTTTTTCTCATGGGCATATCTCAAACCATTAAAAAGAAATTAAGAAGAAGCTTTTCTCTTTTTTTTTTTTTTTGATAACTTTGTTACTTCTCTCAGAGAACAGGTGAAATAGATGTGAAATTAAAGTGAATTCTAAGCGGATACTGTTTAAAACAGAGGTAAAATATTTATTCTACTGGATGCAATTGCGTGGTTATTTGTGGGTCTGTGGCTGAGCTCAAAACTGTGTTGGCGATCTAACTCCCAGTGAGTTAATTTTAAATCTTCCACTATTAGAATGGGTGCCGTAGCAGAAAGGCTTTTCCAGCATGTACTTATACCATGTTTCCTTTTAGTTATGTTAACCATTGACTTTGGAGCACAAAAGCTTCCTGACTCTATCTTTAATCTAAATGCTGGATTAAAATGCTGCTTTTGGGTTTGGTATTAGGCATCCCAGATATTTTCATTTCAAATGCAAGGTAACTTCTGCAAATTTCTGAAGACTAATTTGAGACTTGTTACATTTCGAGAAATTGAAGTGGGTAAAAAAAAGCAGGAACAATGTATAATGCAACTTAATATATGGTACATTTTTTGTCACCTGACTACTCTTAAATCTCTTCTGAGAATATACTGAAGTTTAAGTGTTCTCAGTAATCCTGGCCTTTGCTTCCCCATGCTCTTTGTTGAGATAATGGTGTTCTGTATTTATTCATTGAGCCATATAAAGTATTTGTAAATAGGTCACACAGTCATTATGGGGTTGACAGCTTGGCTTGCTTAACATTTTTCTTTTTTCCACCCCCAATTCTAGGAAGGATTTCTGTGTACATAAAGACGAACCATGTGATACTGTTGGTAAGTAAATAAACGTAAGAGGCTGTGTGTGTAGATCATGTCATAAATTGAGTGTTAGATAAATAGGTTTGTGAGGCTACAGGGTGACAGCAGTACCTTAGATGGGTAGCTGTAAATAGGTAAAATGAAGATGTCTAAAATACCAATAATAGTTTGTTAGATATTTCCAAGTAGTTAGGGACACAATACTTTGCTGTATATCCTTCAAACTAAATAATGTTTAAATACAATATTTCTATTTCATTTCTTTAACATACTCCTTACTTTTTTTCCCTTTCAATCTCATTGATAATAAATCACTTTAGTATTCTTAATAGAGAATAACAAGCTAAAGAAACAGGCATATGATACTTTTCTAATGCAGTGATTTATCTTTGGTGAGAATATGTCAATTTTTACATTTTTCTGTGAGAATATAATGCAGTAGATTAATAGAGTGTTTATGAACTGTGTGTGTTCAGAAATCAGAAACATACAGGATGTGTGCTGTTCTTCAAGACATCTGATATCTACAGCTGAAGTGAGTTCTAGCTGCACTGAGGCAGTTATTAGTTACTAGTTCACATCTTTTTGGGAGGACAGATTTTCAGTGTAAAGGTCTGGTGGGAAAGGTAGTAATTGCTCTGTTCAGGCTTAGTTCTAAGTAAAAATACTAAATAAAGGATGTAATTGCATGTTTTCATCCTAGAATTTCATTTGGCTAATAGGAGCCTATACTGGTTCTGTGTGTAAACACAAGTATTCAGAACCTGAATTGCTTTGGTAAGATTGGTGTGTTATGGATGGCAGTAATGGACTATTAAATATTTTTATGCTTGTCTTCACTCTCATTTAGGTGAGAAGAAGAATTTTTCCTTAATTTTTTTAATCAAAGTGTATGCAAGTATGCCTGTGAGGTGGATATCAATTAAAAACTTCTCTGAATGAAAAAAGGAATGATTCTCGTGTCAGCTATTGATTAGAAATGTGTAGTGTTATTCCACAAATTGGCATCTTGGTCTTAGGTGAATTTTGTATGAGTGTTTGGTGCGCATGCACCATTTCTTTTTGTCTTGTAAGTGGAAAAAAGTTTCTTTCTGTCTGAGAGAAATGGTCTAACAAGAATTCTTCGGCATCTTGTGTTTATCTAAATTGCAGATCAAATCTGGATTACTTGCAGTATGTTAAGTGAATGCATTCAGAATATTTTCCATGACAAATATTTCCTCTTTAGTTGAACCTTGGAGGGAATAGAATTTGTCTCCAGAGTTGTCTCTGGAATTGTAAATCAGATAAGAGGAACAGATTGAAGTATCAATCATTCCTATTTCTGTGACAAACCTTGGATGAATCTTGAAAGTGAGGAAGTACATTATTGTACAGAAAGTTAAGAGTTTGCAGTCTCAGCAAAATTGATAAACAAAACGAAATGGAGACCTTGCCTGTCTTATTTAGCCCTTAGTGGGATGACTGTTCTGGACTTCCCTACTCCTGGATGTTGTTTTGTTTGGAGTTTTCTTCTGGAATTGAAACGTTTGTATTGTGTAGTTCTTTCAGTGTAACTCCAATAGCACAGCAACAGATAAGGTCATTCATTTCCTGTTGTTCCAATCATTACTGCATGAATTTAATCACTGGTTTTCCAGATAGATAGATGAAAATACTGTTTAAAAATACCACCTTTCCGTGAATTCAGTGTGTCACTTCTTCCATGCAGTTTACAGAAGAGTACATGGTCATTCTTAAAGAGATGTCTTTCTGAAACATCAGCTGCCAGCCATGAGATGATCTAAGGAAAATTGTTCAAAAACTAGGGAGAAATTTATGTGTTTAGAGATTATTTAATTTGTTTTACTAGGACTTATGTATTACATCAATATTTCTAGTATTTCAGCTTTATATTTATATTTTTATATAACTGTTGAGAGTAAATAGAGATAGATTGGTTTCAGTTTGGCATCTTTTCTTTTGCTTTCGCTAACTTCTAAAAACCCAGACGTTGAGTTTTAGTCTTAGATTAGATCATCAGTAAGAGGTAAGCAAGAGCAGTTTGATCTTACTGTAGAACTTCAAATGACATGTTTATATGCTGAAGGAGACAGTGCCTTCTGAGGATGCTTAACATGCTGAAATTACAGAATTTGCCAAAGGAAATAGATGAAAAATGCTAATCTAATACAATTCCCAGCTGTCCAGAGCTCGCCAAAAAAATAAAAAAATAAAAACCCCAGAGAGAAAAAAACACAAAAGGATACACCAAAGTAAAAACTCTCAACTAGCATAAAAAGAATAGTAAGGCAATTCTATGTGAAATGTCAGCATAACTCAAGATGTTCTTTTTAGCACTAAAGTGAGAGGAAGGAAGGAACATTACAGGGCAAATGTCGTTACTGGAGAGGGATGTAATCTTGAATCATTGTTGTTCCCAGTGATGGGTACTAAACAGAAAAATATCGAATTTGTTATTTATTCATTAAATGCCAAGACTCAGTTTTCAGGCTGGATGTGAATAGCCACTTAAGCCAGATGGAGTAAGTGCCAGTGTTCTATTATGTAAGTTTTAATTTATTTCAATGGCAAATACATTTCTCTGTACTTTCTGCCTTGTTCTGCTCAAGTACAGAGCTTATGCACTCTTCAGTTAGTGCTTTTCCATTCTCTGTTAGGGTAAAAGTGATTTATATGGTGGTTTACTGTCTTAAAGTTAACATTAAGCAAGAACTCTGTTGACCAGAAAAAAAAAGTCAAAAACGTGTCAAGATCTTCTTAAGAAGTGTATTATTATTTTGAAACAAAATACATGGACCCAGTCTTCCAAATATTCCTGCAAAAAGGCATTTCAGAAGGTGGACTAATGTATGATTTTTTTTTTCTTATTGATAGAAAATGTGTTTTGGAATGTTTGTGAGATTTTACATTCTTAATCAGGAAAAAAGTTGTGACTATCTGGCGATCAAACACAAAATGTATTAACATTCCGTATTTGATTATTTGGAAAAGTAGACAGAAATGTAAGAATTAGTTTGAAATTTTATTAGATTTCCCAAAGTGGAAGTTGTTGAAGTTTTAAAAAAGTAGATGTTTTTCCTTTATGCTTTTCAGTGTTTTATTAATACCATACTATTGTTAGAACTGTTTGGAAAGCTCTGCTGTGACCGGGAAAGTTTTGGGGCTAGCTTACTTTTATCTATAAATCCAGAATAACTTAAATTCCTTCCTTCATTGAGTAACCTCATATTTCTGTAAAACAATAAGCTAGATTCCTGTGTACTATCTATCAGTCAGCATAGGACCACTGTTTTCAGCTGAGCTATTCTGTTTTCAGCGTTGTCAATTGTCACAGTCCCTGTGAAATTCCTTCTGGGTGCAGAATCACAAGGCAGTTGTTTTGGCACCAAAATGAACTAGACCAAATTGTTCTGGAGCTTCCCATGGTTGTTTGGCTGTAGGACTCTCTTTTTTGTTGTTGTTTTTCGTTCCCTGCTGATCATGTGTGCACTCCCTGTCTCCCGTTCCTACGCAGAAAGGAGATGCAGTTATTCTACCACTGATTCTCCCAGCTCTTCATAGCTTAAATGGAGAATTCAGACCATGCTTTGCTGTTAAGCCTTTAAGGATGTACAAGGATTTAAACAACAATAGGGCTTTTTTGTTGTTTGCTTGTTTTTTTCTGGAGGGCTGGGTAGACTCTTTCTAATTTTTTAGTTCTTTTAAATTTTAAACTTCTTGTGCTGCATATTCTGAGTGTAGATGTCTCAATTATTTTTGTTTTTCAGAAATTCATTAAGTTACAGTTTTTGTGAAACTAGGGCTGTGCTAAAAGAATCAGCACAAAGTGTAAGGTGAGGGTTGGTATATGCTGTATTGTTTTCGTGCATGCATCCTGTGGTATTATCAAATTTGAATAACTGAAATGAGCAATAATTCACGGGACAGTTTGTTAGTAGATTTTTGCACAAACCTTGGTACCAGCAGATGGAAATCAGCAGATATTTTCTCACTTCTTTCAAGATTAGACCAACAAATCATAGAATCAGAGAATCATAGAATGGTTCAGGTTGGAAGGGACCTTAGAGATCATCTTGTTCCAACCCCCCTGCCATGGAAAATATGAAAGGACTATTAAAAATATGGAAGGACTATTAAAGCAACTGCACACACATTTGAATTCCCCTTCGTCTACCTTTCCACTATAGTAGTTAAGATTTTGAGTCTGAGACATACATCTTTTGCATCAGATATTTTGTTTACTGGTAGCTAACTTCTAGTGTAAGAACACTGTAACAGTGAGCTGTGTGTAATGGTAAGATATTACAGATAAGAACAGACTGTAAAATGGTGCTTGTTTTCTGTTGGCATCAATTTGGAGTCTCCTTAAGCTGTAGGGCCTGAGTCTTGATGTTATCCCACACAGTATAGTCAGATTCTTCAGGTAATATCTTCTCCCATCCCTTGTCAGAAGTCCACAGGTGTACAGCACACGCGCTGTGTGGATGTTGTGGTCATAGTTAATATTTTGAATGATCTGTGATAGCTAGTGAAATATCCTAGTGTACTGATAGCAACAAAATGGAAAACAAAAAAATAGTACTCCCAGATTTAGTTAGCATAAGCCATAACTGCACTCTGTTTAGAAAAATATGCCCTTGTCAAGGGAAGGTCAGCAATTTTCTCAGTGTGTGTAAATTGTGTTCTGTTTTACCTAGTATGTCAGAAATACGAATCATTTTGAAAACAGCTTTTGCTTTAAATAGGGTGACATCAGTTGATAGTTCCAGTGCTTGTTCCAGTGTTATTTTCTTAATGCAACAGGGTGAGGCTTCATTTTTTCAGAGTACGTATCTGGTTGACACACCTATATCATTTTGCACGAGCAAGGTTGCTTTAAAATTGATACCATTTGCTTATAAACTTAGTCCTGGTATAAATTCCTGAGTAATAGGATGTCTCAGGAATAGTAAATGGAACTTTTCTGTTACTTTATGACAGACAGGGTTCCCAGCATTTCTTTAGTCTCAGAGGAGTGTAAGTACAGTGTTTTGATAGGTTGATTTGCTGAGAAGGTAGTTAAATATGACTTTGAAACAGTATTTTGTATTTCATGATATTTTATGATATCATAAAAGAGCAGGGTATGCTAAAAAAAAGTATTATTTTTAAAACTTGATCTTGTACCATTTGATCCTGTATTTTCAGATACCATTTTCAGTTACAATATCAGCTGCAAGAACATTTTTTCCCAAAACCATGCTTTAGTCTAAAGAGTTTACTAGAAGGCATTTCATCATAAAATGCTGACATTGCGATCTCTAAACAGAACTCCCTTAAACATTTGTTGGATTGTTTTAAGGGTACGGTACAACTATACTTTGTTATAGAAGTCTGACTTGGGTAACATCTAGTGTTCCAGAGATAAAAAGAATTGCGGAAAATTTAGGCACTGTGGGTCTCCATTCTGTTGTAAAGATTCTAAACAGCAAAGAAACAAATCATGGCTGGTAAGGAACCAGAGAAATATGTACACAATAAAGACAACAAAACAAAATGAGGTGAAACAATATGCCTTCCATCCAACTTAGCAAAATGCCAAAGATAGGTTTATTTACTTTTCTTTTGTAATGTGAAAGCTATAGATCTTTAATACTTGGGCTTTTCCTCCTAATATTTGTCCTAAAGGACAAACATTTCTTCTAGCCCTATGCATTAAGAGATACAACAGAAATAGTGAATTAGCTAGGCTATCATTGTCCAATAGAGGCTATTGCTGAATAGATTGAAGTTGACTGATTAGGGCCTATTACCACTGCACAAGCAGCCAGGGAAACTCCGCAGAACGTGGGCAGCAACAGTGCAGAAGTCAATTTTCAAGTCTGTTTTCCAGTGCTTCCTCACCTGTCTGTCTTCTGTCCCTTATCTTACCCAGAAAATCACTCTGCATGGTCTTGCATAGCTACCTTTATTCTAATTAGACAGGGAAGTGGTAATAGTTTGCTGAGAAGCAGGGTGAATTATCTCATGCTCAGCCATATGCCACTATGGATGGATTACTGTGGTTACTTGATATTGCTAGTTTTAAGCTAGTTCAAGAACCTGTGTGCTGCACGTGAGCCCTTTAGGCAGCGATAATCTTTCTGACACCTTGTGTGATTGGGTTCTGGCCTGTGACTGGAATTTGGGATTGCCATGCTCCACACTGTACTTCTCTGGGGGAAGGGAAAGGGAAAGGAAGGAAAGATGCACCACCAGTCATACAATGACTGTATTTGGTTTAACTGGGATAAAGTAGCAAGGGAAATTTGTTTCCTCTTTTGGGTTCTCCTCGCAGTCATAGAGAACCCTTAATCCAGAAAACTGGGTCCCACAGCATGTGTTTGTTTTTCTAGAAGATGCAAGCAATGGCCTATGTCGTTTGTTTTCACTATAGAAGGGCTTTTTTGGTTTGTTTCCTTCTTTTGCATAGACTCCAACATGGAAGAAATGTATTTATGGCAGTTACAGATCTATGCAATAGGTTCCCTTGCAAGGGACAAGGGAAATGTCAGGTTGGTCAATGCAAGCAGTAATGCATAAGCCTTGAGGCATGTTGTTTAGAGTATGCTCCAACTTACACATGGCATGCATTTGAGGACAGAGGTTTCTCTGCAAGACTTTTAAGGCTCAGATTAACATAGTAGCAGGGAACACGTTAGTGTCTCCGAAGGAGGGATGGTAGATCCTATCTGTGTATAGGTCCTGCCCCTAAAATAGCAGTGGGATGGCAAGAAGTTCCTGTTAGTCTTGCACAGGGAATGGTGGAAAGAAATCACTGGAAGTTGGCAAGATATGCTTGTGAGATCTGTGTATCCGTACCTCATTTGTAACAGTTTTGCACTGACAATGGTCATGTTTGATATCCGTGAAAAGTAGTATGTTTTGAGTAAAGGAATGCTTAAGGTTGTGATTTTGAAATGCTGTTGACTGCAGTTGCTCACACCTAGCCATACAGATGATCACCAGATTGTTATTCTGGTATTCGTAACTATTGTAACTAAATTCGTGTCTTTTGTTGTGGATGTTCCTCCTGAGTGTCATGGGAAATTCAGTGTGGGGGCATGAAGCAGTCAGATGTACAGATGGGATGAGTTCCTCCCACCACTGTGAAAGCATATCTGTAGTCTCTTAAACATGCTAGGCCACAAATGTGCTCTGACATATCTCCAGTCTTGCAATTAAACAAAATTTGTGAAAGCAAGAGTTTTGTAAACTTTGAATTTTTGCCTTATATATTGATTTACTCTAATATACAAAACAGTCTTGAACAGAAGATCCCCTAAACCATGTCTCCAACCCGCTAGTTTTATGTTTTTGTTGCCCTCTTTTTCTTCTGTTTAAAAATACATATAAAAAAAAGTTTGTCATTTATACACATTGACTATTTTATGCGTTTTATGTGTGGCCCAAGACAATTCCTCATCACTCAATGCAGCCCAGGCAAGCCAGAAGGTTGAACACTCATGCCTGTGTATATGAAAGATAATCTTTGTCAGTAAGATTGTTGGCATTCAGATAGCTTGGATAACAATTTACAAGAAACTTCCTGTGGCAATTTCCAGTGCGTAAAGACATTCATACTGCTTTTATAATGCATTCAGTTTTATGTTCATACAACGTTCTCTCTTACAGCAAGATCATGATCATACGTTCACTGACCTGTATATAAAGCAACACCACATATAATGCGAGCAGGAGGATGTTCTAAGTGCTTTTGTAGAAAATCTAGCTGTGGAGATCTCACCCAATCTCACTTGGTGAACTTTTGTTTCTGTTGAAAGTACTGCCATCAGATGTGTATCCACTAGCCAATGCCTATGTAACTGGGTTGCTCACATGTGACTTTTGAAAAGTATTTTTTCCTGAGATGCTGCTAAGATGTTCTATTTGCTATAATTTGAACTATGTAGAAATACAGAAGTGCTTAAGTTCCCTAGGAAGTGATTTCTTATGGTAATACAGTATGTCTAGTACACACTTGTCTTTAATACACAATATTTTTAAATGATCAGAGAAACTTTGAATTCTGCAGTGTTCAGAATAAAACTTCTATTGGTTAGAGGTATGCATCCAAAAGTGCAACAAAGCAGAATGTAAGTAGATGTGAGTTTTAAAAACTGTGGAAAATGAACAAAAACAAAAAGAACAATTCCTCCGTATGTGCCCCCGGATTTGTCTGGCTAACATGTCACAAAACATCAGATGAATTAGTGCGTGCTCAGTGCAGTTTGTTGGGAAAGCTGAAGAAAGTGGGACTATAATACATGTGCTATGTCATCAAATCCAGGCATAGAATCACAGAATGGCCTGGGTTGGAAGGGACCCCAAGGATCATCAGGTTCCAAGCCCCCTGCCACAGGCAGGGCCACCAACCTCCAGATCTGGCACTGGATCAGGTTGCCCAGGGTCCCATCCAACCTGGCCTTGAACACCTCCAGGGTTGGGGCATCCACAACCTCTCTGGGCAGCCTGTTCCAGCCCCTCACCTCTCTCCCTACTATTGCAAGACACAACTTCATTCCTCTTCTAAACGTATGTTAAAAGTCTTAAAAATTGAGTTTCTTGCTCCCAGCAAAACTTTAAGATGCAATCCTTTCTAGTCTCACCTTTTGTTTTACTGAGTTTACTGAGTTGAACTAAATGACATCACTCATGTGAGACAAGACCTCGATTTTATACACAAGGCAGCTGGTGTTGTAACTCATACACAGCAACTTGTTTGCAGTACATTAGACTGCTTTATTTTCCAGTGTTCTATTCTAAGTGTTTAAAGCTTCATTAATCTGAACAGTAGTAGGGTAACACAGAATAAATCTCTCTGAATGCACTCTTGATGGCAATTTAATAATCACAGAGCTTACTTTTAGTTACTAACCTCTTAGAATTCTTAAAAAAACAAGGCTTTTCTTCCTTAAACAATTGATCAAGGACTAACTGTTTCAGGTGAATCCTTCTTTCTTATTGCATTTTGTTTTAATTTGAAGTAGTTAGTAGTTAGTAGTTAGTAGTTAGCCAATGCATTTAGAGAGTTGAAAGTGAAAAAAAAAATATTTTCTGTCTTGTTTCATAGAATCATAGAATGGCTTGGGTTGGAAGGGACTTTAAAAATCATCTAGTTACAATCTCTCTTCCGTGTTGGAGTTGGAAGATGAGCTTTTTGTTTTTCAGATTATACCATGAAAATCACTCAGATCCTTCTTGCTAATTATGTTTTGGTAATCTGTCTCAGGAAATAGTGGGTTTTTGAATACGTTTTGGTAGCAGATTAATTTTAATGTTCACATCCAGGCTTGAAAGTTTAAAGAGAAATCTGAGAGTAAATTTTAGATGAATTTGAGAAAATCTATGATACCTGTGTTGAGCTTAAATTAGCATCGGGATGTTACGATTCATGGGATATTAATTTTTGAAAGTGAAACACTCTAACATCTTTCTCATTTGACATGCAGGATAATTTTGTCTTTTGATAGTGTTGATATTTTCAGTTGTCTTTAACAGTGAAAAATTAAAAATACATACAGGATAAGTTAGCATTAAAGGTATAGTCATAGCTCAGTTAATAAATAAACATTTTCAGATACTGCAGTTATTGTAAAATAACACTGAGGTTAGCAAATTTTTTGTCATTTTAATATTTATTACAGCTATTCAATCATATCTAATTCTTGTTGCACATTTCAGTTGAGATGCATTCGGTTGTGCTCCATCTTGTGTAAGGTACTTGCTATGATCTTTACATATGTTGAAATCCCAGCAGTGTCAAGTCCATGCTTAGCTGCTGAATTTGGCTCTTAACCTCACTAAGAGTCCTGTAACATGCTGCGATAGTACCCATGGCTGCTTGGAATTTCTTATGTAACAATGTCTATTTTATTTTCTGTATTTAGTCTCAACTTACCTGAGGTATTTAAAATTCTGTCTTAAAGGGACTTCATAATATAGAGAGACTTAGTATACATAGATAATTAAATGCTGTAGAGTACATGTGCTTTGAGCCACAGGCAAAATTCTGTGTCCATCAGAAAAAGGCATTTTTAAATCAGTCCAAAAGAACCTGTGATGTTATAAAACAAAAGGAGATTGCTAGCTAATTATCGCAGTAATTTGTATTTGTCTTATAAATAGAGTATATGTTATAACTTAGGATAGGGATCCTTCATTTCTATATTCCAGATTCAAAAGTCATGAAATACCGATGAAACACTACAGCAATGTGTCATGTTATGCAAGACATGCGTATGTCAAGGCAAGAGATGGGTGGTGAGACACAGCCAGGGGACAAAAGTGGGCATAACTTTTTTGAGCTCAAGTCTCTGCTGGCTGGAAAATTCTTTCACTGGTAGAAAATCTGTGTGTCCAGTTTTAGCTAATAAGACTGTGAGAGATAACATGATGAGTGATGTAGTGACCCTTTCACTGAATTGAACAGTGAGATATTATATTTGTCATTTTACTCATCTGAAGTGTTGAAAAAATGAGGCAGCCCAAGAAGCTGTAAGCTTTTAAAAATATTTTTCATCATCTCCTGGAGTCCACCACTTCAGTAATTTTCTTTTACAACTTGTTTTTATTTGGAAGATATTTGGATGAAAGACGGTGTACATTCATCATAAGTTTGCATGAGTTGGCAACTGTAAGTAACCGTGCTTTGATGATCAGTTATTCTCTACATTACTAAATATAAGGAGACACTTTGCATTTCATATATCCTGAATGCAATTAAGTTTTAAAAATGAGAAAAAAAATAGTGTCAAGCAGTACAAATTTAAGACATGAAAAATATATCACTGAAAATTAGCCTGTTTTCTAGCTAGCCAGCCATTTCTCTAATGCTTCTCGTGTTTAGCTCTTGACATATATGCTTGTGTTTTCATCTCTTCAAAAGAAATATTTGCAAAGTAGTATTTGAACAGAGTAGCCCTCTTTGTATAGTATTTTTAACTGAAAAATGTCATTGTATTTTTTGGAACGTTTTTCAAAATGGGAGACTATGTAGCTCCCTATGACTAGTTCATCCGTTTCTGTGTCCCACAGGCATATAATGGAAAAAACATCAGTGCAGTGTGATTGTATAAACCATCTGTTGGAAGCACATTTTTGTCTGGAGCTTGAAGAGTAGAGTGGGTAGGCAATAATACATGGACCCTTTCGTTGAGGTGGATAGGAAAGGATCTCTGTATTTGTAGAAGAAACTGTGGAAATGTTTTACAGTAATCACCCAGATTGCAGAAAACGTAGAGATGCAGTGTCTTGCTGAAATATGGTTTATCAAGGAACAGTTTTATGTTACTACCCCACAGTGCCATTTTCATAGCCCAGATGTAATTAATTGCAGAAGAAAGCAATGAAGTCTTGTTTTCCTCATATTTTGTTGTGTTATTTGTCTCGTGAAAGCTTTTGCATCTGCTTCCTCAATAGAGAGTGGTAACCATACAAGGGGAAGAAAGCACCAGAAGTTAAACTATAGGGAAGTCAGATTAATGGGGTATCAAGTCTGGAATCCTTGTAAGAGCAGGAAAAGCATTGGTAATACATTATGACTAGATCAAATAAGGAAGGGACATCAATGTTACACAAGTCTTGGAAGCATGCTCAGAAAAAAATGATTTGATGGAATGGAATGAGACAAGAGATGAAATCAAAGGTGCTGCAGTGTTCATAGAGGTACAGAACATGAGGGCAGCTTGAGCAGCTGTAGATTTTATGAATGTGAGAATTAAAACCTGGATGTCAGGAAGACAAGAGAGATAAGCACCTGGATGAATATTTTCACTACTTGGATGGAGTAGCATAATTCTTAATTACCTCTCTGTATATATTTTGCTCTGTGATGCTAATATATTTTGACTGAAGTGTATAGAGGTATGGGCTTACAGTATTTGAAAATCTCTGAAGTCACACTTCATAGAAACGGAAGTAGTTTTGATGGTTGTCTGGATCATCTTTGCAGGGTAGCATAAATTCCTGCTCATTTCAGAAGGGGAAAAAGTCAGATTTTCTTAGAAGCAGAATAAGAAACACAGCTAAAAAAGTACACAGCATACTTGCACTAAAATGGGAGTACAATAAGTATTTTTTTTCTGGCAAATTGCAGAAAACATTTCATCTTGAAATGACGTATAAGCTCAAGTTTCAAGGTGAGCACAATTTTTTTAAGGTTTAAGAAGTTATGGAGAACTTCCACTTGGAAAACACAGGCTATCTCAAAACTAATCTTGAAAAGCAGGGAAACTTAAAATACTGATACAGTACATGGCTCTCCTGGAAATCCAAAATCCAAAATATACTCATACATCAACACTCTCATAAGCATACTGTTTGGTGAAATATGTTTCCTGTTTCCTTGGAGCAGGTCCAAATAAGGCTTTTTAAATATATACTTTAAAATATTTTTTTATGTTTTCCAGATATTTATTTTTAAATCATCTAAACCTTTATTTATATTATTTTTATAAAAGTATGTTTAAAATTGTGCTTATGCTAAAAAAAGAAGGTAATTTAAACAGTTGGCAGTAGCAAGAAAACATAGAATAGCAAATCTGTAACAAATTGTTAGAAAAGATCATCTTCATAAAATGAAGCCAGTTTGTATTTCTTAATAAGTAGTCAAATGGTAATTTCTTGTACAACAAATCCTACTCTGGTATTCTTGGCAACCTAACATTTCACTTGCCTTTTTGGCTAAGATACCTCCCTTTGAATTTGATTTTGTGTCTGTGATTCCTAGTTTTCCTTTTTAAGTAATATTGCAGCAGAAGATTCAGTCTGTAAACCTCTAAAAAATTTGCTAAAATTCTTTATATTTCTCTAATAAATAAACTTGTTCCTCTTGTTCCATGAAAGATAACTGTTTTAAAATACTTTATGCAGTGAAAAACCATAAAGCCATCATGAAATCTATGCCATCCACTCATTACAATCTTTTTAACAGACAAGTCATCTATTAGTCATCAGACTTTTTAACCATCTGACATGTGTACCCATGTACCAAATATTTTATGTTACAAATGTTTGTTTTGTAAGTGTTATATTTTATTATTCTCAAAAAAATGTTTTAGAGGGAATTTTATAGGACTAATAATCATTTTCTTCAGCTCAATGTATTGGTTTCTTCAATCAATTTTATTTAATTAAGATAAAGATTGTGGCAGTGTATCTTTCTGCACACCATAAAACAGAGTTGTGTTTGTATAGCATAACATACTATGTGTGCTCACAGTGCTACCATTGTTTTATGTTGCTGTGAACTGAGTTCTGGATTCTTTTAGGGTTTGGGCAAAGAGAGTGGTGTACTCGGCATAGCTTTCCTGACTGCCTATTGACCATGAAAGTTTTTGAGTTTTGAGGTTTAACTCAGTAATTTGATCACGTGCATCTGTAAACTGACTTCCATAAAAATAATCTTATTTGTCTTCCCTTTTAACATTCTAAATTTTAGAAAGTCTTTTGATCTTAACTGTGGTTGCTCTCTTACTGTAGTATCAGGGCTTATTTGTAGTTTATATGAACAGAATGGTTCTGAAAGAGACAGTGGCAAGAAGCTGAGTCAGAGGAAGTCCAGGTGGGGCATTAGGAAGAGATTCTTCATTGAGAAGGTGGCTGGGCACTGAAACAGGCTTCCCAAAGCGGTGGTCATGGCATCAAGCCTGCTGAAGTTTAAGAATTATTTGGGCAGCTCTCTCAGAAACACCACTGGATTTTTGGGTAGTCCTGTGAAAAGCCGGGACTCAGTGATCCTTGTGGGTACCTTCCAGCTCAGGATTATTCTTTGATACTATGAGTCTGTAATGAGCGAAAAGCATATCCTGAAGATACATTTATTTATGGATATATTCTGTCAGAACTGTTCTGAAATGACTGATGTTCAGTTTGCAATTAACTTTCCAATTAACAAACTTCTGATTTACTTTGAGAAGCTGCATTCAGTTTTGTTGCCAAAGAAAGAAGTGTCTCCTTTTCAAAATCAAATGTTATTTAATTTTAATTGTGTACAACCGAATTCTGTGAAGCTTTTGTAAGACACTCGCATAATTTACCCAATGTAATTTAAGACCGAAAGTGTTTTTTGTGTAAGTCTTAAAAAGAGACTTTTCTACTTCTGTCCAAAATTTAAACTTTTAAATGTAGATCAAGAATATTACTAATTTTCTATGCCATGTGAAACAAACATATGGAATTATACAATTCTGTACTATACAAAATCCAACCAAGTTTTCTATTTCTGGTTTACAGGTGCAAAAGTACAATCAAATGTGAAGGAAGGAAAGTTGAGTGTTTCTTTTTCACTCTGATTTTTTCATGGGGTTCGCCTGGGCTCATCTTTCCAGCCTGTCCAGGTCTTTCTGCATGGCATCCCTTCCCTCTGGAGTATTGACCACACTGCTCCTTGCTTTTCAGTTCAGCCAGGAGGTGTTTACACAACCGTGCTGATTCCCTGCCTTCCTTGCCTGGTTTCTTGCACGTGGCTTCACCAGGCTTGGCAGCCTCTCAGTGAGGTTATGAGTATGAGCTCCTGGTAGGCAGCAGACTTCTCTAAACGAGCTGTCAGGACTGCATGTGGGGCCTTTAGTACCACTCAGGAAAGAAATTAGAGAATGATAACGGACCACTCTCTGAAAATGTCAGCTCACCAATCAGCTGTGTAAAATGACTGTTAGAACTGAGTAAGAAAGAATAGAGAAGCTTAGGCAAATATGATGATTTTAAAATCTGTGGTCCATCTGCTTTTTTGACTGCAGCCATTTCGTCAAAAGGAATGTAGTAAAACAAGAGTAGGTAAGGTGTGCAGAAGGCCATGAGAAAAAAAAGGATAAAAACATTGTGACTGCGCTCTTCTTGCAGAAAGGATAAATGTACTAAAACTTCTCAGTTTGACATGGAGAAAGCTGGCAGAGATCTATGAAGGCATAGTAGGCTTAGAAAAAAGTAGTAGAGCTCTGTATTTGAATTAGAATATGCCTGATATAGCATTTATAAAAAGGGAAATATATACTGTTTTATATAGTTGTGCTTTGGAGCTATTTAACATGGCATGTTATGGACCAAAAGTCTGAATAATATTAAGAGGGAAGAACTGAATTCAGAGAATAAATGCTTTGGTGGCTGTTGAAGATGACAATGTGGATGCAGCCTTTAGCTTAAGGAGACCCTGTAACACTTGGCAGCAAAGGCTGGGAGCGGAAGGCTGGGAAAGCTCACTTACTGTCTTATTTGTCTTTTATTCCCATAAGTATTTGCTATTGAGCACTGCTGAGCACATTTTTTGTCTCGTAAGACTTCTGGGCAATGGCAGTATGTTAGCTACTCATCTTAAGAAAGAGGTGTTTTCTGTGTGGCTGCATTTGAGAAGAAAATGGGTAATTTCCAGCGTTTCTGCCATCCGTATCATATCCTATTAATGGACTGGATTAACAGTTCACCTCTGTACTGTTAATAAGATGCAGTAACTAGGGCCTTAAAACTGTATGCATTAGAATTTATTTATGTGTGCTTGGCATGCATTTATATGCTCTCCCCAAGCTCTGCAGATGTTTATTTAAAGGGAGAAAGATAGGCTGAGTGATCTATTATAAAACATGAAGTCACATAGCTGATAGGTATTGATAACGTTTTTCTGGAGGTGAATGAAACTTGAGTTATGTTTGCATAAATTGAAGAAGTTGATTCATTTTTATCCTGCTGTTATCCTGTAGCTATCATCACTGTCTCTTGCTGTAAAAAGAAAAAAATAGATTTCCAGGCTTTTCTGTTTGCATTTGAGATTCCTGTTTGTTGAGTGTTGGTTTGATTGCTGCCGTGTTCAAGGGCTGCTGATTCACTGATGAGTAGCAAGACTTTTTTTTCCTGAAAGTCTCAGTATGTGGAACTCTGTTCAGTGCAGCTTGTGCTAATTCGACTTTTAAGTGGCAGCTCTGTGGAAAGCTATTTTCTTCCATTCCTAAGAAAAGCATCTGAGCTGCTAAAAAAATCATTTGATAGAAGTACTCAAGTCCAGATTAGTGCTGTTATTTATGCTCATAGTCCAATTGATTTCCCAGTTCAAATGAGAGATGTTTGAAGCAAAAGCCAAGTGTAACACGGGCATGAAATTATCGATCTGTTGCACTGGTTTACTAGGTTTGTGCATCACTGGTAATTCAAACTAAGGTCACGGTATCTGTAGTGTGTTGCTGCATGGCACCTTCAGTAGGGTGAAGAGTTTTTCTGCTTGTTTTCTGTTCACTACAGGCTTACATGTATTTAATCTGTGCTTAATACTACTGTTTCCAAAGCCCAATGTAGAATCTTCAGAATAAAACTCCACGTATAGGTATCATTTTTATTCATAAAGTGCATCTAAGCAATATCAGTTGTATATATGTTAATTTAATAAAAAGAGATACATCATTCATGAACTTCATCAGCAGTTTCTGTATGCTTGACAATATATCTAAAGGGTGTTCAATAGTAATAGTATACATTGTTTTATGTAGATGACAGTGCAGTAGACAGCTGGAATCTCTTCTGTTTTACTATATTTCATCTTGGTCAAATATGACAAAGTTGACTGGTGAATAGATATCATGACAAGGAACATACTATCCCTATCCTGAGAATATGACATGCTCATTCAATATGAAATCCTTTAACATTGAAATGCTACCTTTTTTTGTACTGTGCTATACAAATGTATGCTCTTTTCAGTTCTTTCAGCTTGTGTTTTCAGGGGTTGGAAACAGAACGTATGCATTTGTTTTCTATGAAATTTTGGTTTTATATATAGACTGGAAATTCAGGTAGACTCTGAACTTGATCAGCAGAAGAAGGGATGATTCGTTATCCTTCTTTCCTGAATTTAGAGACTTTGTTATATGAGCTTTGTTCTGTAATTTTTATGAATCGTTGCTGCCTTAAAATTTGGGGAAAAAAATAATCTGATGGGCAGAAAATTACTGTTCCCAAAACAGAAGAACTGTGAAGTAGCACAGGAGTGTGCACAGGTGATACCAATGGAATAAACTGGTGGTTTGTGGAAGGGTCTCTTCCTCTTTTAACATTTAAGATCAATGATATTTTGAAGCAATTGTGAGAAAAAGGATTCAGAAGGAGCAGGTATCCAGTGATGAGAAAAAGAAAGCTTGAATGTGTTGTGAAACCAAGGATATTTAGAATGAAGGACTTGTTGATAAGAAATTTAAATGTGCTAGGTAATGAATTTGTATGAATAAGACCTTCAGAACATTGATTTCACTGAATCACTGTAAAGGGAAAAATAAGAGCAGATCTGTAGCTTTTTAAAATGCATCAGTTCAAGTGTGGACGTATTCAAGTCCATGTTTTGTGGTAACTGTAAGAAAGAGCAATGCTTGTATTTGTCTACATATTTCTTAAAGTGATTTTTTTTTTTTTTACTATGGTTCTTTTGTTCCTTTAGGCAATGTTAACAGTAGGTTTTTGTTATATGTAGTGGATTTGTGTTTTAGACAGCAAGCCATGAATGAGTACATGAAGTTAATAAATTTGTTTGGATACTTCAGTTGGTAATGTGTTTTATGTAACATCACTGTGAGTTGAAAGAATAAGTAGTTTCGATGGTGTGATGAGGATGTTCATTTAAGAAATTAGGAAATTTTAAAGAAAATTTATCATACGATACCATAGCATGAAATAAACTGTGCTGTGACTTCGGCAAAAGTTCTACTTCTCTGAAGCAGCATGTATTTCCTTCAGATATTTACATGTTTGAAAAGAAAATACAGTTTTTATGTGGTTCTTCAGGGCACAACTATAAAGCTTATTTTCTTAATAGGTATTGCATATATTCTGAATTAACATGAGAAATAAGTACAGAATTACCTACACTGAGGTAACTAATATTTTGTGTGTGGCATGTACCCATGCAGTACTTTTTTCTGGTTCAGAGCACAGCTTTCTTTATGGATAGATAACAGCTTCTTTCCTTAAACTGTCAATGAGATGATGCTGGCTTTTTAGCCAACACTTTTTAGGTACTAAATGATTTAATTTGAAGCTGTGCTGTACTTTCAGCCCATGGAGTTCATTGGGAATACCTTAATCATAACAAGGGAGCAATTGTTCTTTTTCTTTTTTTCTTGTGGATTTAACCTTGGTGCAATTCCAGCTGTGTTAATAAGCCACAGGAAGCTACAGAGAACATACATATATTTAAAGAAGACATTCCTTCTTTTACCTAGTGCTGATGCAACTAAACAAGAGCAGCTGCTTACTGAAGTCAGGTTCTTTTTCTCTGCACATGAAATTAATAATCAAGGACAAGACACAAAACCAGTTCATGGCTTGTAGTTGGCTGATTTACATCTAGTAGCTGCTGTTGGATGTGGCTTTCATGTTTAAGGTTGATGTTGCTTAATAAGGGCAAAGTCATAAAACTTGTATGACGCTTGAAATTTTTGGAAATTTCTAGAATCCAAGATCTAGTGTTATCTAAATGAAATGCAGGTCTTCTGTTTCATATGTTACATCAAGAAAGACCAATCATAATCAATTTATTTTGAAGACTGTTACATATACAAATCATAAAGCAAGGGAAAATCGTGCTTGACCAACCTGGTAGCTTTCTATGATGCCATCACTGTCTGAGTATGTCTTAGTTTCTAACAGAAGTTACGCTTCTTGTAGTGTCTAGTATGAATTTATCTTGTACCTCAGAGATACTGATANATGTTTGCCATTATCTCCCACAGCATCCTTATAAGGACGCTTAGAAAGTGAGGGGTAGATGAGCAGACAGTGAGGTGAGCTGAGAACTGGCTGAATGGCAGAGCTCAGAGAGCTGTGATCAGTGGCACAGAGTCCGGTTGGAGGCTGTAGCTAGTGGTGTTCCCCAGGGCTCGGTGCTGGGTCTGGTCTTGTTCAATATCTTCATCGATGACCTGGATGAAGGGGTGGAATGCCCTCTCAGCAAATTTGCTGATGATTTGAAGTTGGGAGGAGTGGCTGACACACCAGAAGGCCGTGCTGCCATTCAGGAAGACCTGGACAGGCTGAGAGTTGGCAGGAGAGGAACCAGATGAGATTTAACAAAAGCAAGTGCAGAGCCAATGGTATCCTGAGGTGCTTTAAAAAGAGTATGACCAGGAGGTCGAGAGAGGTGATGCTCCCCCTCTGCTCTGCCCTGGTGAGGCCTTGCCTGGAGTACTGTGTCCTGTTCTGGGCTCCTCAGTACAAAAAAGGCAGGGACCTGCAGGATCTGCAGGAGAGAGTCCAGGGGAGGGCCACAGAGGTGATAAAGGGCCTGGAGAATCTCTCTTATGAGTAAAGGCTGAGAGCCCTGGGACTGTTTGGCCTGGATAAGGCTGAGAGGAGATCTGATCAAGGTTTGTCAATATCTGACATGCAGGAGGCAAATAGATGGGGCCAGGCTCTTCTCGGTGGTCTGCAGTGATAGGACAAGGAGCAGTGGCTAAAAACTGGAGCATAGGAAGTTCCGCACCCATACGCGAAAGAACTTCTTCCAAGAAGAAGCTCTGCTCAGGGAGGTGTGGAGTCTCGTTCCCTGGAGATATTCAAGACCCGCCTGGACGCCCACCTGTGCAACCTGCTGTAGGGAACCTGCTCTGGCAGGGGGGTTGGACTCGATGATCTCTAGAGGCCCCTTCCAACCACTGTGATTCTGTGATTCTGTGATGTTTTGGGTATTGTTGAAAATGCTTGCTAGGACTTACTGCTGCTTCTTCAAAAATAGATATGAAGCTTGCAGTGTACGTAGTTATTTGGGAATAAATTATGCTTTTATAGCAGGAAGGGTAGTAGATAGCAACTGAGAGTACTCATGTTGTTGTGTGGAGAGATGCTGGTAATATTCTACCTGCCTTTTTAAGAGGCGAAAAGAGGCCAAAAGGAGGCTAGGGGTCTTCTTTTCCCTGTGGGAAGCTAGAGAACATCAGACGTTTTTTGATTAGTTTTCAGCATCAAGAGAAAGAGGGAGATTTGGGAATTCTCTTTGCATATACATATTACAGCAAATAAGTTTTATCCAACTGAGAATGTCATTACCAGTAAGAAATATATTTCTCCACAGGATGCATTGTAGTAATAAGAATGGCCACAAATCTTTAAAATGGGACACTGGATTTTGTGTATGGATAGTAATTTTGCTGTTTTGTTTTAGCGCTTTTTAAGGTCACTGGCGTTGGCTGAAGTTAGAGCCCTGCTGCATACTTCTTCTGAAGTTGTTATCAGCTCAGCTCCTTACAGCTGCAACATTAAAAATAGTTCTTTGTTTTTCAGTTTGCTAATTAAAACTTAAAAGAAAATGGATTTATTGCTTCCTTGTTTTCAGTGGAGATAAATGATATATACACTTAGCATGAGATGTCTTTGGAAGAACATTAATTTTTTTGCTTTGATCGTGTTTTGCCGTTTTTTGCAGCCCAAATTTTTTTACTCCTACTTCACATTTTCTACTTTCTTTGGAAAGAGATTTTAAAAGCTGAATTATTCTGCTGCATTCAGGTCTCATTTGTGATTGTTTTGTTCCATCGTGAAGAACACTTTTTGTAACACGAGCTCTGTGTCCAAAAGCTTTCAGCCAGCTCTATTGAGAACACCGCTGCCAGATTTGCGTTGGAGTTCCTATTTGAATTTCGTGTTGTAGATGAGGAGTTGTGTTTTCATACTGACAAATACTTGGATTGTAAGAAGAATGACTTTTATCTTGTTAACTTACAATTCTAATTGTACTAAACTTCAAACACTGTCAAACATTTCAAGCTTGACCTTCATACGCAAACATCCAGCGAACATGTTGATCCAGTGGGCACCATTCAGTTGAAAGGATGTTCCTGGGAAATAGGCCAAACATTTGAAACAGTGTTTTGATTCCTTAGTCCTAAATTTCAAGCAATAAATTATGGCAGTGATCCCCACTAAATGTATTTATGGTCTGAAAAAAATGACCATTACCCAAATTAAGCTTCATGTTGCTCGAGCTTTTAAAATTATAGACTCTACTTTTTAGAAATAGAACATGATCTCAAAATACTACATTTTAGGCTTCTACTTTCTGAAAACATAGGTGTTAGATAGTAGAGATATTCCATCCTCTACAATAAATAAATACATAAATTGCAAGGTCCTAAGAATTTTACTAGTTCTTTGACATCTGATTCTTTTACAGTTTTAAGTGAACACACTGAACTGTATCAGTACTTAACAGCAATAGATGTAATGTTCTGTTCTGCATCTCTACTTCTCAATCTTTTAGAAAAAATACCACTTCATATTTTTGTCCTATTATTTTACATATCTATTTTCATTTACAAGAATATCACTATCCATACGTGTCCATACCACTTATTAAAGTACCTAGCAATGCGTGTAAAGAGTGCAATTTTCTGCGCATTGCAGTCTATGTAAGCAGGTTATGTCACTGTCAGCTGACACTGCCATTGCTTGTGTTTTTTTTTTATAACTTTTATTCACTTTGGTGCTAAAATGAGTTGTTGTAATTTATGAATAGATGTATGTTTCTCAGGTACCTGTATATACATTTGGATTGCTCTGACCACAGTAGGATTTCAGACCTGTTTGGGGTCTGTAATGCCTTAATATATACATTTATTAATAATGACAGTAATGGAATATGGTGGTTATGTTTCCTAGGTATAGCATATCTGAGTGGAATGTGCAGTGAAAAACGTAAATGTATTATTGCAGAGGACAACGGTCTGAATCTCGCTTTTACCATTGCCCACGAGATGGGTCACAAGTAAGTATGTCGACAGCAAACTCAATATTTCTTTGTATGTGATGTTGCTGTGATTTACTTTTAAACTGATCATATACTTCGGCTTTTCTTTTTTTCTTTTTTTTTTTCCCTGTTAGGAAGGCTTTTAATTTTGACAAAAACTTTGCAAAACAATGATAATAGTAACAGTTGCATGTATTGATATGTGTAACTTAGAATTAAATAAGAAATTTTTGTAAATTAAGAAAATGTTTATGACTTTCAGTTATACAGCTTTATAGCTTCACAGTAATTAGGTTAGCTGGAAGAACTGACATAGTCAAGAAGAAAAGCAGGTGCCCCAAGATGTTTCTTTCTATTCTGTATCAGATCCAGCTCTACGTATTGTTGCCAACATGCATTTTAATGAGATCATGAGTTGGAAGAGCCCTTACTGAATTTGGCATTGTCAGGTTAGATCCCATTAATGCATCTAATGATCATTGGTCACTGCATTATTAATGTTTTTCTGCCTGCTGCCTTAATAGAAAAGGATGACAAAATGAAGGTAACGATAACTATCCCTTGTAATTGCGTTAGGCATTTTTACTCTTTACATGAAAAATACTTTGAAACAAAAGTGAGAAATTTTTGTGTTGCTGTAAGCAAGCTAGTGAATGAAGGCTGGGTTTAATTCTTGACTTAAGCATGTGCTACAGAAAAATAATCATATATGTGTAATAAGTTAAAAAAAAAAAACTAAAATACTAGAAGGGAGTATTTTAGTACACTAAAATACTTGAAGGGAGTATCTTTTATTTTTACCTGTAGTCTGCCTGGTGTATCTGTGTGTACGTGTTTATAAAAGCAGCTTCCAAGTGACAGTGGATAATGGAGAGAAATGTTTTATTAAATCTTTTGAAGCTCTGACCATCTGAAAGTTGATGTCAGATACCATAGAACAAACTCTTCAAATTAAAAATGATTTTTTCAAAATTTGGTCAAAGCTGCCTGAAGATAGAGGCCGTAACATGTAATATTGAAAACATAATGTTAACAAAAAAGAGTTGAAACTTGGAATCTTTCTGTTCAGAAATTATTCTGGATGCAAACTAAGCAAATACAAAGCAATTATATAATGGAATGAAAGGGTAACATGAATATTGCATGTTGCATGGCATTCATCTGTTCCTTGTTTTGTTTTTCGGGGTTTTTTTTTTGAGTTTTCATAACTGCAGAAAACAACTCCAGGTTAACAGAAGCCAGCATGAGAGTGACAGTTAGGATAAAGGAAAGACTTAAAATCGAGGATTCGTTTGTGCTCTGTAGCTGCATGCTGACCTCTTTCTTTTTTTACTGTAGTGCTTGCTAATATTAGAAGGGAGAAGTAGAGGAAGACTCATTTCCTGTGCACTAGCAAACTAAGGATAAGAAAACAAAGACAATGGCTGAATATGGTCTGCAAATAAGTTCACTGATGGAGTAAATTAGAAATTGTTTTTGAGACAGGTATGGTAGTACCAGATAATTTAGAGAAAAATAAATACTGCTTTATTTCCTGCACAACAGAAATACCTTTAGAGAATAAAAAGTTTAGCAGTGAAATTACTAGACCTGGGAAAAGAAGCATCTTACCAACAAAAACATAACACCTTATGCTTCCTGAGTAGTGATGTGCACATTCCTAGATGTGGAGAGCAGGAAGAAGGTGTAACACTTCTGTGAAGTCATAGAACTGTTTGTTCTACACTATCAAATTTGAGAATGTTGGGTGTTGAACTTAGAAACCAGGGTTGCGTTGCAGCAGACAAGTCAGACCTATCAGGCAGAAGACATAGAGCCCCACTGTTGCTCTCATCAGCAGTACTAGCAGTTCTTCCAAAGCTACTGCACAAGCCAGACTTTCACTGTTGTTGCATTTAGTCCTCAACATGAAATATTTTTTTGTCTTTGAATTTCCGTGGAGCCAAGGAAGAGAAAGCATGTAGAATGACTTTCCTATAGGGAAGTAAAAACTAAACTGGTAGTGCTTGAATCCAGTGAAAGTTCTAAAGGCTACACTGTGAAATTTCTGAAGATTCAAATCACTCCATATTTATTCAAATAAATTTGCAAAAACAAATCATGATGAGACCTCAGTCATCTTGTTCTCAGAGTAATAATGGCACTTGGATGTCCTTATATGAAACATCACATTTCTCTGCATGTACTGTAACAGACATTTAAAAGCAATGGAAGTGAAGAGTAAACTGAATCTGGTTCAATAGCAAAGGGCAGAATGTTGTTTGAACCACACTGTTTCTTCTCATTGAAAAACATATGCAGAGCAAAAATGTAAAAATATATGAAGACAAACATTTGAATGAAGGTCTCAATTAAAAGGATCTCAAGGGATTCTCATCAATATATAATACTCAATACTCAAGAAATGTAGCTAGAGTATTTGTCAGAGATGTGTCTTACCCAGTCTTAGCTTTCTCAGAAGTGAGGATTAAATAGTCACCATCTAGATCAGCCATAAATCTTTCATTCTTTCCATGTTAGGTTTTATAAAAATTTTTTATAAACTCTTCTGAATGTTGAACTCACCGATTTCCTTCTTTTTCTTCTAATATCAAACATTCTAGTTCCTCTTGTTATGAAGGGAGCAGCAACATAGCAGAAACAAGAACTATTCCTCAAATCACAAAGCAAACACTCCCAATTTTCTCTGAACAACAATTAAATATACCCGCCCATCAATTATCATTTAAATAGATTCAAAATACATGCAATATAACCTCTGTGGATTTTGACTGATCAGCTTAAGAACATGATAGAGAAACAAATACATTCACAAAAGTTTGCCATCAATGAGTAATGCAGTATGTTTGAAAAAGCTAACAGTTTGTGTTGAGGGGTGCTTATTTTTGTGCACCAGACTCCACTCTGTTATCTATGTATTTGAAGTTCATTTATCTCTGGTAAAATCTCATGATCGTTTCCAAACAGAACAGTTCTCAGACATACCTTGTCATTGACATCAATTGCAGAATTACGGGCTTGGGGATGGTAGGGTTTGTGGGGTGTACGTGGTGTGTGTCCTTGTGCTAAAATCTAGATTTGCTTGCCCAGGAACACAGTTGAAGATTTGAAATTAATTACATCTAATACATCTGGTAAATGGATGGCTTTTAGGTGTTCTGTTGTGGTTTTTTCAGTTTTCCCAATGAGTCCATAACAGAAAGATCAATGAACTTGTCAATCTGATTGGCAGCTTTGTTAGTCCAGCACAAGCCAGCAGTGTGCTGCAGCAGCCAGGAGGACCAACTACATTTTGGGAGTCTGCATTAAACACTGCGTAAGCAAATGGTCAAAAAGGGATGATTCTCCCATTTTGCTTAGTGTATGGGCAGTCTCAAAAACTGTGTGCAGTTCTGGGCCCCATAATATAAAAAGCATGTTAAGGTATTTGAATAGAGCTGCACGAGGTGAAGTTCAAACTGGACATGAGGAAAAGTTTCTGTACCATGAGGGTGATCAGCCACTGGAACAGGCTTCCTAGCAAGGTGGTAAATGCCCCGTGCCAGTCAGCATTCGTGAGGCACTTGGACAAAGCCCTTACTAATATACTTTAGCTTTTAGTTAGCCCTGAAATGCTCAGGCAGTTGGACTCAATGCTTTTTTTGGTCTCTTCCAATAGAACTACCCTGCTCTACCATATACCCTTAAAATCTTTTTGATATAATTAATCATTGAATTGATGACTCGTTTTTCAGACTGGAAATTAACACATTTGTACATTAAATAAAACAATAATAGTAATTATAAATTATAAAAAATAATAATCGTATTATTATTACTATTTCTGATAACTACTGTTTTCCATCCACTCTGAAGAGCAGTTCTTCGACTGAGATTTTAGTAGACTGTAATCTGTAATATCATTCAGAAAATGCATGCTGAGCTGAACCAAGATGTTTGCTGTTTCAAAAAACACCTCTTTCAGCTACCATTACTTAAACTTATCAGAATAACTTTTTTTTTTCAATCTACCTTCACAGAAGAATTCTGTGTATTCTATCAGTACATGATTTCATAGGACAACACTATCTTTTAAGTGAGAAATGACAAAAAATCTGTTGTGTTTATAACAATTGTGTGTGTCTGCAACATAAACTTTAAGCATTGTGAAAAAACAAAAAACCAATTCCAATTCTCTCCCAATACTTCAGCTCTTATACTCTTGTAAGACTTTTGTTTAGCTTTGCATTTCAAATATACTCCATAAATATCTGCATGAATCCATCATGATTCATTCCTCAATACACTTTGACTTATAAATTACTCTTAAAATACTCAGCAAGTATTCCAAAGCCTCTGACCATCAGAATGAATGCCTGCTTCAGAAGTGTAGGTCATAATGTTCGTATCAACTAATTAGATCACTAGGCAGTATGTAGAGAGTGTGCTAAAAGAGCAATGGAACCTGCTCTGAAAAATTCTCAGAAATGTTTTTTTTCATGCAGACTGTTGTTTTCTTCTATAGCATGGTAAGAACTGTCTTTATCTGACCTAATGTCAATCATGTCGCTTCACAACGGTAGATACACAGTAGTCTTGTCTTCCTGTTTCTTCACACATTTATGCGTCTATTTATGCACAAAATAAGCCAAACAGACACCTTTCTATCCAGAAAGGAAGTCATGTAAGTACATACATCTTCTTCTTCATTAACAATCAAGAATATAAAATATTCAATCAAGAATATGAAAATATTTTAGTGCACACGCTGGTAGTCACCATATTTTCTGTGATATACTATCAGTGTGAAAGAGACAACTGTATCTTTCCAACAAAAGAATGACACCACAGAGACTATCTGTGTGTAAGGTGCTTTTCTGTGCTTTTCCAGTAGAATTTATTATGCTAGCGTTGGGCACCTTGCCCTTTCTGTCTATAAGCTTCTCTCTCCCACAGCTGTAATCATTCAGCCTCATGCCTGAGCGAAGCAAGATGTGCATGTGGGAGAAGGACAAGGGGGCTTGGGGTAAGAGGAGTTCTTCCTAACAGTCTGAAAAACCGTAATTAACAAAGAAGACAGTGCTGTACTTTAGCAACTCGTACACCAAATAAACAAGGAACCAAATCAAAATCTGTTTTAAGAACTGAAACGTTAGTTTTTTCACTGATAAATAAAAACACTCAGTCCATTCTGGAAAGAGAATATATATGTGTAACCTAGTATATATGTCAGAAGCATCTTACAGAAAGCATTCTTTAACTGAAATTTGAGCATATTTCAACTTGTACTATGCAACATTACTACATTGAAAAACAAAACAAAAAACAAAAAAAAGTTTGAAAATATTTTGACAAAGAGCCTTGGTCAAATACACTGCACTAACACTATACATGGTTGTCAAGTCAACTGAAAAAATATTTTTATCTTATAAAACTTCTCATGCTTGTTTATAAAAACATTGCCAGATTTTTTTTTTTTTGGTGATATCATGCAGAAAGCTGGAACAATCTATGCTAGATTTTGAAGATGATCCCTGTTGATATTTAATGTACGCTATTAACAGTCCAAAGAAAAGCCCTTAATTTCTCTGTGCTTATAGGTCAGAATTGAAATGAGGGCCACTGAAAATAGGAGACAAATTCTGGTTCTGTTTTCAGTGAAAAATTAATTATTTTATGCTTTGCTACCTTTGCAAGTATATGTGTACAGATGGGTACGAGATATACAGCAGCATCTCTCTTACCATCAAGGGAATTTTTTATTCTTGCAGGCACAAAATGCATTCCAGTGCACATACTGAAAAAGTACCAACTACTACACTTCAATCTTAATTGATTATAGCTGAGAATTAAGAAATAAAAGCTCTGTTATGTCACAAGAAGTGGGCCTCAGACATTGTTCTGCATTTAAGTATGTTAAATCAGGCTGTTGCATTCGCCTTCTGGAAAGAATTAGCTCTGCATTATGAAATGCTGTTTAATATTTCTTACAGTAAGACTCAAAAATTCTCCTACATGTGCAACATTCGTGGCATCAAATTTGCTCCATGAACCCGAACACTTCCATGTGAAATGTTTTTTAATTCATCATTTTCGTTGTATTTTACAAATGACAGATTACGACCTGGTTATCACCACCAAATTTCACTTAAGCTCATTGTAGTGCAGCTGAACAACAATAATGATGCTATTAAACTAGACACAGTTCGTGCAGGCATGAAGACTAAATGTTTTTTTTTAATGTAATTTGGGTGCACATACTTGGGAGAATTCAGACAGCTGAGGAGGATTACTTTAGGATTACTTTTATCTCTTAATAATTTTAATTTGAAAGACAATAGAGAGCAGTAGCTATGGTTCAGAGCTTTATAGAGTCACTAACAGTAAAACAGATTAAGGATGAGATAGATTAGGAAAAGCACAAGAACCCAAACGAAAGTCCAAGTGCCCAAGGAACCAGGAGTAGTTCGCTGAGTATTCAGGATAATAAACAGAGTGCTATCTCATAGAAGGTAACGGCTCAGCCCAAGGGGTATAAGCAGCAGAGGCATGGTGAGTAAAAAATTCAGATCCAGGACAATAGTATTAATTTACATCTAGGACAGAATGATTATCGAAAAAAAAATTACCCTTTTTGAAGGAGAAGGTAAGCCTCTGAAAGCTGCTACCAGTTTGTACTTGCGATGTGTGATGGAATCAGGGTGACATTTGATTTCTTTTGAAATTAGTATTTTTATAAATGCTGCACGTATTTACAAATGGCTACACAGAATTTTTGAATTTACTGCAACTATTTTTCAAAAGTATTTATCATGTAGATTTTTTTTTTTCCATTCTGGTAAATAAATCAAAAGCATATAATGGCTTTTGTAGAAATAATTGTAAATTGAAAACCATTAGAAAATATTATCTTTTGTGTTATTTCCACTGTTCTCTTACTTTTTATTGAGTGCAAGATTAGTTAGAATGACCAAAACTTCTTAAACTATGGACTTGAAAACTATAAGGTTTAAAAACTTACATGACATTTAATAGTTCAGTTAGTCCTCATGATTTTTTTAACCTGAAATTTTGCATATCACAGTAACACAAGGATGGATTTGATAAATGAAGATAACACCACTTATGCTATCACAGGCAGGGAGTACATGGAAGCTGCACTGTGTTAGTACTCATGTTGCACCTTCACAATGAAAATCCAAAGTGTTATGACATTATTGTCTTCACAGTGAAAAAAATGAAGTAAACAGACTAGTAACAGGTTTCCATATGCTATTTTCTATGTAGCTATATTCTGTATAGCTGTTTTCTACAGTTCATGCAAAAAGAACACAAAGCATTTCTGTTTTGATTTGTTTTTAAGTTCCAGTCAGTGAAAAGTACTTCTTGGATTAATTTTTTATAAGTGTTTTTAAACGTATGTGGGCTTCACAGATCATTGCATAAACAGCATAAGACACATAAATTATTCACTGAAGTGAATTGAAAGGCAAGCCAGATGGCAGGAGGTAGAAGACAATTTCTTTTGAAAAAAACCTTTGTCTTTATTGGAAGAATCCATTGGGCAAGAAAACCTCAGTCCTCTTATAAACAATCTGATATTAAAAAAAAATACCAAATATTCTTATGAAATGATTAATTCTCTTTTGCAAGTCATTGTGGGGACATGAAGATGTCTATAAATCTGATTGCATTTTCAATCTTAAAAGCATTGGGCAAAAAGTACAACTTGTATAATACTAGACATATGTTAATATATACTGGATGCTGGTGTCCACTTTTTCTTAGCTTCTAGTATTTTTTTTTAGCTTTTAATTTTTGCTAAAGAGCTGCTTTCCTCTCTATCACTCTAACACTTCTATCACCATACTTCAAGAAGATGGATCTAGAAACCACAGGATGTCCTTGCCCTTTGACTTGGGTATATGAATAATTTCAAGCTTTGATCTGACAGCTGTATTTAGCATCATAACATGAATATACATACAGCATCTGTTGTTTTTTTTTTACCAAATTAAACAGTACAGAAGAATTATTCACCTCTGAAAAATAAGCATACCCATGCCACATGCCCTGTAAACAGCAGTATTTCAAGATAAAAAATTGTGTCTATGATTGATGTCTTTAATTCTATGCTACAAAAAAAACAGTGACATATAATGTCTTCAAATTGAAGACAATACATAATGGAAAAGGGAGGAAAGAGAAAGGAAGAGGAGGGAAGGAGAGGCGAAAGGGAGGTAGTGTAGTTGGCCCTCTTGGCTGCTGCAGCACACTGGTGGCTCGTGCTGAGCCTGCTGTCATCGCAGGTCCCTTTCTGCAGAGCTGCTCCCCAGCCACCCATCTCCCAGTCTGTACCTGTGTCTGGCATTTCTCTGTCCCTCCAGGCAGTCAGCAGCAGCTCCCAGTTTCATACTGGTGAACTTGTAGAGGATGAATTCCACTCGTGTATCCAGGTCTGTGATAAACATGTTGAACAGAAGTAGCCCTAGAGTAGAGCCCCTTGGGGACACTGTTAGTGGCTGGCCACCAGCCTGATGTGGCCCCATTCACAGCCCTTTGAGCTCTGCCGTTCAGACAGCTCATCAGCCAGCACAGCATGAACCTGTTCATCTCACAGTTGGACAAGTGTCCGGCAGGATGATGTGAGAGACAGTATCAAAGGACTCCCTAAAATCCAGGAAGATGATATCCACTGTCTGTTCATCCACCAGGTAGGTGACCGTATTGGAGAAGGAGATCAAATTCCTAAGGCAGGATTTTCCCTGGATTGTCCCATGTTCACTATGCCTGATAATAGCTTTGCTCTTCAAACGTGGGTTCCGTGATGGCTAGCAGACCTTTTTTGCCCTTTGGCATTGTGGTGAAATATGAAGAAGCATGATGTACTCTAGTTTTTCTACAAAAGTTCCAAACCTCTCTTTGCAGTCTCTAAGCTGTGCGTGTCCAGCTTGCTGCAGTAGAGAGGCAGGCAGCATGCACCCGACTATTAAGTTACGGGTGTCCAGCCCTTTGGCTTGCCTGGGCCACAAGCAAAGAGAAATTGTCTCAGGCCTCTTATAAAATGTATAATATAGTTAATGTATTTAACTAATAAAACTTTATTTTTTATATTTTTATTAGAACCTAAAAAAAGAAGCGGGGCGTAAAACTAGAGGGATATTTGACCTTATTTTTGTGAAACTGGTGCATCAGTCTGGTTCAAGGGAAGTGTTTGCCGTTCTTAGTGAGTTCTCAAAGTGTTTGTCAG
>WBMW01001723.1:81406-107792 GCA_013396635.1 Penelope pileata
CAGTGACATATAATGTCTTCAAATTGAAGACAATACATAATGGAAAAGGGAGGAAAGAGAAAGGAAGAGGAGGGAAGGAGAGGCGAAAGGGAGGTAGTGTAGTTGGCCCTCTTGGCTGCTGCAGCACACTGGTGGCTCGTGCTGAGCCTGCTGTCAGCGCAGGTCCCTTTCTGCAGAGCTGCTCCCCAGCCACCCATCTCCCAGTCTGTACCTGTGTCTGGCATTTCTCTGTCCCTCCAGGCAGTCAGCAGCAGCTCCCAGTTTCATACTGGTGAACTTGTAGAGGATGAATTCCACTCGTGTATCCAGGTCTGTGATAAACATGTTGAACAGAAGTAGCCCTAGAGTAGAGCCCCTTGGGGACACTGTTAGTGGCTGGCCACCAGCCTGATGTGGCCCCATTCACAGCCCTTTGAGCTCTGCCGTTCAGACAGCTCATCAGCCAGCACAGCATGAACCTGTTCATCTCACAGTTGGACAAGTGTCCGGCAGGATGATGTGAGAGACAGTATCAAAGGACTCCCTAAAATCCAGGAAGATGATATCCACTGTCTATTCATCCACCAGGTAGGTGACCGTATTGGAGAAGGAGATCAAATTCCTAAGGCAGGATTTTCCCTGGATTGTCCCATGTTCACTATGCCTGATAATAGCTTTGCTCTTCAAACGTGGGTTCCGTGATGGCTAGCAGACCTTTTTTGCCCTTTGGCATTGTGGTGAAATATGAAGAAGCATGATGTACTCTAGTTTTTCTACAAAAGTTCCAAACCTCTCTTTGCAGTCTCTAAGCTGTGCGTGTCCAGCTTGCTGCAGTAGAGAGGCAGGCAGCATGCACCCGACTATTAAGTTACGGGTGTCCAGCCCTTTGGCTTGCCTGGGCCACAGGCAAAGAGAAATTGTCTCAGGCCTCTTATAAAATATATAATATAGTTAATGTATTTAACTAATAAAACTTTATTTTTTATATTTTTATTAGAACCTAAAAAAAGAAGCGGGGCGTAAAACTAGAGGGATATTTGACCTTATTTTTGTGAAACTGGTGCATCAGTCTGGTTCAAGGGAAGTGTTTGCCGTTCTTAGTGAGTTCTCAAAGTGTTTGTTAGGTATTGTGGATGAAATTTTACTCCTCTGCTTCATCCATGAAAGTAGTTGCTCACCGATACATATACTGCCAAAAAGTGATGACATGAATAAGCTGTGGTTGTGAAGTGGGGGTCATGTTTCTCTGGCAAGATGGGTCTTGTAAAAGTCTAGTAGAGAGACATGATGGCTCTAAGCCATCTGACTGCTCTTTGACTGAGGGAATCAATACAAGGTGTAATGTTTTATTCACTAGAAAGTTATGCTTTTTTGCAGGGATCCTAGCTGCAGTTTTAGTCTTCGAATTCAGAATTCTGGAGAATAGTCTCATGCTCATTTCTAAAATCAGCTGAGAGTATTTTGTGTATTTCTCCCAGTGCTAGAGAAGCATGTTTGCACTTAGCTCCTTCTGCGAACCTTAAAAAACGTGTCTTTTTTTTTTTTTTTTTAATCCTTTTTTAACTTTTTTTTTTGAGTCTGTCATTTTCCTCTGTGGATATCTGTTATCAGTGAGAATGATAATGTATCTTTAGCTACAGTTGCAGTGTGAAGTGGATTTTTAGTAGAACTTTTCACTGCTTTGCAGTGCCTTATCTGAGAACACATGGTGTATATTGCTACTGAGTCTTTAAAAGAATAATAAAAACCAAAACAACATGAATTGCTTCATCAATGTTATTTCTAACAGCAGACATTGAAAACACAAGTAGGGGGGTTTTGTTACAATAGTGATAAATTAAACTAGCAAGCATTTTATTATTCTGTGAAATTTCAACAAACTCGTTCCAGATATAATGAAGACAGAAGTAAGACAAAATCAATGCCTAAATATAAATAGAATTCATTGACTTTAGAAAATAGACTTCCAGTGCTTTTGTTGCCAATTAGCAAGATAAGTACGCTTGGGCCATAATTGTACAGTTCTGAATATTCCAAAAGTTGTCCAAAGTATGCATCAAGTAGCTGATTAGAACTTGGTATTTCTCATCAAATAGTGAAGCTTCACTTTTACCTTTCAGATGGTAGACTTACCCTTCAGAAATGATTCAGTGTACTTCTGTGAAAGGTATCATGAACAAAATTAAAATAATATTTCATATGTGTAATATACATGAGTTTCTCTTGCCCTTTTGTAACAATTTTAATTTAAAAACATTTTGAAAACAACTTGTTATTTTGCTGTGCTTTGTTTTGCTTTTAATAACTTCAAAACTCAGCATGGGGATAAACCACGACAATGACCACCCATCCTGTGCAGATGGTCTCCACATCATGTCTGGGGAATGGATTAAAGGACAAAATCTTGGTGATGTTTCATGGTCCCGGTGCAGCAGGGATGATCTGGAAAGATTTCTCAGGTACATCTTTCGAGAAAAATAATTCATATCATGTGTCTTTTATAAATGATTGCAATAAGCAACCTGAAAAAAATTTCAACACTTTTCACCCTTTGTGTGAGAGGTTAAAAGGGAATTTCCATTTATATAGCTCATCAAAATAACTTAAATAATCATGAACTAGATACTGAGTGATTAAAATTTAACTGTTTTCAACAATTATTTATACTTTTATATGTTCAATATGTTCATGTGTTCATATATACACATATGCATAAATGTGTATTTTTAAAATACATTCCAGTATCTGATATAGTATATATTGAAGAATTCTGCACAGAGAATGAACTCTAAAAATGATGTAGGTTTTATAATTTATGTTGTGCCGGTCAATGCTATGCAGTTTAATTGCATTACATTACTGTAATTTACTAGATATTTGATAGGGGGTAGTACGCCTAAAAACCAAATTAAACAGATCATTTTCACTCTGTTGCCCCAAATAGAATATTGAATTCATAGATGTTGAGAATTTACTTGCAACAGTTAAGCATTCCTCAAGTCTGCTTTGTGGTGCTGAAATAGTAGAAGGTAGATATGCAGCCTGAATTTGTACTGAATCTCAGCAGAAATCAAATATCCGTGATCTATTGCGTTAAATAAGTTTTGGCATTTTCAAATCTTTTTTCTTCAGTTGTTGAGAAGTTAATTTTCTGCCGACCAGCTCAAAAGTGTATGTATTTTTAAATATATACATAGAAAATCTGAAATGATTAGTTTTAAATATTACTGGGTGTAAAAACCAAGCTACGTAACTATCTGTGTATTACCGTCTACTTTTTAATTAGCTGCTTAATTTTTTATCCACGCCATAATCAGTCAAATAACATTAATACTAAAATGTAATCCAAATTTTTCCAGAAATTCCTAGTACTTCTTGTTATTTTTATGCATTTTTTTTGTTTATTTTTTCTGCAAACGTGCAACATCAGAACGCCATTAACTTTTAGCAAGAAAGCAGACATTAGTTTATGTGGAGTCATTGCACTGAATGATAGCTCAATCCTTATGATAAAGAAAAATCTTGAGTCCATATTCCTCTAATGTCTAATGCCTGTGTAAGTCATCATGACAATCAGGTTCTTTCGAATTGCTCAGCAAATGAATCTCTGCATATTGTCAGGTCAAAGGCCAGTAACTGTCTGCTACAGACGAATCCTCAGAGCCTCAATTCTGTGATTATTCCCTCCAAGCTCCCAGGAATGACATACACTGCAGATGAACAATGTCAGATTCTTTTTGGACCAACTGCTTCTTTTTGCCAAGAAATGCAGGTAAGGATGGGTATATGCTTCAGAAAATGTATCTACCAAATCATATTTCAGTGAGACATATTTCTCTTCATGTGTTAAGGAGAGCATAGCACCTTCGAAGCTAGGTTTACACTGTGCTTTCTTGAAGTTTATGTAAACATTTTCATTTGTTTATCTTGTAAGGCTTGCTCCAGATCTCCTAACATGCTGAATCAAGTCATACTGCATCACTGATGTGTTCCTTGTGCTTCAGAAACAGAAAATGTCGTGGTGTTAAGTTGCCTCATTTGCAATGAATGGGATATTTGCAGTTTATATGGCTGGGACCTGATTTCATACATCGCTTCTGTTTCATTATCTTTGGCTATCGAACCTCCATATTTAACCTTTCATGCTGTGCCTGTGCTACCTCAGAGTGAAAACAATGGTGTTATCTGAGCAGTCTTATGCAGCTGAATATACCCTGACCTGCAGCATTGTCCCCTGTGAGCCCAGGCAGAGTTGTGCAGTGCCATGGCAGGATGATTTCCAGTACAAGTAAATAAGATTTCTGTAGTGAAGAGGAATCTCAGAGCATTGGACAGAACACACATGAAAAATAGGTGTTGAGATTTTATCTGAGCTAGAACCATGCTATACAAACTTTCCAGAAATCCTCCATGGGCATGGACTGTGTAACACTGACATTATTTTCTGACTCCAGAGTGATGTGAGTAACCAGTTTTTACCATATTCCTCTGGAATAAGAGAATGTTACATGGAAATAACAGATATGTTGAATTTAACCTACCAAATTCTTACTTTTTACATATTAGGAAGGTGATGCAGAGTTCACTATCTTGACAGTGCAGATTATTCTGGCTGCCATTATGGAACATGTGGAAGACTCTTCTACAACTAAAACAGCATTTCAGTAGTTGCAGTATTAATTTGTTACAATAATTATTTTGTTGTGCATTGGTGACCCCTGAATTTTCTATGAAGTCCAAACTACTTTTATTTATCACTTCATACACGTTCCTACTCTGTCAGTAACTGCAAGTTTACTGTGGTTACAGTTGCTCTCCAGAAGCCAGAAATTGAGAGAGAGACCTTCTCCTTGAAGGTTCATTTAAACTTCAGTAAATCCAACAGTTTATAGCCCAGGATTTCTTGAATATGTTCTATTTGCTGAAGGATTCATGCACTTCAGTGTAACTATGCAGAGATAAATCATGAACTAAGTCAGAGTCTTAGATTTTTTGTGACTGGGAGTTGGTTTGATGACCAGACTCCATGCAACCTTTTTTTTAAATATATTTCTTTTGTAACAGCTATTCAACTAAGAAAACAATTGAGAGGTGATGAAAATTACTTTTCTTAATGATTTAAAAATAATATACGAGTATAATTCATGCAGTCAGTGTTGCATTTCTGCTGAGATGCAATTTTCTACAAATTCTTTTATTAAACAGCATTCTGTAATAATTTGCTGTCACCTTACATGGCAATCTCTGAAAAGCACTGCAGATGCCAATGGTGTTCCCTTGCTATCAGAAATTTCTTATTATAATTTAATGGCTAAAGCAAAGGACTGAAGGCACCACTGAGTGCCTACTCCTGTATTTTCCTCACTGAGCCTCCCCACTCTTCTTTCATGAATAGTATCCAGACTGTATTTTTTTTTCTTTTCATCTTTATTTCAAAGACTTCTTTTTCATACCCTTAGCTAAATTTATAGAGCCTGAGAAAAGTGTGAGTGGATCTCCGGGTACAAGATTTATGCCATGTCACCATGCTTATTTTGTAAGGGAGCCAAGTTTGCTTTTATGCCCATGATGTCTCACAGAAGAATCAATTAGAGCCTAACATTGTTTCACATAACAGATAGTGAGATCGTGGCCCAGAAGTAGTTCTTGATGATTAAATGTGATTGTAGAACTTGACAATTGAATATAATTGTCGAACTATTAAATGCTGACTTTCAAAGATTAAAGTCCAGGATGTGAGTGCTATCTAGTCAGTTCCACTAAAACAGTTCCTGTCATAACACAGCTGTGATCTTTGTAAAGAAGTAGGAGACTGGTTATATTTCATGGTGATTTTTAAGTCATTTCATGGAAAGATCACAATGAAATGAACGAAGGTCATGGAAACATTATAGCCCTGGTGAAATATCCACTCTTATATCCACCACCACACTTTAAACAGTCTTGACTTTGCACAAATACAGTTCTGAAATGTTCGTTTTGTCTCCATTCCTTCCTTTCAGCTGGACCTTCTTTCCAGATGTTTATATGATTCAAAAAGCATCCCTATCGCACACACAGATCTCCCTCACTCCTTTCATTTAAAAAGCCCCTCTAAAAAAAGTTCTGTGTCACATTTTGACTTTATTGTTATACTTTACTGGTTTTTGTTGTGAGAACCTTCTGATTAACTATTGATTCATTCTTTTAGAAAGAATTGTTCATGTACACTTGGCAACATTTTGTTTTGCAATGTTCACACAACAAAATATTTTATGGATTGTGAATATTCAAATATCATCAGTATGAGTTTATCACTTCCAATAATTCTCCTTTTCCATGCTTAGTCTAAGTAATTGTAACTGCAGTTTTACAGTGGTTATGATAGTTACCTATTAAACCTCTGTGAACATAACTGTCCAGATTATGAATGGATGAAACCTTCTAGCTAAAGCAGTACATTTCTGTTTCAGAAGTTTGTGTTCTGATCTTGTGGTGACTCTACTTTTGATACAGGCCTCCAGATTTCTGTTGGTTTTCAAATCTGACTTAATTAGAAGCACTGCAGATTTCTCGTGAATGTCTTAAGGCGTGCAGCATAGTTTTTCTCCTGCTACATTTGGAAATCACCAATTGTTGGAAGTTAAATGGTCACAGTAATGTTCAGCTCTCTTAGTTCTGCAGTGGAAGTAGGAGGAGTAACTAAGGAGAGTATTTTGTGTTTGGCTGAAATGGAAAGCCCAGAAAAAAACTACAAGTCATCCTCCGATTTTAGTCATTCTGTGTCTGCATGTTCTTGGGTTTGGAGAATCTCAGTATCTAGGGTGAAATGTTACAGAATTACTGAATTCTTATTTGACAAATTAGAGAAGTGAATGTTTTTAGAAAAGCTCAAAGATGTTTCTAGCTGGGGAGAGTTAGGCTCATTATATATAAACAGGTGGTAGATGCAAGTATTTACAGAATCATGCATATGTATGCAAAACACATTACCTAGTCAAACGTTGATTTGATTGAGTTTACACAGCTCCAGTGCATCTCTGTGTTTAGGCCCCCAAATCCTTGTAACTCTGACTCCCCAGCTTCTTTAGAGAATAAATGTTTCTGTATTTGCAAGAGAAGTTGAGCAGAAGATGAAAGTACTAGAAATAAAAAAAGAAAAGGAAAACATACTTTAACATGTGATGACATAAAGGAAAATTGAGTTAAGTTATTGAAAACCTGGATGACTTTTCTTCAAATGTAGCAACTGATGAATAAAGATGCAAGGATGGAAAAAAAATTGAATTAGGAAAAATAAATTAGTATGTATCTTTGTTTCAATGAGGTTGAGTTGCAGCAGCAGTGTAGTCAATCACTTCACAGTTGAAGTGGAAACAGTCCTGCATATCTGATGCTCTGACTTGTCTGCACCATCCTCTAAAGCTGGCCCAGGAGTCTGTCTGCTCTCAAGTTTTATCTTAACGTGCATGTTTAAAAGCAGTTCTAGAAACATACGTTTTCTTTCTCCTCTCAGCAAGAACAGAAATTACAATTTGATATTAAAAAGGTATTTTCTAAAAATTATTGCAGAAACAGGGTTGGTCTTCTATAGCTGTATTTTAGGATTTGCATAGGCTGACTGTTTTCAGCTCTGCGTCAGCACAAAACTGCTACAGAATGAATCAGGAGTGAGTTTGACTGCTGCTGTCCTGATCCCTCTACAGTCTTTGGCTTTTTTAAAAACTGATATTACAGACATTTCTACATGCAGGACTCCCACTGGAACCATCCTGTTTACTTGGTTCAGACACAGTCTTTCATTGAATTATGTTTCCTGTGCAGTAAGACATTTTTCAAGATAGCATAAGATTTATCCCACAATTTTCATTCATAATTTAAAAGGAACAGAGACTCTCAGTAGGTTTACCAATGTAACAAATCATTTCAGTCATAAAAAGCATGTCTTCTGACAGCACTGGGTTCAAAAATCTGCTGATCTTTACCTTTTATATGCACTATGAGCCACCTCTCTCCCACTTCTCCTGGATTTCCCTTTCCCCCTCTTTGGGGACTACTGTATATATTTAGGGGGAGTCAGTCTGTACATTCAGGCTGATCCAGACCCAAGTGAGCTATGTTCATGTCCACCCAGTTTCCAGGTAAGAGTGTGCAGGTAAGAAATCGTGACTGAGAGTCATGGGAGAAGGCAAGCTTTTCAGATGAAAATGAGGAAAGCTGCTGAGGAAATTTGGGGAAGTGCGTAAGACAACATACCGCAAGGCTGTACTTGCTTTTGAAGAAAATAAAACTTATTAAATCTTATTCTGATGCCTAGGGCTGACAGAATAAGCAACTTGTCCTTCTGTCTCTAAAATTAACAACTGACTAGCACTCCTCTCACCTGCCTTCAGCCTGATTTGTCACCTTATTGCATATCTTCTTTGTGGATGTCAGGTTTGGTTTATTTTTGATGTATTTCCAGCATAATGAAGATTACGAATCACTGGAAGGGCATAAGGTATCAGCAGTCATTGTGGATTTACGGACATGGGATTTGGAAGTCCCAGAGAAACCTCCAGATGTCTTACAAACACATTTCTGCAAACCTCCAGTGAGCAAAGTCTGTGTAGCTACGCAAAAACTGATTAGATCTTATCAATGAATTCCTTTTAAAACCCTGCTTTTTGTTGCTAGTGACAGTGCTGCTTTTTCTCTTTCAAATACAATGAATGAGTACTAAGAAACATGTAGATGTGGTGCTTAGGGACGTGGTTTGGTAGTGGATTATGTGCAGAAAGTCATTTTGCCTCAGACAGCTTTTGTACTTACCTGTGTGTTTGGCTTTCAGCATGTCATATGCACTGGGTTGTGGTGTAAGGTGGAAAGTGAAAAGGAATGCAAAACTAAACTGGATCCACCTATGGATGGAACAGACTGTGAGACTGGAAAGGTATGCATCAGCATTTCCTACAGCAGAAGTGGCAAAGCAATATGAGCTATTTTGAACACCTGACATTTAAGTGAAAAGCTGAATACGTCTTTGCATTTGTTTAAAGTTGCTGCTTACCTCAATTATCATGAAAATTATATAGCGAAATATACTATATGTTTTTTATTATACAATCTAGACTTGGTACAAAAAAGTAAATTTCCCTGCAAGCACTGAAATTTCTAAAAAAAAGTTGGCCAAAGCCTCAGATGTTTTAACGCTTACATTGTTTTATTTCAAACTTGTTCTGTTTTTCTGTCCTATTTCCACATATTTTCTATTATGTCCACAAGCTTTCAAAGACAGAAAGATCTCAGCTACGATTTCATATTTACAATAAATACAGATTCACTATGTAACCTTTTAGGATAAGCTTCCTAAAGAGATACTTAGAGTGTCGGTACAACTAAAGGAGCAATTAATGTCATTAGAAGTATGACATCAAAGAGAAATTAATGGTCACCTGACGTCAGACTTGCGTTAATTGTTGTCCTTTAAGAGCTTTCATGTTTGAGTAATTGCTGTTGTATGTGTATAGAGCTCTAAATGAAGATAAACTCAAGCAGATAACAGCAGAAATGTGCACGTATCTTGGGATTTTCATGATACTGTGCTGATAGCAATCTCCTACAGGAGTGATTTGCTCTTTGAGTCACATTACACATTACACCAAGGACTATCCTTATCCCCCTAAAAAAAGTAAACCAGCTAAGATAGATCACCTAAGGTAAATTTTCCAAGTAGCATCATTTTGTATACTGAAGAAGAAACAGAGTTGACGAATTTTTGTATCTCTAGAAGTCTTACGTTTGCTGTGATCTTTTGATTCTGATAGACATATACTTTGTCTGGAGTCAACAGTTGGAAAGAAGCAGACATATATTTTGTTCAAGGTTGTGTTCTTTATGCCAACACTGGTGTGCATCTGGTGTGGAATAAGAAAATAGTGACACTCATTGAGATGCAGAATGTTCTGTCACAAAACCATGGCCATCTTGAACTGACACCCCAAAATTGTTATGTATTTTGATTAGTATTGTCTGTACGTCATTAATTCACTTATAAAAGATGATAATAGCAACTGGTTGCAGAGGACTTGTTCTCACAGATTGTGTTGATTGTTGTGGGACCGTTGGGATATGGTAGTGACATGAGTCCTGGGAAACTCTGTGAGGAAGGTAACACCATTCTTTTTGTTGCAGAGCTTAGCTAGTAGGGAGCAAATAAATAGTAAATGTAAGAAAAAGTACTGATTAAAATAAGAATGGCTCAATGTGTTTTCTGTCAAGGTGCGGGGATACCTTGTTTATGTCTAGCAGCAGAAAACAAAACAGACATCACTGAAATATCCCAGAGAATTAGGAGGGATTCTTCTTCTTTATGCCTGTCCAAGATGAGCTTCAGATTGCGCAAGTAATTAGTTCTGTTTTGCTTAGGTTGCAGAAATGGAGTATTGTCTTGTATTACTCTCTTGCAACCTTAGGAAGTGATTTACGTATTGATTTTAAGCTCATTCCATCTCACTTGTTAAGTAAGCACCCCTCAGACTCTGTATCAGGAAGATGCGATCTCTGGAGCTGAGTCCATTTTGCCTATGTATCTGAAGGACTATCTTTAAACAAATATGAGCATTTTCAGCCTGGAACATCAACAGGCATTACAAAGTTTGTAGGTTCTGATAGCACATCCAGTGTAAAGATGCAGCGTGCTCTGTGAAGACTTTTCAAATTTGGTATAGTTTTGCCATCGTTGCAATGCCATAATGCAGAAAATGAAGATCAATTATCAGTTTGAAACTGTAGGTAAAATTTAGGAACACCAGACAGGGTTTGCTGTATGCACTGAAGATAGCAGAAGTGTATTATAAAAGTTACAGGGGCCTTTACTGATGACATTATTGACATGTTTTATTTGTATCAAAATAGGACTTTGTTGGGTACTTTATTCATTAAATAATAACACCAATAATTCAGAGTGCAACGAGAAATTTAAATTTATGGTGTCAGTGCAGTTAACTGTTCATTGGCTGCTATAGTGTTATTGCTTTGTAATTGTTGAAATCTCATGATCCATAGGACATTTTCAGCTGGTGTAAATTCATGAAGTACCACTATTCTGCAGATTTACTGTGTTTTGTACAAGGCATGGACATAGGCTACAGAGTATAACAGTTGTGATTGGATAATTTTTGAGTGAGAAATTGCTGTAATCTTGGGAAATGATACATACGTATATGATTATTGAGGTGGTATTCTGGACTTCTTTAAATAGATGTCAGAAATTCAGTTGACTTTCTCAGCACTAGCCAACTGGGGCTTCCATTCCTGTCTCTTTGAATACAAATTGTGAATAAACTCTTGTTTTCGCTCCAACTCATAATATAACCTCATATCGCCATTGTCACTGGATAGTCAGTGATAATGCAGTTCCCACTAGTTATAGCAGTACTAGTGAACCAGTCAAGTAAAGAGAACAGCCGTAAACACTGTACTGTGATACAGTTCAGCACATGAATGATTCCTACAATGCATTTTGGTTGGACCTGAAAGGATTTTCCTAGGCAGGAGCCAACGTAACACAAAGTGGGTAGCATGGTCTAGAAACCATTTCTCTTCCAGAGGACACCCTGTGTGGGGAGTGAACTTGAGCTTGAGTTGGACAAGAGTTGCAGGTGCTACTTGGCCAGTGAGCTAGAGAAAGGTCACTAGCTGTTACATTTACTAGTACGGAACAGAGAGCCATGGAGAACAGTAGGAAGAAATACTACTGACTGGTATGAAAACTATGTATTGAACAAAATGTTTGTGTTCTGCCTCCTGTGTGCTTGTGGAGTAGCGAGTTGCTTTGCATAGATGGTCGTTTGTTTACCTAAAAACTGAATTTTCACCTAGTGGTGTAAGGCTGGAGAATGTGTCAATCGGACCTCTTTGGCAGAGCATATGGAGGGGGAGTGGAGCACATGGAGCACTTGCAGCCGTACTTGCAACACTGGAATCAGCAGTCGACAACGCAAATGCCCTGGGTAATAATAAGTTCAGCTTTCCGTTTCTGTATTTCTGAACAGAATTTAAATCTTTCCAGTACAGAAACCCAGTAGGATATTGCTGTTCTATATATAAACAACTCATTTGTTTTTTATGAATAATGATAAAGACTTAGAAGAATAGGTATGTGATTTTTTTGTATTGCATGTTAACACTCTTTTTCCTTTTTGCTGCTTTTCTCATAAGCTTAGATTATATTAATGAAAGAATACAATTTTTGTTTTAAGCTTCACCTGAAGGAGAAAAAGGAAATTAAATCCGTAATTTGTGGCTCGCAGGCTGTCAGTACATAATTCTTGTCTTTCCATATTTTGGTGGAGAAAATTGTCTTCTGTCTCATCTGGAAAGCTGAGGAATTGTAACCTTTACAAAGAGATCTTTCTACTACTTCTGCAGACAGATAGAATATCTAGAAATAACATTTAGAAACCTCTCCTAACAATTAAAACCTTGTGCTGTTGGAGATAAAGGCAGTTTTACCACTGGCTTGAGTGAAGTCAACGTATAAAAATATCTTACTAGTCAGATAAAATATTCTTTTTCAGATAAAATAATTCTTTAAATTATTCACATCTCTCTTTTGTGGACCACTTACACACCAAGAAAAAGGGAAAATATGCATGGAAGTGGGAACAGAGCACATTAGGTGATAAAGAGTAGAATAGGTGATTTGGGTGAAAACAGAACAAAAGGGGGAAGTGAAGAAGAATGAAAAGACAATAATAGATCTGAGGCAAAAAAATGATGGCAGAAAAGTCAGAGGAATTAAAAGAGGGATGTAAGCACAAAGAAACGGGAGGAAACTTGGATATGGCCATACTGAAGAACAGTAGTTTTGAAGCCTTAGATAAGCAGAATTCTATCATATTACCTCCCGTCTAAATGTGGCTTCCAGAAGCATGCTAAAAACTGTAAAATTTAGTGAATTTCACTTAAGTTCATTTTTTTCAGGCAACATTCCCAATAACTAACTCCAGGTTTTGCAATTCACTATTCTGCATTTATTCATTAGCACTTAACAAGCAGAACTTGTGCGACTAGAAAAAAAGTGTATTGCCTGAACTTTGTAACACCACAGTTGTTAAGAAAAGAAAGGTAGCAAATCTCAGCTGATGCAGGTGTTTTAGCCTTTCAGTGGCATGTTTGGCTCAGTCCAAGAAGAGGAAAATCACTGTATCAAAACTAACTGAGGTTCTCCTCCGTGAACACTCCTACTAATGCTAGTGCTGTTTTGGGATCAAGTGTAAGTTATGATTTAGCACCCATGACTCCTTATTTGTAACGTAACCAGTCCAAACAGAAGTCAGAAACATTCTGTGACTGGTTTTTTTTGTGAGTGATTTCTTAATATTATATGTCATAAAAAGTCTGCTATTTAACTTGAGTTCGTGTTTATCTTAAATAAACTGTGCTGTAAGCTTGACAAAACATTACTGACAATAAAGCATTATTTTTATGCCATCTTTTCTAGCCTAGGCGTTGAAGGTGAATGTCACAGTCCCATCATGCAGTATAGAATATGTGAAAATCCTTCTTGTCCTGCTGGTGTGCCTGCCTTCAGAGACTGGCAGTGCCAGGCTTTCAGTGTCAGATCTTCGTATCAGAAGCATGTGCAACAATGGCAGGCTGTTGTTGATGATGGTAAGTGTAAGTTCTCTCCCACATTTCCCAAATTGTTATTCTGTATTTTCTTTAATAAATAATAATAATTGAAAACCAAAGCTATCACCGATCAACCAAAGAAACAAAAAACCAGAAAGACTTAAGGAAAGAGAAATTTAAAGTCATAACAGCAGGAAATAAAGTTGTACCTAGAATGACATGAGAATACTGTAAGTATTTTATTGCCATTAATATTTCACTCTTAAAACAAATTGTCATGAACAGTTACAAGGAACAGATTTTTCTGAATCTTGAAAAATGTGAATTTATTATCACAAGCTTATCTTCATATATGTCCAGCTAAAAAAAGATTTTTTTATATTAAGCTTCTTCTGAAGGTGGCACAACGAAAACTTTCAGTCTGTTTTCAGTGGGATTGTATGTTAGCTCATGTTCAGAGTAAGGAGAACTCTGTTCATGCATTTGAAAGGTCCTTATCTAGTGAATCGGTTTGGCTTTATTTTACTGAATTTCATTTTATTACAGGAACACATGACTTAGGTCCTAAAGGATCAAAAGTTTTCAGCCTGGCTTTGAATAGCTTAGTCATCTGATGACAAATGTCGACACTTCCATTTCCCATTGAGTACTGATGACTGCTTTAATCTAAGTGATCTGAGAGATCTTGTTGCCTCAAGCTGTCCTTCAGGAGGCAGAAAACTGAACACCAGCTAAAGAATTCCAGTGTTACAGAGATCCATTGTTCCCAGATCCTTAATTATTTGCTGTCTTGGCTTTTACTAGACCCTAATTGTGCACCATGCCCAAAGTAGTTGCTGTGTTTGGGTGATGCCACCTATAGTCTGTTGAAGTTGTCTAGTGTTGTAGATTGATGAGCTGCATCCAAGGGTCCCAAAAGAATGGGTGGATAAAGTTGCTAAGCCACTACCTGTCATATTTGAGAAGTCAGTCTGGTGAAGTTCCCACTGATTGGAATAAGGGAAACATAACACTCATTTTTAAAGTGGGAAAAAAGGAGGACCCAGAGAACTACAGGAAAGTCAGTCTCACCTCTGTGTCTGGCAAGATCATAGCGCAGATCCTCCTCGAAACTCTACTATACTGATAAACACGGAAAACAGATGACTGGTGAAGCTTCATGGCTTCACTAAGGGCAAGTCATGCCTGAGAAATTTGTTAGTCTTCTATGATGGGGTTATAGCATTGTTATAGAAGGGAAGAGCAACTGATGTAATCTGCTTGGACTTGTGCAAACCATTTGACGCTGTCCTGCATGACATCCTTTTCTCCAAGTTGGAGAGACATGGATGGACTACTCGATGGATAAAGATTTGCCTGGATTTTCACATTTGAAGTGTTATAGTCCATGGCTCAGTGTCCAGGTGGAGACCAGTGGCAAGTAGCATTCCTCATGGGCTGGTATTAAGACCAGCACCATTTAACGTCTTTTCTGGCAACCTAGACGGTGGGATTGAGTTCATTCTCAGCAAGTTTATTGACAACACCTAGCTGTGTGGTACAGTGAGCATGCTGGAGGGAAAGGATGCCATCCAGAGGGTATTCCTTGACAGGCTTGAGAGGTGGACCCGTGTGAACCTCATGGAGTTCAACAAAGCCAAGTGCAAGGTCCTGCACTTGGGTTGGAGCAATCCAAATCACTAATAAAGGCTAGGCAAAGAATAGATTGAGAACAGCTCTGAGGAGAAGAACTTAGGAGTCTTGGTTGATGAGAAGTTCAGCTTGAGTTGGCTGTGTGCATTTGCAGGCCAGAAAGCAAATTATATCCCGGGATGCAACAAAAGAAGTGTGGCCAGCAGCAGGGTGAGTGAGGTGATTCTCTTCCATCTGCTCTCTTGAGATCCTATCTTGAATATTTTGTTGAGCTCTGAAGAATGTGAAGCTGTTGGAGCAAGTCCAGAGATGGACCATGAGAATGATTAGCGTGCTGGAGCACCTGTCCTGTTAGGACAGGGAATAGAGAATAGAAGGCTCTAGTGGTCTACCAGTAATTCTGAAGCGAATCTACAAGAAAGCTGAAGAGGGATTCTTTGTCAGGGGGTGTAGTGACAGGATGAGGGGTAATGGCTTTAAAGTAAAAGAGAGTAGACTTAGTTTAGACATGACATTTTAGACATTAGGAAGAAATTCTTCACTCAGAGTGTGGTGAGGCACTGGCACAGCTGCCCAGGGAAGCTGTGGATGCCCCATCCCTGGAGATGTTCAAGGCCAGGTTGGATGGGCCCTGGGCAGCCTGGTCCAGTGTACCTGCCCATGGCAGGGAGGTTGGAACTAGATAATCTTTCAGGTCCCTTCCAACCCAAACCATTCTGTGAGTCTAGGGTTTTTTGTCTCTTTGAGTTGTGTCCTTAAAAAAATTTTAGTTTGTAAATCTTGATAAGGTGCTCCTTTGAAAAATTGTGATGCATGCTGTTCTTAGAGGTGCTGGGTAACTTTTATGTTACTATTTAAGCAGTATAACAAGAATGCAGGGTGCACGAACACTTAAGAACTGGAGATGGCTTGTGTCTGAGTGGCTTCACATGCTGGCAGAAGAGATCACATCTGTTTGAATCAATCCCCTGGAGATATCCAGAAGCTGTGTCAATTTTAGTGTGTTAAATGTGCCCAGACCACTCTCTGGTGTGCAAGTGAGCTGTCAGAGAAGGCCCATGTCCATACTTCTCAGCTCTCTGGCACTCTGAAAAGGATGGTGACGTCCAAGCTGCTTTTTGGAAATGGTCCTTTGCAGGTGGCAGTTTTCAGTCTAGACCCAGCAAGTGCTAGCTGGCACAGGCAAAAAATGTGCCACAGGCTGTTTTACAGTTTAACTGTATAGACAGTAGAGTTCCAGTGCCCTTGAACATTTCCTGGAACTGTTTAATTTACTAATAAAAATGTACTCCAGGAATCTAAAAGTCAGCATGAAGTCAGAGTGGTGTAGACTGCATCCAAGTGAAATCAGTTTCAAGTTTAGGACTGACATTACCCTTTCAAAAATCTGCAAAAGATTTGGGAGAGAGTTCTGAATTAATACACTTGTGATTAAAGATATTAAAAAGTTATGTAATTTTGTACTCATTTGATCACTGAGAGGAGACTTGTTTTATTTTATTTTATTTGTTATTACTTTGGCAGTGGTAGAGCAAACTTCATTATTTATAAATGATGACCCTGTGGAATACATGGCTACATAGGATAAGATTAGTTTTTTTATTCTTTTCAAAATGAAAAATGATTTGCAGAATTCTGTAGAAATGTAGTAGAAAGTTGCCTGACCTCGACGGAGATGTTAGAAAGAATGTGTTCAGTATTTTGTCTTTTTTTTAAAATGTGGACTTTGTAAATCCATATATTTTTCTTCCCAGGGCGTTTTAGTTACTTAATTTTTTTCTCTCTGACCTGCATAGTTTGAAAATCTGGAAAGTGTTAACTTTCTTTTTTAAACAATATTTATGATCTGCCAGAAGTATAGTAGAATGAAAGTATAGATTACAACCAAAATATTCTGACAGCTGTAATGTGCATATTCTTAATTGTAACGATGAACATGACGGGAGTATGATGTAGGCCAAGTGTACAGCCCAAGTATGTTCTAGGAGGAAAAAGAACTTGAGTTCCAGAAACAGATGAGAAAAGGATAAAAAATATGGTATTTTTTTCACATTATCTAAGATAACTTGTTACGCTTACATAGATTCATATCACAAAGATAAGTGTATGAACTCTTTTCTTCCCCTACAATTGCTACTAAAGAAAAGCCGTGTGCCTTATTCTGTTCACCGGCTGGAAAGGATCAGCCCGTTCTTCTAACAGAAAAAGTGATGGATGGGACTTCGTGTGGCCAGCATGGGTTGGATATCTGTGCAGATGGTAGATGCCAGGTATGACTTACTTCTTTAGAAACTGGATATGTGTGAGTATCTATGCAGGTGCATATGTTTGTTCTGCGTATGTGTTATTTCTCTGGTGCAACGTTGCAATGTGACCAAAACTCATTGTCTCTTTATGCATCTGACTAAAATATTTTAAGCTCTTTTCATTCACTGCAATACATTATCTGAAGTAACTGAAAGATTAGTTTACGGAATATGAATCTCTGGTAGGGTTGATTACAAGAAACTGCAGCAGATTAAAGAATAATTGCTTTCATCTTCTAAAGATGAGTGAAGTCACAGCTTTCAACAGGCTGGAAAGTTTTGCTATGGGATGTGCATATGTATGCTTAATTCTGTCAACAGTACAGATTTTACATCCAAATAAACCAAAGATGCTGAACTACAGATAATTAAAGCAGAGTGCTTCTGTTCATGGTCCTGAGAATTCATTTGTTTTGTAGAAGTTTTTTTGACACTTTTATAGTGCATCTTGTGGAAACTATTCCATATAAAAATCCCTTAGGGCAGTTTTTTAACTTGGTCCACTTCTCATTGCGCACATTGAATTCAGCAGAAAAACTAACCTTTAACAGAGTCTCGATATTGCTAGATACTGCAATAAACTGACTTACAGAGGCATGCATGCATGTATATATGCATACAAATGCCTATGTGTGTATATAAGTCTTTCTCAAATGACTGAGAGTGTGCAACAAGTATACACTTAAATACTTTGTTGAATTAGGTTTTTGCTTCACAGTTGGTAACTGGAGTGATCACAAGGAAGATATATAGCCCATTTTTCTTCAAAAAAATGTCTTCTACCGTGTTGTCCACTTGTCATATCTGTCTGCCTATTAGAGGCAAAAAAAGCCCTAAGGCAAACCTACCAAAGACTGAGTTGGCTTCTTGGCGTAACAAGGAGCAGAGAGATATCTGCTTATCAAATTTGAATATGTAATATTTTTACATCTTCCACATTTTATCTTGTCTTTTCAAACAATAGATGAGAAAAGGCTTTTGGTCTACAGCTGTAGATTTAGGTATTTACATCTTCCAGTTACACCGTTTTAGGAACGGCTCTGTGAATGGTTATCACATAAACTATATTTTATTTTTAAATAACTAGTAAAATTTGCTTGCATAACATGAAGTGACAATCTTCATGTTCTTGAAAATGAGCTGATGTCTAATAGGCTGTGGTTTGTGTTCTTACAGGAGTTCTTCACTTCCTTTTTGGCCTACCTTTTGTCTTCATCATTAATCAAACAGGGCGGAAGTTTCATTGATTTTATCAAATACAGTTGTATGGTACACAGGATTACCCTGTGATGAATTCTCTGCTCTTCAAAATGTTTTTATTTCTTATCAGGCCAACATGATACTAACTCTATTTCTTCTGTCAGGCTAGCAGTGATACTGACTGACAGAAATACATCTAATTTAGTGTGTGTGGAGGGGTGCTTCATTAAACAGTTTCAAACTAAATACTTTTCCAAAAAGCACAAACAAATTTTATGTTTACATATTCCAGATCTGTTCACATGCTATTCAGAGTAAGAAACTGCATTGACATCAAATGGCACTTTGCCATTATGGGGGTGGCAAAGAACCTCCCATTTTTTGAATGAAAAGTGTTAGCACTGCACAAGCTGTGGTCACTGGGCAGGAGTGGTTCATGCAGTCAGTGCCAGGAGACCCAGGAAGGGAGGAGAAGACGCTTGTGTTCCTCTTGGAGAGCAGTTGGCAGCATGGGCCAACCATATAGCAAGAGTGAAGACAGCAATCTAAATAAAATCATAGGAAAACGTATAGGAGGGATCTCTGGATATCGAATAGTGCAGCCCTCATTCTGAGGAGGCCTGATGCCAAAGCTGGATCATAATGGTTAGCTCATCTTGAATAAGGGTGAGATGCTCACTTGTAACTGAAGCCTTGTGACGAATGTGGACTGCAGCATTATTTTCTTCTCCCACAGAAATTTGGCTGTGATGGTATAATAGGATCTCTGGCTCGTGAAGATCATTGTGGTGTATGCAATGGTAATGGAAAGTCTTGCAAGGTTATTAAAGGTGATTTTAACCATACCAGAGGAGCAGGTAAGTCTGTTTATTTGGAAGACTCAGAAATGCATTAACTGTTTTGATTACTTTGGGCATTAGGCACTGAGGTATGCTTTTTTGAAGTGATGCAGTTTCTCACAATTTCAGATCTGCAAAAGAAATTTTTGAAACTAATCCCACCCTGATCATTTGTTTGTTGCTTAAAATAAGAACGAATGATTATTTTTAAAATGCTGCAAAATTACATTGTTTTAATTTTATACTAAATTAAGGAATTATCTGATTTATCTTCCGTTAAGACACACATTAAAATCACACAGAAAATCCTGATGGCTAAAAATCTGTAAAATATATTTTTCTCTGTGATTAGTATATAAATAAATGGTAAGTTCTTTGAGCGTTTAGATTAATTTAATGTTCTTTAAAACAAATACTCCAATTAGCTTCAATAATCTAGAGTAATGTCATTAAACCAAGCGCTGGGAGATTATAAAGTCAAAAATCTCCAGAAGTCTCATATCTTTTCACTGTTTTATGCTAATAGCCACGTAGTGTAAAAAGTTAATAGAATTTTGGTGCAGAATGACTATTTGATTTTCAAACAGTCCTGCAATCTGTTCTTTGAATGAAATGAATTGTCTGACTACAGCACAATAGTCTTAACAGAGTAAAGGGTAGGAATCCTAATGAAATTGATCATGCACCATGTATACCTTCTCTCCAAGTCTTTCCTTTGAAGCAACGTTTGGGCAACGGTTTTCAGCATTTGTTTGCCATTACACTGTCAGTTTCCTGCGTGTAAAATGTGACAAATTTCAAGACAGTAAATGACATCATAAAATGCTGTATTTAGAAACAGACAGTATATGTTTGAACAACTAAGGACCTTTAATGCCTTTAGCAGTTACAAAAAAGAAGGACCTGTCTGTACCTGTCTTAAGTTGAAAGTAATGTAGAACAAGGAACTCAAACCATGGATGAGTCTGGAGGATTATAAGATCAGAGACTGGAGGAAGTGACTGCTAATAGAAATGGCGATGTGGCAGCAATCTTTTACAGCTAATGTGAATTTCCAAAAACTTTTCAAAATTATTCAGGGTTCTTTGTCAATCCACACTATTGCTGCCTTATCACCTCTGTGTTGTTTTATTTGTCAAGGAGCTGGAACATCAGTAATAAATATAAAAGCTCTTAAAGAAATTAAAGACAATACTATTTTGCAGCTATCTAATACTCATGTTTCTAGATTGTTGAAAACGTGCTGTAAGTGCTCAGTGTTTTCTTATACAGCATTGCAAACCTAGAAAGGATAAAAGTTTGTTGTAATGTCCACCTTTTGAAGTTTGCCTAGGTAATCTAAATTATGACTTTATTTACTTACAACGCAGTGTTTTCCATCTGCATCGCCTTTTCACCCCTTTTTACTTAAAGCAAATGGCTCAGCAGTGTGTCTTTTCCCACACTGTAAGGAACCAATTTTAATGTAATACAAATAACTAATAATATACTTCAAAGTCATAACAACAGTTGAATCCTCTAGCAAAAAGCAGGAGCACAAGATATTTACCAAAAAAAAAAAAAAAGAAAGAAACGGGGGGATGATGGGGTTTTTTTTTAATGATACATCATTCGTCTCTATGTGCTGAGTGAAATAAGAATTCTGTTGTGGTCTTCTGGTGGTGACAATAGCATTATGCTACTTGGCTGGAGAAAACTTCTACCCCAGAACCAGTCTGCTCCTCACTTACCCTTGGTTATGTTTTACTTTGCCACATACTTTTAATTTTATATCACAGTATATGTATTATGTGTAAAACACGGTATCGTTTGTTAATGGCTGCAGTGTTTTTGGAGACTTTCAAATCATTATTATATAAATTATAACTTTTTGCATTTCGAAAACAGGAGAGAAGAAATAAAAAGAAAAAACATGCAAGATGTACATTTCTATACTTCTGTGTTTAACTCAGTACATTTAATCCCATGCCTAGGTTATGTGGAAGCTTTGGTGATCCCTGCAGGAGCAAGAAGAATCAAAGTTGTGGAAGAGAAACCAGCTCACAGTTATTTAGGTAAGCATCATGATTTAGTGTTCATGTTCTGTTTGGATCATCACTGAAGGTGGCTTGCTAAATGTGCTTGTGTGATTAAACAAAACTGTGAGTAGAAAAAGAAATCATTGAACAGAACATTTAAAGAAATTTTGTAAAGATGATGTAACAATGGCTCTTGAACTTTTTTTTTGAATGTTCATCTCATTTACAGAAATTTTCAAATAATTAATTTAAATTATTTAAGAAAAGATCCCCATATTCTGCATCTCAAGATTTTGAGCACTTCATGTGGAAAACACTCATGAAAACACATTAAACTAGTGAAAATAAATGTTTTATACTGAAACAGAAAAGTGTCTTCTCAGGCAATAACAAAAACACACTGACCAATACCACAGCAAATCATCAATGAAGTCAAATGAAATTTACAAAATTAGACTAAGAATGCAGAAAAATATTTCTTTTGATGATAAATCATCCGAATGTTCTCTTGGAAAAATTTACTTGTAATGATTTTTTTCAATTTAATGCAAATTTGCATTGATTTAGTTTTTACATTTCTTTGAATTTGTTTTTCAAGAGAACATTTTTCTCTTTTAATCAGTTATAAAGCTGTTGTCTGGGAGAGTTTAATTTGTAATTATTGTTGCAGGATGTAAATTATCATGATTGGTCCTGTTCAGTGAATGAGAATGACGTGAAGGTTTCCCTGGTCTCTGGTCATAAGTAATATCTGCATTTTACAAAACTTTTTACCCGAACGTCCTCAGCACTTTAACTGCAAGAACATCAAAAATGACCAGTCTGAATTATGAGAGCTTAAATTACCAATGAGTGACTTGGTTTATTGTGAGGGATGTGCCTACCATGTTAGAATATCACAAGAGATTCAAGAGATCTGTATTGTTTCGTTGTGTACCAATGGAGCATGGAGATGGAGATATAAGACTGTCAGATAAATAACTGAAGTTTCATTGACATTTTTTCTTAATTTTCAAGTTATTTTTTTCCTCTTTTTCTACTGTGTTACCTTAGACAACAGAAGTACTGTTTAGTTTTTATTTTTTAAATAATAGAATAAATAAATGCAGGAGTTGTATTTAGGAAAATTAATTCATTTTTCATAAGGAACAAATTTTCCTCAGTTAAAGTATCCTGGTTTAGAAAGCAATTTCAAATATTTTTTATATTTGCCAGTTTTCATGAGAAAATAAAATTTAGCCAAAATGACATTGGTGCTTTCCTGAAGAGTATGACTACATTTTGCAAAGAACAAAAGACCAAAATCACAGCTCCCAGGGATGTCCACTTGCCTCTATTTTGTTACAAATGCCTCTTTTCCTGGTAGGTCTTCCTCATCAGAAGTTGGTTTTTTGTTTTGTTTTGTTTTGTTTTTGTTTTTCTTTTTTGTCTTTTTAGTCATAGATACGTTACTCAGTTTATTTTATAGCCTGAGAGAAGATACACTTGTGTGCTGAATTTTCCTTCTGCATTGCATTACTCTGTAGAAGAAATCCTCCCTTATTGAAAGCTAAGCAGAGTACTGAGTACATGTGTGGTGTGGATTAAACTCAGTGAACTTGCTCGCAATATGGGGCATGGCAGAGTCAGGAGCAGAAGATGGACTGCCTGAATCCAAGCCTAAATTGTAGGCATGAGAACACCCGTTCTTCCTTATTCTAGCCCCAGAAGCTCAGGTGAGGAATCTGAGAACAGAAAATGCAAGAGCTGACATATTTCTGTATTCTGGAACTGGAATTCCAGTCCTCTGCACATGTCTGTGTGTTGTGGCACATGACATTCCTTCTAAAGACTCAGAAGATGAATGCAAGGTCTCCCTGCTCTCCAGGGAGAAGACTCTGCTCCGTCTGAGCAGGATGACCCAACTGGACCTCAGCACTTCCAATTACATTAGTCTTGTTTCTCCACTAGGAAGGGAATTAGCTCCTACAGTTTTAATACTAAATAGAACTCAATTAACATTAGTAATAGATATTTAATCCTGAAATACCAATTTTTAAATCTTGTGAAAATCACTGGGTATTTTTAGCACAAGGCTGTTCCTCGGTGTTAATGGATTTTATAACTTGAACATTTATTACACAGTGCTATAGTGGTACACATCAGTGGTGTCTTATGCAATTGTATTGCTGCCAGTCCATAGACCTATTGCCATTGTTTCCCATAGAAACAAAACATAACAGTATAAATATGAATAGGGGAGAAGATGATTACAGGAATGACTCACATTAGCTTACAACTTTAAATAAGAAATTTTGGACAAGGCTTGAACTGTTGAGGTTCTCTTAAAGCAGTTTGATGCCAAACATGTAATTGCAATGAAGAGAAATGTGTAGAACTTCTTGTCCAGAAAGTGACTTCAAGTATATCTTACTTCACATGATTATTTCAGACTTTATTGTAAATAAAATAATAAAATAAAATATAAAATAAAATAATGATTAAAATTAAATAAAAGTTCTTCACGGAACAGTCTGTGCATTTACTGTAGAAAAGTGGGATAAAATACTGTGTTCTCAGTGTCTGAATACCTCTCCTGACTTGATGTTTTAGATGTTAACTAGGACAAAAAGAGAATTATTCATCCAGCCAAAAAGAACAAGCTTTTTCTGTTTGTCAGAGCCATCAAATTAGGTGGTAAATGTCCATGTAAAATAAGTGGATTAGGTAGGATGACAGCAGTATTGTGACATTCTGAGGTGGAGAAAGGGGCAGATTTAGTGGTTAAAAGGAAATAATTTTGAACCAGAATTTTTTGAAGTTCTAATTTAATTCCACAAGTCTTGAAAAAGTATCTTCTGAAAGTGGTATTTTCCATGTCTTGTATGGGTCATAGAAATGACTACCCTAGGAACAGGGAATGGTTCCCTTTGTCTTAAATTGTTTTACTGAGTTATTCTGGAGCCTGTCAGTCTCACTAGGCATTAAAACACAGCGTTTAACTTCAATAAATGCTCAGCGCACATTGTCTGGCCGAGTGTTTCTTCTAGCAGGTGTTTCTGAAACATGTTCCAATTCAAGTTCATGTGTAGTAGCATCCATAAATAAGAGGCCTGCTCTGAAAGCAATGTTTCCTATTTCATTACGTTGTCCCACGGCTCCAGAGGCGGATGTTGGCGGTCTGGCAGCAGAGGCTGACCCTTCCCCCCCAGCTCCCGTCCCACGCTGTGGCCGTGTGACAGATGGCAGCAGAGGGGCACTCGGACCCCATGGCTCTGACAGGGGAGTGCGGGGGGAGCCAAGGGGGGCACTGAATTCCTCCCTGCAGCAACAACGGCACCCACTGACATTCATCGACGCTGCTGAACGCTGATGGAGCCCAGCCAGGGGCTGGGAGCACAGGGAGGGTGCTGGGGCGTTTCTGCAGGGGGGACAGAGGTGTTCATGTTGCTTTCGACATGCCACATTCCAAACAGCCGTGCTCTGCTGTCACACCTTGAAATGAAGAACGTCTTGATCAGCTCATCCGCATAAATTACAGCCAGGAAGCTGTGTACAGAGCTGAATATCAGCTTCAATGTGTTGGAAGTGGTGGTGGTAATGTTGGAATATTGCAAAGTTTGTGAATTCATTTGAACACCACCGGTTACAGCCTCCAACTAGACTGATCACAACTCTCTGAGCTCTGCCAGTCAGCCAGTTCTCCGTGCACACGTTCCATACAAACACGAGGGAGAACTTATTTACTGTGAGGGTGACATAGCACTGGAGCAGGTTGCACAGGGAGGTTGTGGAGTTTCCTCTTGAGATAATCAAGACATGCCTGAACGATTTCCTGTGCAACCTGCTGTAAGGAGCCTGCTTTAGCAGAGGAGTTGTACTTAATGATCTCGAGAGGTCTCTTCCATCCCCTGTGATTCTGTGTGACTCAGAAATAAATAGGAGGCCTTATATATCGGAGCAACTTACATATCTTTGCAGTTATGTGATTTCACCTACCTGTTAAATTATCCAACAGAAGGTGGAAAGAGACCAGAATCACTACTGACCAAGCATTTTTTTATTTGTATGTATTTTTGCAGCTCTTCGAGATGCTGGTAAGCAGTCTATCAATAGTGACTGGAAGATAGAGCATTCAGGAACATTCAATATTGCTGGGACCACTGTCCATTATGTTCGAAGAGGTCTTTGGGAGAAGATATCTGCCAAAGGTCCCACAACATCACCTTTACATTTACTGGTATGCCAATATGGATTTTTTGTTTGTTTTGTTTTGCTTTTTTTTAGAACTTGATTTCTATCATGTAGGCTTCTGAAGATAATGAGATTTATGCTGGTCTGTCAGCCCACTTTCTGAAAAGTGCTTTTAATTCCAGTAGTAAGCTTTATGTTACTGAGGCAGGATGAAAGGTCTCAGCAGCTTGGGCATTAAATTGTTATCAGATATTTTCTATCTTCATGGCACATTGGCTATATTTAGCACAGCATTGCCATTTCAAGGTTGTAATCATCAGATTCTCCATTTCGAAGTAGGGTTTTGGTACCATTCAGTTTCAGAAGGAAAAGCTGGCAGCTGAAGTGACAAAACCAGAAAGAAAGATGAAGAAATGATGCAGAAGTACTTCAGAATTCAAAATTCTTTAAGAGAAAGAAATTGTTTTGTGTGTCTAGTTTGAAATTTGATATGTCTAGGAAAGACCTCCTCTTTTTAAGAGCACTGAAAAGACAGGACATATCATTCCCCAGATGGAGAGCTTTTTCCTTTTTTCTTCTTTCTTTTCTTTTCTTTTCTTTTCTTTTCTTTTCTTTTCTTTTCTTTTCTTTTCTTTTCTTTTCT
>WBMW01001723.1:108290-171247 GCA_013396635.1 Penelope pileata
CCTCCCCTCCCCTCCCCTCTTCCTTTTTTTCAACCATTATGTTAAGTAAAAACATTTTTCCCATTTTTTTGAGTTGGGTGCTTGTATTAGTTTCTTCTACAATATCTGTCAGAGGGGTCTAAAGGCTACAGAGCATTAAGTCGTTCTGCCATGCTCTTCATGCTTGTTTCTTCACGGGTTCTAGCTTATATTTCACAGTGTGCATTGGAAGGTTTTCCTTCTCTGTAACTTACAGGTGCTGCTTTTCCATGACCAGAGCTACGGTCTGCACTACGAGTACACAATCCCACTGGATCCTCCTCCTGAGAATCAGAGCTCTAAAGTACCGGAACCTCTTTTCATGTGGACTCATTCTGGCTGGGAGGACTGTGATGCTGTATGTGGAGGAGGTAAAATAAAAAAACCCCACCCCCTACACAGTGCATGTGTAAATACAATATACATACATGTACACTATATATATATGTATATGATTATATAAACTAAAGCACATGGTGTGTTATATTTCAGACTCTGATGGTCAGTATAATATTTTTAATGATAATATCCTCATTGCAGCTTGTATGGTTACACAGAATGGTAGAAATATTTCTGTCACGTTCTTCCTGGTTATGTCAAAAGAATGATGATAACTCTAGGTAAAGATTCAAACTAAATAAAATAAGTAGAAAAAAATTACAGTGAAGGAACCAAATCTTAATTAAAAAATAAATTCAAGATGCAATTTCCGAGAAGAAATTAAAGTGCTAGAACTAGAGCAAGAATAGAAAGTTCATGTGCATTCCACTCTGTATTTGGAACTATTGAAGACAAATGATCTGTAAAAGACATTTCAAACTACAGAAAAGCTGAACCCCAATCTCAGATCAAATTTGTACCATTAGTAATGTGAGCTGAGAAGGATCCAGAAACATACGGAACAAATACAGCAACAGCAGATATTTGTATGCTGATGCAATATTTTTCCTATGTTTATGTTTATAAACTGTAAAAAATATGAATTTGGAAGAACAAAATGCAAATATAAAAACAAATATTGGAGCATGAGCGGTATTACTGTAACAAAATGCTTTAAAATCGGTAACTATTTAGAAGCTAGTTATTAGAAAACACAAGGGATTTTTTAATGACTGCAACCTGTAGAGGTCCGTAAATATGTTGTGTAATTAATTAGTCAGGCTTAGGCTGTGAATACTGTATTAATTATTAATACCTGTCTTTCCTGCTTACAACCTTGATAGTCATGGCTGTTCTGATCAGCAGTCGTGAAAATTGCTGTGCACCTTATAATTGGATAAGAAAGCCTGGAAACACTTTACCTTCTCATAACAGCAACACAAAGAACACAGTGTTCTAGCTACTTTGACTCTGTGAACAGTCCTGGTGTCACGACAGATTACTGTAGTTTCCATAAACATGCCTTTTGTGGTTTGGTAAGAAAGCTTCATCCCTGAAGGCATTTTGTACGTGGTGCTAGTGTCATCCCATTTCTTTGTAGTGCACTCATATTCACTTGGAATATTCATACATTTTACAGTTTCCTGAACTATGTTTAGAATAATTTGAATACTACCACAATCTCTCAGTATTTCCTGAGATATTTCTAAAGTTACCTATCATCTGGAAAAGTCTTAAAATACAATATGTTGGTTATTTTTTTCTATGTTAACACTTAAATAAATATTTAAGTGTTATACTGTAATGTTTATTTTTATCATATTTTTTTCTGTTGTAACTGGCCATCACTTTTTGTTATTGTTTAAAATAGTTGAGTTAAAGTTCCATGAAGGATGTTTTTACTGCAAATATTCTGAAATTCAAGTGAAAGATTTTTGTCACTTTAGACAAAACAGCTTTAATTCTTCTTTTATTTCTTTGGTCTGATACAGAGTACATGAAATTAAAACAGTGCAGCTTGTACCCTGTGTAAATCTTTTTGTTTGAATTCTTAGCATCAATATTTTGATGAACTTGATTAAAGAACATATCAGTTATCAGTAGTTTTCCTTAAGTGTTTAAAATGTATGTCAGGATGAAAGTATTGATCAAGCCATGTGGCTTTGTGCATGTTTGTATGTGTAGCTGGTCTGTGACTTCCTGTGTTGCAGAATAGCATTTTTTGTGTGGGAGAGAATCTGAATACACAGATGTATGTGTAAGTGCAGGAAAAGATGTCAAGCACTTCAGATGCAATGTATGGTGGATTAGTTGCATGTGGTCTCACGGACACAAGTGCTGTGTAAAATGTCAGTTGCGGTCACGCAGATAGTGCTGATTTGTAACTTGGCTGCTTGATCTACAGGCACATTTCTGACCACTACTGAGTACCACATTCTTAGGTCTGCGGTGCTGCTGCACACACCCTGTTTGTCATGAACTTCCTGATCGAAACAGCGTGTTATAGCGTAACCATAGGAACAAATGGCCATGAAGTTATTTTCTGTTAACTGAAGTCTTTAATTCAAGGCTTGCTAGTTTTCTAGAACTTACACTCCAGTCTGATTACAAGCTGATTACAAGCCAGTAAGTATTACATTGATTCTGGCTTTCTACCTGTTCAGCTCCAAGAGACACCAGCAGGCTCTAGCCCACCCAGCAAGACACGCATGAACATGCGTGAGGTCTCCACAGGCAGTACCCAACTTCCTAAATGATTATTACCCTGCAGATCACATCAGTTGTATGGCCTTTTTTCTATAGTTCATAGAAAACAGTGCAGGCTCCTTACTGAAGGCTGCACGAACCCATTCCCTTCAGCTTAGTGCTGGCGACATCTGCCAATATACTGCTGAACCAGACAGAAGTACTAGACTCTAGCAATACAGAGAGGCAGGACTTGTTATTTCTTTCCTTTAATTTAACAAACAAGTACACCTTCTCCTTTCTGTGCAATTTTTCCACAAGCCATTCTCCACACTGGAGTCTTGGTGGTTGAGGAGGAAACAGCTACAATGGTAAGAATGGGGTTTTGGCCTATGACTTGTTGCAGGAGAAAGGCAACAGTACTCTGTTGACAGTGGTATGCAAATATTGGATTAAGGAAATACATTGTTCCCTAAAAACTTTAATATCTCACTTGGGCTCCTTCCTATCACTGTTGTTCACTTGAGATTTTATATTTGTACAGATCTTACACTTTTTTTTTTTTTTTTTTTTTTTTTTTTTTTTTTTTTTTTTTTTTTTGCCAAAATGAACATAGTTGCATCTGATAAAGATGCCTCTGGGCTTCCTTTATTAATAAAGTTGTGTATTTCTCCACTTACCTGCTTTATTTTTTACTAGGTGAAAGAAAAACAACAGTCTCTTGCACAAAGATTATGAACAAGAATATCAGTCTTGTGGACAACAAGAAGTGCAAATATTTAACAAAGCCTGAACCACAGATCCGAAAGTGCAATGAGCAGCCGTGCCAGACCAGGTAATAGTGATTTGGTTATATCAGACCAATATCTAAAAGTAAAAATCTCAGGAGAGGTTATTGCTGCTGGCATTGAATGTGCCACAAATCTGTGCATCCAAAAGGTTATAGGTGAAGTGTAGGGGACACTGGAACACTGGATGCAGTTTCTCCTGAGTTTTAATGAGAGAGCCCTTAAGCTCATGTGTTAATCAATTATCGTTCAATAAAGCAGCTCATTGCTTTCATCAACAGCAGTTCTCACTGGCTGATGTGTGCTATGAAACTGAAATGTAATTGCTGTTTAGGTAAAGATGGATTTAATCGTGTGCTTATAATTAATGATGTATTAGATTTGTGTTGAGTCAGGGCTACGCTCTTCTAAAAGCCCTCAGAAAGCTCTGGGCACGCTAAGTAGTAACCAAATAAATGCCAATTTGTTAATCAGTTTTTATACATTGATTTAACTCGAAGTATAGAAAGCCTTCCCCTCACTCCTCTTCTGCCTCTCCCCTGGTCACTTTGTCTTTGGATCAATATACAGAACTGTATTTTGATGGCTGAATGGTGAAAGAAGCAGGAGTTTTTTTTTCTGAGTTTCACTCAAGGAGGCAGATGCAGCCTGCAGCAGGGTGTTCTGGGCTGGCAGCTTGTCCCTGGCAGTGGCTGGCCTGGCTGACATGACATCCCTCTGCAGGGTTTGCTGTCCTTCATCTGAATGACAGCTAAGAATCACAACTGCAGAAGTTCCCAGCTCCTGTGCAAACTTTGGCAAGGTGTCTGCCACCTATCAAGGGAGGGGAGAGCAGCTAGTGGTAGGCAGCTAGCATCTCTGAGGGTGAGCCCTGGTCTAGATCTACAGAGGCCACCTAGAAGAGAGCTGGATGGAATTTTCAGGAAGGCCCTTCAGAGAGACGTGGACAGGCTGCATCGCTGGGCTGAGGCCAATGGGATGAGGTTCAACAAGGCCAAGTGCTGAGTCCNTAGTGCACTCTACGACTGCCTGAAAGGAGATTGTGGTGAGGTGGGGTCGGCCTCTTCTCCCAGGTCACTAGAGATAGGATGAGAGGGAATGGCCTCAAGTAGCACCAGGGGAGGTTCAGGTTGGATATTACAAAAAACTTGTCAGAAAGAGTGGTAAGGCACTGGAACAGACTGCCCAGGGAGGTGGTGGAGTCTGTCCCTGGAGATGTTCAAGGTACTAATGGTCATGATTTAGTGGTTTAATAGGCAATCTTGGTGGTGGGTGGACAGTTGGACTAGATGATCTTGAAGGTCTTTTCCAACTTTAATGATTCTATGATTCTAGATGGAATATTAAAAAAAAAACACAACAATGCAGAGTAAGTATAACGCAAGTATTATTGAAGAAAGTATGTAAAATAAACCAGTAGACAGCTTTGCTGTAAGGCATGAAGCACTAAGATAGATAAAATGCCACTTACGATACATTTTAAGACTGAGCTACTGATGTTTAGGTTTCCACAGACAATTACACAGTGGACAGACTTGTATTTCATTATATGCGTGCATGGCCAGATTAGCATTTTATTTTATTAACAACACTGTATACTGAATGGATAGAAATGAGATAATCTGATCTTTTCCTGAAGCTTTGTCAAGGATGTATTTTATCTTCTGTGCATTTTTCAGCTCATTAAATAAAAAAATTTAAGTGTTATTAATTGCTATGTGGAGTTGCCGTGCTGCAAGAGGTAGAAAGGTATCATAATCCAGTTTTTAATACAGTGTTAATGATTCTTACAAAATAAGTATTGTTAGCTTTCAACAGAAATGTAGCTAAAACATATGCTTGTGTAACTGGTTGTTTGTTACTGGCACTTCAAGAAGTACCTTAAACGCTATTGCGTTATGTTGACAGTCTGTGATTTGTAAATTGAGTCTCTGGACTGCTAATAAAAAAACCTTTGTTAAATGTTTCATTTTCTTACAGTAGATATATGACAGAAGGTTGGAACAGATTTGTTCAACTTCGGTTCCCTGAAGATCTCTCTTGCAAATCTAGTCTCCTGCGATAAACTTTTATACTGCATTAATGGCAGAATTTTTGATTTTTAAGGACATATGGCCATAGTTTGGAGCTACAGAACATTTGGGGAAAATTATGCTCTAGAATGATTACTTCCGAGGCATGTGGGCTCTGCCAAGCTGCATCAGCCTTCCTTGTTGCTGTCTTCTAAACCATGCAGCTTGATTTAAGCCTGATCTTAAAGAACATGAAGAAGTCTTAGCGTTTGTGCTTCTTCCAGAACGTCTTTCACACAAGAGTAATTCTGTCTTGAAACTGAGTCTTTTATAAAAATACTGGACCTTATGTACAGGGCATGCATTTGACATACGGGTAGTGATACAGATACACAGAAGAAAAAGGCTGATTGGTGGTCTGTTGTATTTAAAATGTGTGTGATAGTATTTTGGAGCTTTTCTAATTGGAATTACAATGACTAGAGAATACTTTGAAAGCATGGAAACTAATGATATGATTGTTAACATAGTCACAGAATCATAGAATATTAATTAGGTGTAAAATATGTTGGGTTAGTAATAAGTCTGTTTACAGCTAAATGTTAAATTAAAAGGAAGGAAAAAAATTTAAAGTGTGTCCTGACTAAGTAAGCATGGGTAAGCAGGAGGGTAAGTGACCGAATGGGACCTTTTCCTGCCTGATTTCTTCTTACTGTATTGCCTGTATTTCTTTGTAGATGGATGATGACTGAATGGACTCCGTGTTCAAGGACATGTGGAAAAGGGACGCAGAACAGACAAGTAGCCTGCACACAGCAGCTCAGAAATGGGACCCTGATCAGAGCAAGGGAGAGAGATTGCCTTGGGCCAAAGCCTGCTTCTGCGCAGCGCTGTGAAGGCCAGGACTGCATGACTGTGTGGGAGGCAGGAGTCTGGTCTGAGGTGCTGCATTTACTTATTTAAGTAGTCATAGTGATTATTTATACCGTAATGTTTTCTGGGAATGTGATTTTTTCACCAGCAAGTGGCACAGCTCAGCCCAGTGAGTTTCAGGGTCCTCATGCAATGATTTGGCAAACGGATCTGGACTAGGAAAACAAGCTGTATAGAACTACTGCATTTTACCTAGTTAATGTCCCGGAACAGTTTCTTTTGGCCAGTTTTCAAGCACATATAATCAAATACGTCCTGACTGTAGTAGTAGGTAACTAGGGGTAAGCAGAATTAAGGCAGTTACCAGCTACCAAAATGTGGGTTCAGGATGTGAGTATCTGTGAGGTAGTTTTGTACCAAGGGATGTTAATCAGACTGTAGCTTCCATTCTACTTCAGAGAGGCAATAAGTGAAGCTGCTTGCAAAAAGGACATTCTCTTCCCTTCCTCTTTTTCCAAGAGCAGCACAAGCACTGGGCAAAAGTGCATGTAAATAACATAATTTTGGATCCATTGTAACCTGAAGCATTAGTGTAGAATGTATGTTCATTGGTTTTCCTCTTTTTCTAATAAGCTGTACTAATTCTTCAAGTAATTGACAGTGGAGGAAAAAGGGAGTTGTTACCACTGCCATCTGGAAAAGCTGAAAGGGTTATTTGGAGCTTCTCCCTCCATTGGAAGAATACAGCGATTCTAAGCCGTGCTATGGAGTCCCTCCAGACTCAAAATAAGAACAGCAGTTTCTGAATGTGGGTACAGAGCCTTGTTTGGGTTCCTCTGCTCAGCAGCACAGGGAACATTTTCGAAGAGGAAAAGTAGATGCTGAGCTAGAGATAAGAGGAATAAATAGCAGCAGTTCCTAGCTTGATACAGAAATTTATAATGCAAAAGTTCATGGTGGGAAGAATCGTATATACTTAACAGAGGTGTGAGAAAGAAACCCACATTATTAGTTGGTTTGTTTCACTTGAGAGATGACGAATAAGTAAGCATGGAATCAATAAATGCATTTTGAAGAGTGAGGTGTTTCCCACAGCCATTCCTACTGTCGCCATTATACTGGAGGCTAGCCATTGCTGCTTCCTGCAGTTATAATCAGCTTGGCAAAGGAGGGTTTTGATCTGCAAGCAGTGGGATGATCAAAAGCAGTGATAGTGTTTTAAGAAGGAAATGGCATAATATTTGGCAGCGTAAGTGGGAATAGTGGAAAAAATATAGATTAAGACCTTCTGTGTAACTTGAGTTTTCACATGCTGTATAAGCAGTGAATTTGAATTTTCAAATTCAGTCTGGATTCTTGCACAGACTATTTGCTTTTCTATTTTAAATTTTTTCTTCTTAAAAAGGCAGAGTTTATTTGAAATTGCTTCATGTCATGTTCTTTCAAACTTTATTTATATTTTCTTTTGTTGTATTTCTTCTGATTCTTTGAACAAAGGTTGCATGATACTTTTTCTGCAACCTTTTGTGTTCATTTCATTATATCTTTTCTAAATGTATCCTTATCCAAATACTGTTTTAAAGCCTAGTTTTTCCTTAAGCAAATATTTTTTAATCAAATTATGTACGTTCACATATAAATCTAAAAATGATCATTCTGACCCATAGGGAATTTTTGTTCATGTGTTAGTTTTTAACAATCTTACTCAATTTTAACAAATTGAGTATCTGTGCGAAGATTGGAAGTCAGGAAATCACTGAATTCTTGAAGTATTCATGACAGCTTGGGAGAGGTCGTTGGCAGAAGCCTTTTGTGGAAACCTGAAAGATATCTTTTTCCAACAGTGCTCTGTGAAGTGTGGTAAGGGAGTACGGCATCGGACAGTGAGGTGCACCAATCCCCGCAAGAAATGTGTTTTGTCCACAAGACCTAAAGAAGCAGAGGACTGTGAGGACTATTCCAAATGCTACATCTGGAGAATGGGAGACTGGTCTAAGGTGAGACGTCCATGATACTTGTGTCCCATAGCATAATGCGTTCAAGCTGAGTTCTCTGTAAGATGTACTGCTTTTATTAGAGATGTAGCACTCTCCCAGTCAAGGAGAAATAACGCTACCAAAAAAAAATAACCAACCCAAAACATGAAGTCACGCTGTGACCAAAGTATAAAAAACCATCAGGAATGTGAATGAGGTGAATCTTCGATATTGTGGTAACATTATACAAGTTTACTGTTTCCAGTAGGCAGCCAAAAAACTCAAGGACCTGCAAAGTATGGGATGCATTAAGATATCTGTATTTGCGAAGATGCTCTCAGTATTATTTCTTTGTCAGACCTGTTTGAGAATGTTGATAACGCTTGATTAAGCAAAGTAGAAGTTATCTTGACTGTGTTGTTCCTTTATTTTCTGTTTGACTTTCTTGCCTGCTTCTGGCTTGATACCTTACTGAGGCAATGTGTCATGCACATTGTATACTGCCTTTGATTCACAGCAAGAGGTTCCTGCACGTGTCTGGACTGCAGTGTACAGACTGTACACTGGCTGTGTGTAGTACATGCTTTGGTGAGATACTCTACTGTATTTCCTTGCCACTTCCACTGGACGCTGGCAGAGGCCTAATGTTTGTTTTGTATGTCCTAATTCTGTCATGCATTTCTCATTGTAATGTGGAATCTGTTTCAAGGGTTGCTTAACAAAATGGTTCTGGGAAAACAACTTAATTTCCATTATTAAACATTTAGAGTAATTTGCTTAGGTCATCGTACTGGGTCCCCTACCCCTGCTACCCCATCATGCTTTTTTCCCAACCAGGGCAAAATATTATTTGCCATTTAGATGTTATCCAACTGTAATAAATTGTAATTCTTATCCTCCACTGTAGGTCACTTCAGACACATTTTATAAATTTGTGTTTTATTTTTGCACATTTTTATTTTGCACATTTTATTCATCCACAGATCCAACACAATCCTTCAGCCTTATAAGGAGACATGTTAATTTCATTCAGTTTCCACATACACCATTTGATATCTTGGAAGCATCTATTACTGTCTTTTTCTGAACACCTGAACACCAGTTCTCTCCTTGGCATAAGGGTTTTAATTTCAATGAACTACATAAGCACAGGACAAACTGTATCAGAAGATAACTGGTTATATCTGTGATTGAGTGTGCTATTGAACTGGGACCCTGCATATCCAATACAGTATAAAATACCCAAAACACGCTGAAAGACTGAAATTGAACTTTGAGAGTCAAGGTTCCCTATTGCCCTATCAAAGACCACATTTCAGTAGAAAGATTTTTTTTTTTTTTTTTGCTTCTGTTTGTAACTTTGCAAACACCTCTTCTACTTTCTACTTTCAGTGCATAACATTACAGCAGAAGCTTTTTAACTTGCTTGTATGGAGAAGTATTTAATGTATTTTTAGTTGTCTTTAATGTGATGTAACAGCTGGAAACAAGGATGAAAGCCAGCAATGTATGACTAGCCAGCCTTCCAAGAATTAGCTGCATGTACTCTGTGGGCAAGTAGTGTTTCATAGAATTCTACTTGGGAGCTCCCATTTTATGACTATGGTGACTACGGGGTACAAATTGTCACTATCGCATTACTGCTTATTCCATTTTCCTTGTCTTCTTTATATTATTTTTAAATATTTGATATTTTGAAACAATTTCATAGAAACTAGAAGATAACCCCCCTACGCCCGATACTTCAGAAATACAAGGCAGCATAGCCATTAATTTTTAAGCAACTGCCAGAAGGAACTAATCTTCAGAAGCAAGGTTACTTTTACAAGAAGATATGTTTGGAAATAAGTCGAATGGTTGCATTTCCATACCACAAAACTGCAGTAAAAACTTGCATCATATAGCACTAGCATGAGCAGGGAGTAAACTGCAGAGAAACGAGCATCTGCTTTCTTAGCTGAAGCAGTCATTCAAATCAGCATTGCTGAGGCTATGTGAGGATGCTCAGACAGTTACTCTGTGTTCCCAGTGCCCTCTGGAGAAAAGAATGACTTTATTCTCTGATTCAGTGCTTTTCACAAGGACCCATGTCGTAGATGAATGTACAAGTATGTGTTTCTTCTTGTTTAAAATTTACTGACATCTCAAGTGCTCTGCTTTCCTCCTGTCACGGCTGTAACACTGTTACCTAAATTGTTCTTTAAACTTCAGAAACAGAAGATGAGGAAATACTTCATATGGAATTGACAAAAACTTTTGAATGGTTAATACACAGCTCGAGTGTGACTTACCCAGCTGAGATTTTCCAAGATTTATACCAAAAAATAGATACTTTAATTTCTCTACAGAGACATTGGTTCAATTTAAAATATGCTTGGATTTCCTTTTTTTTTCCCTGTTACTATTCTGTTCCATTGCTAGAGTACATAGCAACATGAAGTCAAGGCATACGTATTAACATGTCTGCAATAGGGGAAAGAAATGGAAAGCTCAGATAAACGTTAGTCTTTGCTTACTGTTTGTTTCTAACTTTGAGGTTCAGTGTAGCCTTCTGTGTTCACTGTTTTTAGGATCATTCTTGACGTTGACAGAGGGCTGTTCCTTTCAGCAGAGCCAAGTTCCCCCAAGCTAATGCCAAGACTTGGCTTGAAAAATTTAAATGACGCTTCTCACACTTTGAAACAAGAAGCTTAATGTGATCCTTATTGGCTTTGCTGCTCCCCTTGAACTCCTAAGGCATAATTTTAAGTGAAACCTAAATTGCACTATTACTGAAAAGATAACATCAATAATAACCATGGTAGTACTGTAATGGACTTAATTTGTTTTAGAGACACAGTCGCACTGAGATCAAATAATTCTTTTGCTCAGTGTTATAACAATAATACCAAGATCAAAGAAAACTTGTCCAAAATTGCAGGCTCCAGTGAGTCAATAAACACATAAATCTGTCTAAAACTCTGATTTAATTTAAAATTAAATCTGGACTGTATGCAGAACTAAACTCCATAATAGCTCTTAAGGCAGCAAGGTGGTTCAATATGCTGAATATTTCTGCTCTTAGCATCGGTTGGACTGTTTGCCTGCCCTCATGAGCGTGATGAGAAAGTAGAGTAAAAGCTCAAGCTGAGCCGCTGGAGCACCACCTAGAAATGTTACCAATTACATTGTCTTTTCCCAGTGAATGCTGTCTGTGGAATATGATGCTGAGTAACATAAATGTTTTCTTCAGATGAGGAAAGCTTACAACATCTGCTATAGCCCCAAGCAGGGCATGGTGCAGCTCACTCTTAGCAGCAGCAGTGTCCTTTGCTAAAAAATCATCATCCAAGGACAGGGGAGAAGAGAAATGAAATAAGCAGGGGAGAAGAGAAATGAAATGCGCATGCACTGCATGTTTACACATCCACCTGGCTTACTAGAGAAATTTACATCACTGTAGAAGTAGTTCTCCAAAAATACTTAAGTGTCAACAGCGTAGGAAGTTCAAAGGTGATGTTTAGGGTACTTTATGTAGGAATCTGTACTTTTTTTTTTTTTTTTTTAACTTTTATGCTATTGTCTAGTATTCTCAGAACATTGGTAAAATAAATGAAGGCAGGATGTATTTTGGAAGAGAGAATAGTTTGGTGAGAAGAGTGGGTTTTGAAAACAATAATAATGAGTTTGATATGATACTATTCCAGAAACCTCTGGAGGGATTCAGCAAGGGATAACAGAATTAAAGCAATGGGTAGGGGGATAGAATTTAGGAGCAGCCATTTGTAAGAAGTGAAGAGGTATGAAGTATGTATATATAGGAACCAGAGAAGATAGTATGGTGTAAGTTCTAAAATAAGATTTAGTTAAGGAAGCTGGAAGGAAAAGGTGCACTCAGTAGTGGCTAAAGAGGAAGCAGCAGCAGAATTTCTAAATAGTACCTTTGTGTTGTGCTAGAGAGAAACGGGTCAAGTACAGCATCTATTACAGCATCTATTTCTGGGCAACCTGATCCAGTACCAGATCTGGAGGTTGGTGGCCCTGCCTGTGGGAGGGGGGTTGGAACCTGAAGATCCTTGGGGTCCCTTCCAACCCAGGCTGTTCTATGATTCTATGATCTGTGATGGCTGGAATAGAGTTTGCTTTGTCTGTAGTCTGTAGAAGAGAAAATGGGGATCAGAGGTGGATCTGATGATCTTTTTCCAGTGAGTCTAAAGGACATCTGAAGCCACTGCTCGGCTTTGACATCAGTAAGTTTCAGAATTCATGGCCTATTTCAAATTGTTGATTTAAGATAGTATATGCAGTGCCCTCTGGGCAGTGCGTGGACAGGGAAGTAATGTCTCCAGGTGGAGGGGGGAGACAGAACGATACCAGCAGTTGACAGAGAGATCTCTTGGTTGAGTGGTACAAACAGCAGCTGTCAGTAGTGATGATTTCTTCTCTTCTGTCCCAATCAAAGAACTTGTAAAAATGTGAAAAAGGAAAAAAAAAATAATTTTTTGCCAGCTATTATACTGCAGGTGGTATTCAACTTCTCAACTGTATGCTTTAATATTTAAACAACCTCTGAATTCCCATAGAAAATAAACTCACCTGGCTTGGTCTCCTTTAATTAAAAATACAGAGTTTGGATGTTATTAATGTAGTAGTTTTACTGTCAGGGTAATTAGCCTTTGTTTTTATTCTTTGGATCTTAATCCAAAATTGTTAGCTTTTTTAGATTCTGGGAATGGAATAGTGCTGGCTGCGAGTCAAAATATGACACTATTAATAGATTTATGGACAAAGAGAATATGTGACTTTTGTGAAATAATTGAAGTCAAAATAATATTCACTTTAATAATGTTTATATTGACTTAATTATACAGTAAGTTTCCAGCAAGTGAGGTATGTCTTTGTTTCAGAAATGAAATATGAGTAGATCTTATGGAAGATGTCAATGTAATGAAATGAGAGTGGGGACATTTTTGTTCATTTCCAAGCAATCTTGTAATATTAACATAATTTGTTTTAGATAGATTTTTTATAGATTGGTCAAGTGTACTGTAGTATTTTGCCTGGAATAGATGTAATGTCATGTTAGTTTCTAGAAAAACAAATTAAGGCCACCCTTTGTAAAAGGCAAAAAGCAGATAGCACTGAAAGAGATTTTAAAAGTAGACATTACTCATTTTGAATAATTCCAATAATTGTATCACACAGATCTTTTGAGACACTTTGCTTTTTTTCTGTTATTGCTGCTACAGGCCTTTTTAAGGTAAACGTTCTTTTCAAGAATGGCAGCTTTCAGGCATGTCTGTAAGTAGTGCAATATTAGAAATATCTAAAACTGTGGTACGTCAGCCATTCCCATCACAATCAGAGCCTCGCTAGGCCCTTTAGAAAAACAAAGCAAGAGCAGAAGGAGCTTTCAGCCCCTGCTGAAAGATGCTTTCAAACCTCTCAGACAAGGGACATGGTAGAGGGAGAACCATATAATCAAATAGATCACCAAAAGAAATAAAATGAAAGGCATTCAAAATACGTGATATCAGCTACTTTTTTCTTCTGTGCATCCTAGGCTGCTCTCAAGCAGAAGGTACCACGTATGTACATTTGTTTTGAAAATCCCCTTCAACAAGTGAGTGCCCATAGCAAACTTCTCAGGGGCAAAGAGGTGGTGTAATGCAGAATGAAGGGGAAGAAATGAGAGGAAAAAAAGCCACGTGGTATCTAGCTGAGGGTGGCTGGAAGATGGCAGCATGTAGCAGTTGCAAATAGAGCCCATGCTCCAGGGGTTGGTGTAGTCATGGTCTCATTGTGTGATGTACAGCGTGCTGCAGGGTGCTGCATGGAAGAGTTGTGCAGGGAAAGAGGAGGTTCACTTACACTGACACAGCTTATCTAGCTACTTACTGAGATCCTAGATTTGTCAATCTGGCCTTGCCAAATTTGCCAAATCTGAAAAATAGATGTGACAGATGCGTTCCTGGTGTACTAGATTCAGAGTATGCACCAATCTTCGTGTTTTGACCCATTTCTTTCCATACAAATGACTGTCTTTGAAGAAATTATTCTTCCTGTGGCTTCAATGGAAAGTGATAGTGTGGGTATTTGGCTTTCTGAAAACGGCTGCTGTAGCAGTGCCGAACAGAGTCAGAAATCTGGAGTCCTGAAACTGTATAAATTGCAGATTTCCAAAATGTTTATCTGTGACAGTGTTTATGACGTTTTAAAAAGTCATTTAACTATACACAATAAGATAAAAATGCAAATGTCTAGAATGTTAAGAATATTTTTCATATACTATTCAAAATTAAAAATTATTACTTCAACTCCCAAAAGTTTAGCTGAAATGTTTGCATAAGTCATGCAAGATACTGCCCATCTCCCCATGAGAGATGTGCCATGCAGCTACAAAGGCAGAAATCACTGAGCACAGCTTTCGACCCCCCCCTTTGCCATTGCTTGCTGTCTTCAAAGCTATTCTAATGCAGACTAGGTCAGGCCAGATGTCAGTTCTCAAACTTTCCTTGTTGTGAGCCTTACAGTGCCAGGCATTACTGCTGCAAGGGCCTTACAGGTGCACAGGTGTGCATATAAACACGTTTCAATAAAGAATGACATGCTTGGGAACTGCTGAACAGAAGCAATGTTCTATACCCAGAAATTATGAGCTCCTGGGAACTTTGCACAATAAGTCTTCTGGAATGCTGTTCCATAATTCAACAAGTATATAAATTGTACTCGACAAGCGAAGTTTTTCCTCTGACACTTTACTACGCATCTGTTACAATGCAGAACTTCATAACCCAGCTAGGAGGATGCATATCCCAGAGATCTCTACAGAATGACAAGGATTAATAGCAAACATCCCTTCTGTGTCCTTGTGCCGACAGTAATTCTCCCTCAGTCAGGCCTGGTCTGAAAAGATTGCTCTCAATAAAGTTCTGTAAGATAGGGACTGCAGTGACCATCAAAATTTCAGTTTCCCAAGGAGCTGTGCTCGGAAGTAATGAGGAAAGGAGCTGGTAGAACAGCGAAGTAACGTGGGCCTTGAGGACCGGGGAAGGTTGTGGGAAAAACAAGAACACCAACTTCTGTTTTATGTTCCTAGACTTTCATTTAACTAATGTGAATGTATTGCGTATGTACAGACCATTCCACTTAAGAGTCTCCAATCTTCTTTACAATGACTGATGGTATAGCTGAGGCTACAGTGTAAAGCAGTAGCTGCTATCTCAGTGTACAACTGGGGAACACTGCATTTATCTGGCATTTCATGCCTACTCCCATGTTTGGAAAACAGCTGCTCCATGGCATTTTGAACCACAAACCTCTTTCATATTTTCAGTGCAAGCTTCTGCTACATGTTCATTACCCTGTTTTCTGTCTTAGTCTTCTTTCTTGCTTTTGCTTGGTGATACACGTTGGACAAATCATTTCATCGATCTGTTCATGATGATGGTTAGATTTATTTCTCTGATAGCTGACAAATCATTCCAAAGCTGTCTATGTGTACAGGAAAATTTAGTTACTCAATCCAGTGCTGAGACTTAGCCCAGTAGGCTTTCCTTTGCCTGGTGTATCTCCACCTCTAAGATCGTATCCTTCCAGATGTTTTCCTCAGCATCTACGACTGTATCATCTGCCAATGTGTAACTCGTTTAGTTTGTGACTTGGGTTCTGCAAGCATTTATGTAATCCTTCTGCTCTTGTGGGATCTAGATGATTTCTGTGTGTTGGAAAACTTCTTTCTTTCATGCATTTTTTATCCTATCTTTCGTATAATACTACATAAGGTGTTCATTCATTCAGATAATACGATATCAGGTGTTCATTCTTGAGATAAACTTGATCCTTTATGCAGTTGTTTTGCCACAGAATTATTTATTTTAGTTTTTTGTCTGTTTTAATCCATGTGATTCTCACTTGCTACTGTTTTGTAATAACTTATTTGATGCTATTTGAATTTTTTTTTTTTTTACTATTTGTAATTTTTAAATACTGGATGAAAGATTTACCTCTGCTTTATCTGTGCTTTTCCTGGATGCTGTTTGTAGATTTGTGTTTAATCTCCAGAATTCTTTAATCTAATCTTGCTACAAGCAACCCCACTAATGTTGACATAGAACAGAGTTCACCCAAAAGTAGTGATCGCTCTTTGGTAAATTTATCACAAGATCTCAACACAGATTGGTTAACGTTGTCCATTTCCCGGCCTTCTGGTACTTCTGCAGAGACATTCATACTTCTGGGTGACCTCATCATACGTAATTAAATTGTTTCATTTTAGTATGGTTATCTCATTAGTATAGAATTGTCTGGAGATCATTTTCTTACACTGATTGTGCCTACATACCATGAAGAGACAATTACCAGAGGTTCTGTTAATTTGAAGTTATATTCTGCTTCATTTTTCTTGTTTCTGTTGTAAATTGTGGGTTTTTTTTTCAAAAGTAATGACCTGTAAGTGAGATCATGATATTTTAGCCAAAAAGAGTCCTTAAGGTTTAGTTTCCTCATAAACTGACAGGTTTTCCTTGGGCAGTTGTATGTTTTTCTTTTAATATGTTTCATATCCATTTAAGTTAGTTGAACTTAGTTACTTGCTATCACTTCTTATCTTCATGATTAGAATTTGGTAGATATGCTGAATGGAAAAAAGTCATTGTTAGGGAAGAGCTCTTTCATTTACTTCTAATATTACTGAAATAAAAATGAGAGCATAATATGTCGTGATAGTATTTAAAGTCAAGTAATTTTATGTGGTACAAAACAGCTTTTGACATATGTTTAGTTTCTGAAAAGTAAATATATTAAACGGTAGAAATTTTGGAAAGAAAGGTGTTTCATGGAGGTTTTTTCTTCTCCTATGACATTTTACTTATGTTCTTAATGGGCTATTTGAATTGTCTTTTCATTAGAAATGCCACAATCCTTTAACTGAATGTTTGTCCTGATGAGCTATGACTTTTTCCTGGAAGGTTTTCTGCAGAGTACCTCTGTGATACATGCTAATATTAAATTATATATTCAAAGGCTAAAATCTCAAAGGATTTTTAAGAATTTGTTTTCATCAGTCCAGAACAACATAGTCCAATTAGTTACATGGAGAAAAAGGAAGGTAATTATGAGCTATTCAAATCTAACTGCTTCCATCTTGTAATATTCTTGTTTGGTTGTTTGACGGTCATAATTAATGGAAGGTCATCTTCTGTGAAAATACCATTCAGTGATATCTCACATACCAAAATGTGAGATATATTACTGTTCTTATTATTACTATTATTATTATCTTACTTATGCGCTAATGGCAGTGCTACATATAGTATGTTACAGAAAGGAATTTTTACCAAGTGTGGACTGTATAATATTGAATCTAACTAAGTGTGAGTACTCTTAAGCAGTTATGAATTGCATTTTTATAACCAGTTTTATCACATGGCTCTGACAAATAATTGTCTCCTTCCAGTTTCTTTTCTGACACCCTTATAAAATAACGCATGGCCTTAGGCGAGCATATATTATCTCTGGAATTGTTAAAATATCCATAACGATATTGGAAACAATTTACTAGTTCTGTAAAAGTGCCATTGAGTGGAGTTGTTTGTTTTGTTGACTGGATACGAAAGATCCTAAATAATGGTGCTCATATGGTTAGCTTTCACTTCCCTCATCTCTGAATATCTCAACCATGACAGATCTATTTTATCACAAAAAAAAGTAATTTAGTTGAATTTTTAGTTTCTGCTTTGTATGCATATTGCCTTTTAAAATGTGAAGGAGAAATACGATTTGCAGAATTGGCAAAATAAAAATTAAGGTTTCATATCACTCAGAAGCATGTAAATAATTTTATGCTAGCCCTATACATGTATAAATAGTGATGGTCTTCTGTTGATTTTGAGAGTATATCTCATGATTACGGAGACAGAGACATTTAATCTGGGCACCCTTATCTGATAAAACTAACAAACGAAAAAACCCAGCTGTTTGTTGTTGGTTTTGTGGATCAGGGTTTCAGGTTATCATACGTAGAACTTTTGCATCTTTATGCTGAAGTGTAGTGTTCACTATGAAGACTTCAGGAACTTTTAACTTAGTATTTTTAGGAAAATAATAAATTATCCATCAGATTTGTGTTTGTTGAGAAAAGGAAAATCCACATGATAAAGATTTTTACGTCAGTGAAGAACATATCTGAAAAAAATATCCTTTCCTTTTACTCTTTTCTTGGTTTTAAAGAGAACCAAAACCATCTTATGTGCCACATTAAAAACTCTTCAGTCTTGCAAGGGATCCAAATCCAAGGATCCACATCCAAGGATCTTCTACCTGTTCCTTGCATAACTGGTAAGTACATTGCAGTATAAATCTCCCCTGAGCGTGAGGAGGTCATGAGTCCCACCAGCACTTTTTGCCCCACAGGAGGTGGTGTGCCCTACTGTTGTCCAGTCTCTAAATTCCCCACCCCCAACACTGTATAGGATTTTGTGATTTAATCCCATGTTGCAAATCTCGAGGAGGAATCTCAGTGGGCTTCCTGAACGAACTAGTAAGTATAGTAAGCATAGCTGTCCTGACAGACGGGTCTAGTTTCGTTGAGACACTCATGCTTATTCAATCAAGAAGTGGGGAATTGTATTTAACTAGTTTATCCAAAAAAATATATATCAGGGAATCTGGGTCTCACATGTGGACAAAGAATTTCCTATGTCTGAGTTGAGTCCAGTAGGTGTGTTAAGATTGAAGACTGTCAAACTCCACTGTTCATTTTGAATAAGTGATTAATGCTGGTCTGCAGCATAGATTGCCAAGGGAGAAATTTTTGTATGCCATCATAGCAAAAATAATTGTTTTTTTTTTTATTATTATTATTTCGTCTTTTCCTTAATATTCATCTTAAGCCAAATTCCTTGTGATTTTCCAGTCAAATCTTACTTGTAAGCTTTCAGTTCCTTCTTGCGTTGTTACCAACACGTTTCCAACATAGCTGATCTCCATGGGAAGATAACAATGATGAAAAAAGTAGAGAAAAGAAAGGGCCAGGTTCCTGAGACCTTGTGACGAGGGCTTCCTCCTCACGAGCCCTGTCTCTAGCCCAGCTTGTCAAAGGTGGACTGGTGCTGTCTGTCTTCAGGCCTTATGTCTTTTTAACACTTACCCAGATAAGAAATAAAGAACTCGAAAGAAAGAGAAGAAAAAAAAAAAAGAGAGAGAGAGAGAGAAAAGAAAAATAAAAGGAAATAAGGACAACTCAAACTTGCTGGGCTTAGGAGACCAACAGCTGAATTTTTTTTCAGCTAAACTTAGCACAAGTTCTGAATTTTAAATTTGGCATTCACGTACTGAGGTATTGGGTGTGTCAGAAATGAGAGAGGCAGAAAGACCTTCCTGGAAATGATGCATAGAACTCAAACTTCATCTTATGTTTGAAACTGTTAGTCCCTTTTTTTGTGTTAGTCGCGCTATTCACAAATGCTCTCATAATAAAAATGCCTAAGTAAACCACAGATGATTTACTTTATTTAGTAACCTTTAAGAATATGTTTAAACTCAATTTACTGAAAAGAAATGCACTTCACCTACTACCCGCCTTCAAAGTTGAACTTGCAAAAGATGCACAAAAAATTTTGCAAGCATGACAGCAAATACAAATCCTGTTGCTAGTATCTGCTTGCTAGCTATCCTTGTTTCACACTCACTTTATTAAAAGGTTGAAACTGCTTGAATGCTGGAACTGATGAACCTATACATAAATGATTAGGAATGCTCTGTTAATAATTTCCAGTAGAACTCATCATTGAGTTTCCTTACGAGCACATCTCTCTCCACTTTTAATGCTACTTAGACTTGTAAAACCTTTTTTTTTGAACAATCCACTTATTCTTGAAAATAAATCGTCCAAGCCAGTGCTGTTAATATTGCCACAGATTGGGTTTTTCATTGTGGATTGTATCAGCCTCTACAGTGATTGCCTGTTGTCTTGGCAGAAGGACGCATTTTGACCGTTACTGTCTGCCAGTGACAATTTTTCCCTTAATTTAGGAATTCCTACTTCTTTCGAAGGCCAGCTGGAAGCAGCTAAGGCATTACAGCACCTTCCTCAGCTGTTGGCCATGGGAATATGTATTCTCTCCAGAATATATATCTTTGGCAGGCAACAGAAAGAAGGAATCTTGGGTAACTGGTGTGCGTGCCAAGTGTAAGGATTGTTATATTTAACGCCTAGATTTCTGTCCCTGAAATTATGTCTGAAAGAAGTTCAAAAGTAGGACAAAATTCAAATAGGGTGGGTAGATTTTACTTGAAAGAAAAAAATAACATAAAGAAAAAAGAAAAAAGAAAGCTGTTAACTATATTTATCCAAGAATTTTTTGTAATCTTTAACAGGAATGTTTTACATGTCTTGCTGCTTGAACGGTTTTACAGTACCTTTAGGACTGTGTCCAAAATGCACAGATTAACAGCCACATAAAAAACCTCTGGCTGCGTATTAGAACATTTAGTCTAAACCTACAAACACAGTTGTCCTGCGGGAATTTTTGCTAATCAGCTACATGGCCTTAAAGTGTAGGTCATCTGAACAGTCAAAATTAAAATGTAATTAACCACCACAGAAATGAAGTGTAGCACGTGCAAGTGTGATATCTGGGAGGTGTGGGAGAAGAGCTATAGAAAAGCATTCGCTATTCACTCATCGTAAAAGCTGTGGGTTGAAATTAATCTGAGATCTACTGAATCTATGGAAGTTTCTACAGATTGGTTTGGAGTGAGCATTTTCAGCCAATTGTATGTAAATAAGCTTTACATTTTTTATATGTATTTATAAGTGATATGTATACATACAGAAAATTCAATCAGTTTTGGCGGATGGAGTGCATTATGATTTAATTCACAGCTTAGTATGTGAAAGTATTGCTGTAAGTTGAAAATTTTGTTTTTAACTTGGAAACTCCGCAAGTATACAGAAACTGTGCAACTTCAACTACGTACTAGAAATGACCTAAAATGGGATACTTGCACATCCAGTGAGCAGTATTTCCCTCAAACTGAACATTTTCAGTGAGAAAATTCCAAAAGTGAGGCAAGGTTAGGAGGTGTTCGTGTATGGAGCTAAAAAGTAAAGACACGTGCTAAGAGGTGAGTGTCATCTCACTGGGGTGAGGGTCAGTGTTGCTCTGCATTGCATCTAGCTGGTTTGCAGAAAATTAGATGTCTTTAGAGAAATTAGAACAAGTCTATACCTTTGCAGAATCTAAAAGAAAAATGTTGTGGATAGCTTTTATCCCCCAGTATTCCGTGGCTGCTCTCAGTTCTGCAAGCAGTTGGCTATTTTGTATGTAACACAAACTCAGGTGTAAGACCCCTTAATGGAGACAATCAGAAATCTCCTTGTTTGTCCCGTGCCACTAGAAAATACCACTGCTAAATACCACACCTGAAGTGTGTTTTCCCTCATTTTTATACAAAGAAGATGGGAGGGATATCTGCGATTTTTCGTTTTATTTTCAGGTGCTTTTAACACTGTTCATTTGCTGTGCTTGTATCTACTCCATTTGTAAATTTTGCTAGTAGGTATTCTATTTTACACCACTCTGCTAAGGTATCTGTCATAAACTGATTTTTCTGATGTTTTTTTTTTTCTGGTGTCCGGTGAGTAGAGTTGTTAATTCTGAAGTCCAACACGACTGCTGCTGCTGATGTGCGAAGAGTGTAGAGCACATCTAAGGTTGAGTTTAAAGCACTGGTGGTTTGGGTAAAACACTCTTCACTTGTAAACTTATCAGGCTGGCTTTGAATGTTTTAGACTGCAAATCAATGTGGTAGCCGTGCCTCTTCACGGTTTTCCCTGAACATCCTTCAGATCTTCATAAATGTTCTTAGTTTTGTAAGATAAGAATAAATAGAAAGCTAAAAGTACATTTCTGTGAAAAGTGGATTGAATGGAAGGAAAATAATTTTCTTCTTGCTTTGCCACATACTATGTGAACTGAAACCTGTCGTTTTATTACCCTTCAGAGCCATTTTCTTCCTGTAAAATTTGGATGATAACAAGTAGGTCATGCAAGACAGAAATGAATTGTTTGGAAGACGCACGCATCTTTGGATTAAAAAGTACATTTTAATGCTTCACGGAGCTCTTTGAAATATCTTCACAGAGGCTCAGTCATTAAGGGGATGTTCGTTTGCCAATTAAAATTTTAATGCCAAAATTTTGCCAGTCTGTATGAAAACAAAGGGTGTGCACAGTGATTACCTGAGAGGGGTCTGTCTACTTGTTGTGTCTGTCTTGGCAGCAGTCAGTGGAAGCTTTCAGGCCAGTGCTCAGCTGATAGAGATAAGATGTGGCTGCTGCCAGAGCACTTTCTGCACGGGCACCTTCACAGGGGTGGGTTGTAGTGCATTATCAATTAGCAGATACACCCCTGGAGTCCAGTCTGTCACCAGCAGTCTAACATCTTCAAATTCCTTCCTCACTTCCCCTAGTACTCCAAGTGGCAAGGTCGCATTTGGTCATTTTAGGATAACCAAAAATAAGGGCAGATGGATTAATTTTAAGAGATTGTATGCACCAGATCCGCCTTCTTGTCCTCCTTCTCTGTAGCTGATTATAGATACATACATACTGTGATTTCACACACACACTCTAGCTCTGATTAATAAACAGGAAAATGTTTTGCTGAAGAGAAGAAATACAGTACTATGTGCAAAATTATTCTAAATTTTGTGAAGAGTCAATACACCTTCCCTTCATCCTCAAGTTTGTCTTTTTTTTTTTTAAGTTTACTGTTTCATTTTCTGAGTTTTCTCTGTTGTGAGTCCTTAGGATAAGTGTTCTTGCTGCTGGGTATGATGAAATTTGTGTATCTATATGTGCAACACTGTATATTTATCAGGTATATAATATTGGTCATTACAGAAAGTCAGAGTGGTTTTAGCTGCACAGGAAAAAGAGAATTCAAGAAAAGGAATTTGGTTAAGAATCTTTTCCTCATGCAATTTAAAAGCATTATGGTAAATTCAAAGTTGGTGAGAGACTTCTGCTCTGGGAAGACTTCGGTACTAGCTGGATTTCCTCCTGTAATCAGCGTATTGATTCATTTGTTAGCAATGTTGCTGTTGAGTAGACAGTTGTGTATTCCTAATGGAATGTCATTTCAAGCCTTGAACCATGCAGGCAACATCTGATTAACTTTGCAAATAACTGTAGTAACTTTATTGACTTTGTGGAGTTACTCCTGGTGTCCATCATTGAGAAGAAAACCGAGTCCACCTACTGCATCTGTAGAATGCCAGGGTTTAATTTCATGTGTTTACAAGCTGGTGTGCTTTGGACCTTGTCAGTCACTTCTGAAAACACCCTGTATGTGTATAGCCTAGTCTCTTGCACCTCATCAGCAGTGAAACATCAATCTAGCCACTTTGAGCCACCTATTTCCTATGTGGAAAGTGTAAATCTTTCCTCCTAGCACCATTGCTTAAGATGTCACCCAAAAGCACATGGACGACAAAAGGAAAGGATAAAAACCCCTTTAGTGCTTCCTACACTCAAAGTGTGTTCTTTTTCTGGAGGCTTGGTAAACTCTACGCCTCTTATCTCACCTTGAGAGAGAACGTGTTTGGGAAAGCACTGTTGTAATAGCTCCTGCTCCTTGTCTTTCTGCCTTATTTCAATGTTTTCCTAGCTGCTTCGTGAAGCTTCCAAAAGAAATGTTTTACGAATATTTATGAAATTAAGATTTTTTTTAGAATAAAAGTGTTTTCAGGATTATATGGGTGTCGTGGCATAAATTGTCAGCCAGTGGTCTTATCATTTCATTGCAAGAAATTGATCAGTACTTGAAGGTGTTCTCTGTTGTAAATTTCTCCAAAACTGAATGAAATTTGTGGATACATGAGTCAAAATCAGTAGCACATAGGAGAAAGTTGCAACTATTTTTTTCCCAACGTATTTGTAGTTCAACACAATGGAACATATGCCAGTGCAAAGTACTTCATGGGCTGTGAAGTTTTGTTCATAAGAAGTCAGGGAAATGGTGTAATCTGTTGTTCTGTAATAGGTTTTGTATGCATTTGTAGATCATTACCCAAGTTTTCAATCTATTTTGTTATGCTGCTGTGATAAAAGTAGGACATCATGATTGTTACAGCAGTTGGCTGCTTTCTCACCTCATTCACTGTGGTAACAAGCAGGGAGGGTTGGTTAAAGGCTAGGCAGTGTCTCACTGTTTGCATGTGTTTTATTTGTGGGACACCTGAAAACACAAAGACAGGAAGTAAAGGCAGGAGGAGGCAAGCGCTCTGCTCAGTGGAAAGAGCACTTTTGCACAGGCAGAGGCAGTAGTGGGTTATTTCAAAATGCTTCTCTCCATCACCACTGTCTTTTGTTGCGTCACTCTCACCTCCATTATAATAGTAAATTAGAAAACAGATAAAGCAGAACAGCCCTTTCTTTCTTCATGCAGGTCACTGCCTTTCAGTTTCATCACTGGCTCTGCAAAATGGACCAGGACAGGCACACCATGCAGGAATCAGTCCAGCAGTGGTACTGCCATTTTGTCTGTGTTTCTTAATTTATTTTCATTAAGGTAATAGAACGAAAGGCAGAAATCTCAGGTTGTTGATAACTGCAGTAACAGCTGCTGACTTCAGCTGGACTTGCATTTCACCTCATGTTTTGCAGGGAAAAAAACCTTTACAGTGAATGTCTGTCTTCTGTGTGTTCCAGTGCTCCGTCACCTGCGGCAAAGGGATGCAGTCCCGGGTCATCCAGTGCATGCACAAGATCACTGGAAGGCATGGCAATGAATGTTTTTCCTCAGAAAAGCCAGCAGCCTACAGACCTTGTCATCTCCTCCCCTGCAATGAGAAAATTAATGTTAACACTATAACATCACCCAGGTTAGGTGAGTAGCCAAAACAACACATTCTTACTGGAAATCTATTTTTTTTTTCTCTCTCCATAGGGAAATGAGTTTACAGCATAGAACTGAGATTCAGGAGATAGAAATTCTGTGCAGAGACCGCTTTCTCTACCTCTGTTTTCCAGTGTGTATATGAGAGACTGTACTTACGGATGGTAAAGGGTTTTATTATCCAGGGAATGACTGTATTTTGAGTCTGCGTGATGTTATGGACACAAAACATCCTAAATGAATATAAGTTTATATTAGAGCTAAGACTTTATTTCTTCATTCACTAAATTTCATCAAACATTTCTGAAGTAGGAAAATCCTTGGTTTTCTCTTTAATAGCTCTGCACACTATGTTCTCATTGTGTTAGTGAGATTAAAGAAGCCCGTGTTCGTTACTCAATACAAGTATTTCTTTCTACTTGTCTTGTAGTTCAGATGTCTATAATCTATGCCTGACGCATTAAGGCATATGAAAGAAAACTGCTAACATGAAGAGATTTGCTGTTCCTGGAGGAACTCTTGTCTCTGTCCGTCTTAAAGAAAACTTTTTGCTGCATAGCTATTGATCTGTTGATTCTATTAATTGTCATTTCCTGATGGGATGTTGATGATGGTCTTACCTTTAGCTCCCTGAAATTTTCATCTGCTTCTTGAGCATGACTGGGGCATTATTCAAAGGCTTGCTGTAGGACAGCATACCCTTTCCAGATGATTTTCCAGAGCCCTTGTTAAGATAAACCCTCTTGTCAAATGGATTACTCCTGCATGGAAAGCAAGTCTAACATTTCAGGCCATGTGTAATCCTTTCTTTGAGTGAGGAATGGGTATTTCTCTTTGAAGTTTTTAACCCTCCAACATTTCTGTGTAGTAGTCATTGTTTCAGTTTGCTGAATGAGATGACAGCTGCTGCTTACAGAGCTCTCCTCAACTATTTCACTTTTGTAAAGCTGCCCTTCATACTTTGTTCAGCTGATCTCACAGAAGCAAGAGGCCGTCTCCCCATCACTGACACTCTCCATCCAGTGAGTTATAAGAAGCTTTGTGTCACAGAGAAAAATGAACCAGAAAGTTTCACAGGAAAAAATGCAGCCTTAGATTGATCAAAACTGGGCTTAATGTGAAATTCATGAAACAAAACAAAAGGGTTGTGTCCTTGTAGAATGGATTATATGAATTATTAGTTATCTACAGGTCCACCCCATGCAGCAGGTGTCAGAATGCAGTCCAGTGGAAACATTATTGTCTTCATCAGGCAAAGCATCACTTAAACATTTTGACATCCAGTTCCTTTCCTATCATGCTGTCTGGATCCCCCGGATCTAGGGGTAGGGCTGGTGGAAGTTGATGTGGATTGCAGCATCTTTCTGTATTCATTTTTAAATGTATGTTCTCTGTGACTTCTGTTAAAATGATTGTGTTTTTTTTCCAGTTCGATGTTCATGATGATTATTGGATGATGTGTGCTTCTTTGTGCTGTACATTTCCTTTACTTCCTGTACTAATTGCATGTATGCACTATAGTTGGAAAAACTCAGTGTGTAAATACCCAAATTTGTTGTATGATTAGCATTATGAAAGGCTCTGGTTAGTGAAACAGATAAGCAGAGTAAAAGATGACATCAAAAGAAAAAAGACAATAAATGTGAAAATATGCCTATTTTTTACAACTAGAATAGTCAGGCTTCTGCATCTGAATGTTTGTGATAGCTAGAGAGAGCTGGGTAATTGTAACACCAATGGGAGGGGGTAGAATAAACCAGAAAGTGGATTCTTGAGCTAGTGTGATGTCCTTGTCATTTTAGAATGTTTGAAAAGAAGAGTTTGGTGTCCAGGGATTCAAAGTTAGAAAGCAATAATACAGAGACCATTCCAAAAGTAACGCCTCCTGTTTATTTCCATGGAAACTGCAAGAGATACAAAGAGCACAATAACACTGTTTGATAGAGCAAATTCTCAGTTACATAAAAAACAGTTTTTCAGCACAGTCACCACCATTAGCTGTGCATTTTTGCCAGGAATGAGCAAGAGCCTGCATGCCACACTCATAAAAATCTGCATGGCTGTCTGGAACATGGCTTATCTGTCACATCGCTATGGCCACTGCAGAAACGCCCCAGCACCCTCCCTGTGCTCCCAGCCCCTGGCTGGGCTCCATCAGCGTTCAGCAGCGTCGATGAATGTCAGTGGGTGCCGTTGTTGCTGCAGGGAGGAATTCAGTGCCCCCCTCGGCTCCCCCCGCACTCCCCTGTCAGAGCCATGGGGTCCGAGTGCCCCTCTGCTGCCATCTGTCACACGGCCACAGCGTGGGACGGGAGCTGGGGGGGAAGGGTCAGCCTCTGCTGCCGGACCGCCAACATCCGCCTCTGGAGCCGTGGGACAGCATGATGAAACAGGAGGTGTTACTTTTGGAGCAGCCCTTGTAGAATACTGATAGAGCAAGTTGAATAAATGAATGATGATCAGCTGTGAAAAGTTGTGGAGGTAAGGATTAAAAGCCTGACTTTGACATGGAGTAGGAAAGACACATCAGAGTGCTTAAAAAGACATTGATGCAGCCAGATCGGTATATTGGAAGATAATTTAAAACAAAAGGAAAAAAAACAGTATTTTGAACATGTATGAAGAGGAGAGAAAATGTTCATAACAACAAGAAAAGCACAAACCCAGATAACTGGGCCTGGACAAATAAATCAAGTCCTTTAGATTCCATGCAGCAGATTTCATTTTTCTAGATAAAATGTGATTGCATTGTTTAATGTAGCATGGGACTTGCTAACTGTCTTCAGTTCTCTACACTTACAAGAGTACCTCACTGTGTGGTACCTGTAGTATTCAAGCTAGCAAGACACATTTGTTCTGTCCCTTTGAACAAAGAAGCCAGAGAAAACTGGAGGTCTGTCAGGTGTTTCACTTACAAAGAAAGACTTGTTACAATATCATGTAGTTTTGGTCAATTTCCATTCACTGACAACATGGCACAAAGTGTTGATTTTTTGAGGAAAAGCTGAATTTGGAAACAAGCAACAGCCTCTGTACTTTAATTCCTGCTTTTCCCTATGTGCCTGTGATGAAAGCATCTTCCCTTGTATGTTTGGCTGAGAACCATAATCTGTTATTACTGAACCTGAGGCTTCCAGTTTTTCCAATGGCAGCATCCATCTTGAGCACAGCTTCAGCTGGAGTTCTGTTTCATGCAGCATGGCTGGAGCTGGCCCTGCAGCCCCCCATGGCCTCAGACCCATCCCCAGCAGAGCTGGGGCAGAAACGTGGCCTTCACTCTCTCTTGAGGAGGCAGCTGCATGACATGAATCCAATCGGTTTCAATGTGACTTGACTTATAGAATCATAGAATGGTTCAGGTTGGAAGGGACCTTAGAGATCATCTTGTTCCAACCCCCCTGCCATGGGCAAGGACCCCTCCCACCAGACCAGGCTGCNTACTCCAGTTTATAAATTTAGCTGGCCCTAAGAAACTCTACCGTTGAAAATACTGAAAACAAGAGGATTTATGATCATTCTTTTCTGAAAAAACTAAATGTATCCTTTCTCACCCATGGATGAACTTCTGGTGTCCTTGCCATCTTTGTTACCCAATTCTTTACTGATAAACGTAACCGTACTGTGTGTTTTTGTTATTGTTGTTTCACAGCTGCTTTAACCTTCAAGTGCCTGGGAGACCAGTGGCCTGTGTACTGCAGGGTGATACGAGAGAAGAACCTATGTCAAGACATGAGGTGGTACCAGCGCTGCTGTGAGACGTGCAGGGACTTCTACGCGCAAAAGATGCAGCAGAAGAGTTGACCTCTGCCAGGCTGGGTGGCTCTCAGCTCCTCGCGATCTCGTTATTTATAAGCACACACGGATGTACACACACACACGCGTACACGTACACACGCACGCTTCTTCAGACCAAATATTATCAGATGACGTATAATTTAATCAAATTAATTTATTTTTGCCTGCCAGACATCCTTAGTTGTTTTTGGTTAGACAGCCAACTTGTTCTATCCTCTGAGGTTTTCATAATTAATTTTTATATGAACGATTTTGGATACATTTATCAGAATTTTTTAAAGAATAGTAACTAGTATTTTAAATGTTTATTTTTAGTAGGGTCATCTCTCTGTTGCCAAAAAAGCCACCATGTTATCTTGAATTTATTTTAATTTAGCTGAATAGTTTTGTTGTATATGGAAATAAAGCCTTTTTTAATTTTATTGTATTTTTGGCATTCAGAGTCAGAATGATCTTGTGTATTTTGCAGCAGATGTTGAGGCGAGTAAGCTAACATTATTGAACAGGTTATTGCAGAATGTATTGTGAAATTAGTTCATTTGATTTAGAATCATACTGTTGGGGATAATCTACTGTAACTTATAACCTATTGTAAACAAGAAAATTAAAATAGCTACGTAGGGAGTTTGATCATTCTCATGGACACGTACTTGAACACAAGTATTGAATCAATGAAACACTGTAGAGATTTACACTGAATCACTGTTGCACTGTTTGAGGTAGTGTAGAGAAATGCAGTCCTAGAATTTGTACCATCCTATGAATCCACGTCTGTACTGTTTAGCATATCACTTGATTTTAAACGTTTTGAAACAAAAAACCCATGCCCCTCTGTACCTTTGTGTGTCCTCTTGCAGATTTACAAATGGAAGAGTGCTTCCTCCTGCCACTTTTATGAATTAGTCTGTTAAACATTTTCAGTTCTCTGTCAATGATTTAGAAAATAGCTTTGTAATACTACTTTAGTTTTATCTTTGTTTTATGAAAAAGTTTATAAAAATAAAATGTTTTACAGTTTTGTGAAACGTTATGAAACAGCTAAAATTTTCCTTATGAGAAAATATTGTACATGATTCACATGATTTTTACGTTTTCAATAAAAAGTAAAGCTTCCTTTGTTATTGGCATTTTTGCGGTTGTTGGGACCTGTTGAGCCCTGCATGGCAGCAACACAGCCACAGTAATCCCTGCTGCACGTGCCTCCCCCCTCCTGACTTTCTGCAGCTGCAGGCAGACCGCTCCCTGACCCTTGATAGCAGCAAGAGCCAGATCTAGCAGAGAAATATTCGGTGAAGTTACTGATCTCAGGTGAGTTCTGCAACCGCTGAACTTAGCTGTAGGAAAGAGGTAGGTCCTCTGCCTCTGTTTTGTGATGGTCATTAGTCATGCTCTGAAAATATAGAATCATAGAACCATAGAAACACTAGGTTGGAAAGGACCTGCAAGATCATCTAGTCCAACCGTCCTCCTATCACCATCCCTACCCACTACGCTACTAAATCCTGTCCCTTAGCACCTCATCCAGACGCTTCTTGAACAGCGCCAGGGACGGTGACTCCACCNGCACCAGAGCTGAGTACAGGGGGACGATCACCTCCCTGCTCTGCTGGCTGCACTATGTCTGATGCAGGCCAGGATGCCATTGGCCTTCTTGGCCACCTGGGCACACTGCTGGCTCATGTTCAGCCGAGCATCAACCAACACCCCCAGGTCCTTTTCCTCTATACAGTCTTCAAGCCATTCTGCCCCAAGCCTGTAGCACTGCATGGGGTTATTGTGGCCAAAGTGCAGGACCCAGCACTTGGCCTTATTGAACCTCATCCCATATGTAGGAGAGCAAACCCTGAAGGCAAGACAGCTGGAGAAATGGGTCTGAAAGGCATCATGAGGTGTAGGTAGTAATCCCTGTAACAATGTGATGTAAGGTACCTCCTTCCAAGACTGCAGGAAAGGGAGCTCCGAGCCCACGCGGAACCAACTGCAGCGTTACAGTGGGCTTGGCTGAGCATCAGCCCTCTCTTTGGTAGCTATTGCGTGTTATGTTACAGTGCATGTCCATCTGCACAGGTAGTAGATTCAGATTCCTGTTTCTACTTTCCAGAAAAAGACGTGTATCTTGGAGTGATTGTGCCTTTCAGTTCACTCCAAAGAGTCTACTGCATAGATGTGATGTAGATAACCACACAGACTTTAATCTACAGATTCAGATTCCCTCAGTCAGGACTGTAATTCCGCCCAGGGGGAATACCTGTAATCCTGCTGAAATCAATGCATGTGCTTTCAAACATCTGCACTGACAAATTCTTGGGTTTGGCATCTTAACTGCTGCCAGTCCAAAAACTACAATTTTAATGACGTGCTTGTGTATGATTTTTAATTATATATCTTCAGGTTGTAAGGAGTAAAAAAGGAAAGAAAGATAACAATGACATAATGGACTGTGAAATTATGTGTCGTGTAGTTAGACGCAGTGTGTTTTAACATAACAGAAAGTTCAGTTGCTGTTGGGCGTAACTCCTCAGTGTCGTGGACACAAATTTAGAATTTAATTAACAGAATTATTGAAGTTGGCAGGTGAAAGAAAAAAATAATCACTGCTTTCTTCCTAATTGCTAGATACCCAGTCCTGCTAATCACTCCTGCTAATCACTCCTGCACGAGGTGCATTCACAACCACAACAGCCGAAAATGAAATAAAGTGAGAGGTGTCTCCAGACTAGAGTCCAGAGGACATGCTGTTTTCAGCCAGTAACATCATCCACACAACAATAACGTTAACACTCTGCTCTTTTTGAATAATCCACTAATAAGAACGTCAACTTGATCTCAAAATGCAGAAGTACATTCTAACTCTGCCGTGTGTCTGTCAAAAAGAGATGGTTGAATTGTGCTTAAATCATCCTCCCATTGCCCTTCCACAGCATCATAAGAGAAAAGACCTTTGGATGGGAACCAGGGACGGAAAGTTGCACAGCAGAGCGACATTCTTTTTCAATGTAATGAGTGAAGTCAGTGTGTGCTATAATCCTGATGGCTCTGGCTCTGATTTCTTCGGCATCTGTAATACAAAATTATTAATTAGATGTGTGTGAATCATATTGAGAAAATTTTGTGTTTATGTAACAAAAAAAATGCTTATTGCTTTCTACTCTCAGAATTTGAAGGCAAGTTGATTTTATTTTTGTTGCTTTGATGCACACAATTGTCATTCAGAGAAGCAGTGCAGACTCAGAAGTCCACGTGGGAAGGTTTGGTGCATATGCCTGCTTTGCAGAGCTGTGCCACAGCCTGAGTGACAGCAGCCAGCAGGGTTCAGGGAAATAACAGCCTTCTGTGCTAGGGGAAGGCTCACTTACTTTTTGGAGTATGTTTTTTTCAGCAGCAATCTTTCTGCACTCATACGTTTTCCTTCTGGCCTCATGAATATGTAAAATTCCAACTAACGAATCTCAGATCAGTCACGTCAGCTGGCAAGTGTAGCTGAAATGCACCCTACTTCCCAGGGGATGGTGAAATCCTGCTTACACCCTGTGGGTTGGGTTAAATTGGATTAAGCAGTGCACAGGGCTGGTACTAAGCTGGTGCACGGTGGGGAAGCTTTCATGCTTAATAGGTGTGGTACAGTAGCTACCACTTTCTATACGCTTCTCAAATAAAAGGAATACCAGGATTTTAACTGCATTATGACTTAACTGCATTATCAATTACTCTGGAGGGTATTTCCTGTTTCGTTCTGGAGGATGTGTTTTTGTTTGCTTGTTTTGGTTTCTGGGGTTTTGACTTGATTTCATGGTGGGGTTTGTTTTTTTCATATGTTTTTTGTCGTCATCAAACAAGAAAGAAACAATCATTTGTTGAATTCTAAAAATATATTAAAAAGAGAATAGTTGCGTGCATGGGGAAACCAATGGAGACCCTAAGCTATGGCAGGTCAAACGTACACAGAAAATCAAGAGCTTTCAAAATATATTTGAAGGTCTCTGCAGAGAGGATGCTCAAACTAATGGTAAAGCAGACTTGAAATACATCAAAAGCAGGAAGCCAGCTAGGGAGTCAGTGGGACCACCTGATAGCACCAGTGAGAAAGGGACACAGGGACACCGAGGGATGACAAAGCCACAAAAAGAAAGTTCAGTGAATTCCTTTCTTGGCGTTTCCTGCTGGAATGCTGCACAGATTCTCACACGTTGCATTGCTTACAGCAGGGATGTTAGAGAAGCTGGATGAAGCTGAAGGAAACATGCGAGAATGCAAGAACAAATAGGAGTGTTAGATGTTAACAGGGATTTAATGTGGCTATCACACGAGACTCTTAGAAGAACACAACTGTAAAATTGCAGAACTGCTTGCCATGACGCATGAGCTGTTCTTCCACACAGCCACTCTGCCAGGGAACTGGCAGACGGTGGTGTAATTCCCGTCTATGGAAAATAGGACTTTTTTCCTTAACTGCTGGCTTTATTATGTCCTGAGCAAAGAGGATCTGGTGGATGCAGAAGTCTCTCACAACATTCCACATTACAGGATGTTCATGAAATTACACAGGGCTGCAGGAGCGATCTTTATGGCTTGAAAGCTGGTTAAAGGATTGGAAGCAAAAGGTGGAGTTTAACGACATCTTTCAGGGTGGTTCCCTGAGGAGTGATAATGGTTTAATTTTGTCAAACTTTTTCAAGAATGGTGTGGGGAAGGAATGCAAATGGAGATGCCTAGCACTGCAGATGACATTGTGCTCTTCTTGTTAACCAAGCGTTGTCTCACTTGGCAAGACCCTCACCAATGTTATTAAACACTAGCCAACACATACAATGTGGGTAAATGCACGGTGGTGCAGCTAGGGAAAAACAGCCTTAACTTTGCCTACAAGGTACTGAACTTTCAGTTGGCTGTCACAGAGCTGAAAAAAGTTCTTAGTGTCATTGCTGCAGTCTGAAACTATCGACTCTATAGCAGGAAAAGTAGCCAAACCTGGATGTTGTCAGAAGAGAGGGCATCATTTTTCCCATTTTTGGAACTGCAGTGTACCCGCAGCTCAAACACTGTATTTGTTTCTAGTCACTGCATCTCAATAATAGTATAGTGGATTTATTCAGTAATAATATAAAAAAGGGGGAAAAAGTCATCAAGGAAATGGACCAGGTGGCTTATGAGATGAGACTAGAAGAAGTTGATACTTCAGATCAGAGAGAATAAGGTTAAAATGAGTATGATCAAGTTTTAACAAATCCTAAAGGTGATAGATACGCTGTATGTGGAATTCTTGTTCACAGAATCCTGCAACACAACAAAGAGGGCTCCCTTGGAAAACTTGGTGGGGAAATCAGTTAAAATGCATAAAATTAAGCACTTCATGCAGATGGCCAAGAAGCTCTGAATCTTGAGGCAGTATCAGAAGATTTGAAAAGCAGTTGAACAAATTAATGGACGAGAAGTCTATAAGCAGATGGCCTAGGAGGAGACACTCTAGTACTAAAAAATTATCATGGTTTCTGGGAGACTGGACCACAGAAAGTGGCCAGGTATGCACAGTGCTCCTAAGCAGCATCTCTTCTTGCCATTTACAAACACATTGCGAGGTCCTGGGCTTGAGGTACCTCTTGTCCCACTCTCTCTCTCTTAACTACTTAGATTGCACTTAATGAAATGAAGAAGTAGCTGTTGGTAAATCTCCATGGGTGCACATCCAGGATGCATTCCCACATCCTGTATGTTACAGTACCACAGAAAAATCACGTATTCAGCCAGAAGCTGGAAGGGATGTATGTGTTCGTGAAAGAAGGCATGGTTGCACACACCCAGGTGTTGTAGAACACAAATTATTGCTGTCTTAACTGTACTCAGGGAAAGAGGGGACTACGTGTCACAGTAAGGCTAAAACAGTGAATTCATAGTAGTCACTATGAGTACACTGTGAGGGTGTGACACAGTGTTCCAGGGCTCCATTACACTGGGGGAGAAAAGCTCCAAATTTAGCAGCACATTCCCCAGGAGCATGCATCCCCAGGAGCATCTGCCTGGAAACATGGTCATTACTGCCTCCTTCGTGGCTGCTCACAAACACTCTGTGTTTCTACTTGAAAGGCAATGGATTAATAATTTTTAGCAGATGTGCAGCCAAATAATTGCCGATACATACACCCAAGAAAAAATCACAAACATTCTATTTGGATAAAAAAACGTATTAGTTATTTACTACATTAGGAATTCACATTAATAACAGAGTAGCCTACTGGAAATCTTATATAAGAAAAATTGTTTGATTCTCTGGTCTAAGTACATGGCTAAAATTTTCATTATGTCCCAATTCCCAGCAACTAATTTGACCCAAAATAGGCTTTGCTCTGTTTCAAATAATGTACTTTCACAAACCTACCCTCTGTGGCAGTGTCATCAAAAGTGAAGCACGTCTTGCAAAAATGCAGAGGCTTGAAAAGATATAAAAAATCTTAAATATAAGGAGGCTATTTTTGCTGGTTTTAAGTAGTGGCCATGATTAGAAGGAGAATTTGACTAGCTGCAAGTCACAAGAGCTTCATACTTCTAAAATGCTGATGGAAACACCAAATCTCAAAATAAAAGAGTGAAAGTTAAGGGACTGACTCTATGCTGTTCAAGTCAGTCAGAGTTTTTCCATTCGCTTGAACAGGAGCAGAGTCAATTCCTTGAAAACTTCTGTTATCAATTACTTGAAACAAACTGGCATTTCCCAGAGTCAGGAAAAATTTACTGTCAAAGAAATCCCTGCATGTGAAAAAGTGCATGTCATAGCTGCTGTCATGCATGGTACCAACCCGTTCAGCATTGTGAAGCCTCTGCCACCACAGAGGAGGAGGACTGACTTTGCACAGGGAACTGCTTCTAATTTTCTGAAATAAAGTTTGCTTTGAAGTGCTGTAAGCTTGAAATTTTTGGCAGCTTGCTTGGGGAAGCGCTGGTCTGTATTTAAGCGTCTCATGCATCGACTAACTGGTACTTGGTTAACTTTAATGAGCACATATGTGTCTTTCAAAATAGATCTTGAACTTGAAAACTTAAGGTAGGCACTTAGAGAACATGTCCTGTCTGTTCTGCCACTTCTAAACAACCTTTTTTTATCATTGGTAGATGATATAAGTGAGCCTGACACCAAACAGGGGTCAGATACAGTTTCAGGAGGCTGTCGTATCCTTCTTCACATTATTAATAATTGAAGGAGCATGCACGGCCAGGAAGCTGAAGCTTGGGCTGCTTTCATTATTCCCCTACAGAACAGAAACATGGACCTCTCAGTTTTGCCAAACAACAACCATCCTGATAAATTCTTACAGTTGGAGGTGAAGTCTTTAGTGAAAAACTCTGCCTTTCTACAAGCCAGCCTGGCAAAATTCCCAGAAGCAGCTTTACCTGGAGTGCAGCGGTGGCACAACAGGGTCTATTTACAGGTAAGATCAAACAGAGGCCGACTTATTTCCTGACTTCTCTATCTTCTTATGGAGATCTAGGAGCAAATTACACGAGCTCAGCAATTCAGCTGTGAATTCAGCTTCCCACATCTCTGAATCTGCACCACTAATATCCACCCCCGGGAGTCTTCCCACGGACTTCAGTGAGGATCAGGCTCCAGAAGGGCAGTCCCTCTCTTCAGCAGCAGGGCAGCCCACCTAATTTGCTTCAGTACATTATGCTTTTTATTGCTTGTGGTGACATTTTCATAGCATTTCCCAGAAAGCCTACTGATGTTAAATATGGATTAATTGTACTAAGGAGGCTAACAGAATACCCTCTCTAAAGAAATTAGAAGTAAGAGAAAGAAGGGAAAAGAATGACAAAGGAGAAAAAAAAAAAAAAGCCAACACTGGACTTAAATCTGAAATCCAGGCCACATCACTCAGTAAAAAGGCACCTTAGAGACAGCACTAGAGATTCTTGCTAGTGTCTTGCTAGCTTGTATATGTCTATGTACTGTGCTGTAGATTCTTTACTTTGCCTTGTTTTTCCTCTTTCCTCTTTGACCTTGCTGTAACCCTGACAGATTTTTGTTGAAGGCGTGAAAGACAATGAATGTGTTAATGCAGGTTATTCTGTGGAGGTAGTAGCATTTTCATGGTAAAAATGCAAATGCTCACTGTCTAGCCAAGGCCCTGGAGCCCGCAGAGGAGACATCCATATCTGGATCAGCAGCAGTACAGCTGCATCAGCTCACACCCCTCCGGGCCCCACTCGCTGCACTCACTACAGCACTCCTTTCCTGCTGCCTGGGGAGCCTCTCGCCTTTCCCCACCCCTGGCCTGAGCAAAAGCTCCAAGGTCTGGTTCTTGTCAAGGGATGGAGACACACATAGGTGGCTGGGGGCTGGAGAATGGTCTGCATCCTGAGCATCTCCATGACTGGGGTCCAGATCCCCAGGGAAATGAGGAGTGGATACCAAAAAGCCATCGACCTGAGGGCAGGAGGGGAAGAGGAAGAGCTTTGAAGTCTCCGATAGCTTCCTCCAGTTCTGTTTCTTCCCTCATCGGCTACTCGGACCCCTACCCTTCCTCCTAGAGCCTGCTGCTATTGTCTGCTCCTCGCCTAGGACTCCCCACCGGGAGCTGGGAGGAAGGGGACAGGCAGGGGGGTCCCATGTTCGCTGCTGTCTCCCATACACAGAGCCCTGGCTGAAGCAAGGAGCCTGCGGGATCCCAAACAATAGTGTATGGAGCAACGCTGGCCTCGCTCCCTGCCCTGCCACAGGCCTTCTTTTGTGCAGGACAAGGCAGCCACACACGGAGCCGCTGCCGCAGCGGGACGCTTCTCCCCATTGTTGCTGGGCTGGAGGCTCCGCAGCCGGGCCGGGGCTGTGGTGTGGCGGCAGGGCTGGGCCGAGCCACGGGCTGGGCCTCCCCTCAGCCCCGCGTGAAGCGGGCACTCCTGGGCAGGTTCCTGTGCTCATGGCCTCTCCAGAGCCGCTGCTGGTAATGCAGTGTGTTTTATAAATGTCAGGCTTGGGGCACAACCTGTGTTTGTAAGTGCAGTCATTAGGGAATGCAAGCTGTCCAGAGAAAACTCGTCGTGCCCGTTCTCTCTCCCTCTTTTTCCCTTTTGCTGACAATCAAATGAAGAAAAAAGAACTGATGAATTCCAGACGTTAGAATAAACACGATGGCACAGCAGAGAACTAATGGTGCAGGAATAACATGTTTTTCTTTAAGATGAGAGAGCTAATGGGGTTAAGGGTTAGTTAACTCAGAAACGGAAATGAGGGGGGGCGAGGGAGGAGAATTGGTTTCAGAACATATGTGCGTGACCTGCAGGCTCCCAGAGTCATTAAACCTTGAGAGTAGCCGAAATTCCCCATCTAGAAATTCATTTTCTTTCCTTAAGGAGCTTTTGCTGCTGAGGGCTCCCTGCGCAGTGGCTGCTCACGGTGCAGTTGTGGCCTCTACCAGGCCTCTGTCATGAGATATTCAAGTTCTGTGCACTTCAGCGCTTACATGTTCTCTTTTAAGCTTTTAAAATTTGTTTCCATTATAAAAAGCAGCCTGATTATAGTGATGATTCATATTTCTGACCAAAAATTTGCCACTTTTCCCCTTTCTTTCCTTTCTTGTGTCAGGCAAACGTAGCAGCTTCCCTGCGTAGAATATACCATCATTGTCTACTTCTAATAAAACAAATCATGAAGGGTTTCAGGAATCGTGGCTCTTCCTGGTGCAGAGCAGCATGAGGAGCACAGACTGTTTCTCCTGCCACTGGCAGCTGCTGCCCACTCCCAGCACCCCGGGTGCTCCCAGTCTCACAGGCTGCTCTGCCCCAGCACCTCCCGGTGCCTGCACAGCTCCCGTGCACCAGGCTCGTCCTTTTCCCTCAACCCATCCCCTTGTTTCCAGCAGTTTTTGCGCTCCTCTTTCCTGCTTGTGTTTTCCCCTTTTCTCTGGAAGACAGCAGAGAGAATTTTGTCTTTGCATGCTGTGCTGTTTCTCTTTACTGCTGTTGCTCAGGATTTCACAACTCTGGACAACTTCTGCCCTGCCACTGTTGCTGTTACCATGCTAACCACTTCTAACCCATCCTGGTCTCTCATCTGAGTGCAACGCCTGTCTCTGGCCCTTGCACACCTCTTGGGGCACTGAGAGAGGAGGTTTTTACCTCTCAGTTAGGTGCTGGGCCAGTCGCTTGCCTGTCCCTTGGCTCAGGCATGCATTACATATGTGTTCTCTTATTCTTCCCTAGACATTTGCAACTGGCTGCAATCAGAGACCAGCTGCAAGGCTGGCAGGAGCTCTGGTCTGACGCCATGCAGCAGCTTTTATATATTGTACTCGCAGCCTCCATTAGCAGCAACAGACAAAACAGCTTTCTTTAAGTAAACAATTAATTGCTGGGCAGAAGTACTCTCAGTGCTGCACAATGAAGACAGTAAGAATGCCTACTCTTCTCTGAATTTTCCTGGGTCCTGTCAGTTTGGCTTAAGGTCTTACAGCCACCTGTCAATCTGCTATCCATACCAGGTGGGTTTCCATCTTGCTCTGCAGTACCTAGTACTGCCTTGTGCCCTCTACAGGCACCTCTGATCCCCTTCAGGTCTAAAGAAAAGAAAACTTGCATTCTCAGGAACCCTTGTTGTGTGCTATCTGCCCTGTTGTCTTTCATATCTGCTCACCTAGACATGGTTACTGACTACCTTCCTGGTTGCTTTTTCTGTCCCCACAGAGATCAGATTCTCCAAAGAAATTCTACAGAGACAATGATTGTGTATTCTGAGAAATCAGATTTTTGATTGATCTTACAACACCTATACAGTTGTTACAACAATATCAAGAATCCTTAGGTTACTGCCTAGCATCCTGTTGTCAGTCATACCTTTCGTCTCTGTATCAGAGAAATGCCCCTCCTGTTGCTGGGAGAGCTCTCCAGAAAAAGAAATGTATGCTTTTTGCACAAGAAAGGGTTATAATTCTAAACAAATCACTGGTAATTATAATAATTATCCTGCTACTCACTTTCATGAGGATTAAGGATGTTCTCACAGAACAACCCCTGCAGTATGTGTTGGCCAAAAAATTTCTGAAAGACTGCCTTAGTAAAATTGTTAGGCACAGCTGCCCATAAACTGTGCTTGTCATTTTCTTTGAGTATTGCCAAGGCTTGCCATGGGACATGAAGAAATCTCTTTGTGGGGAGTAAAGGAAAATCTGACTTGCACAATGTAAAGTTCCTTAACTTTGTAGGTATCTTTCTTCTTGCAGGCAGACTGGCTTGGGACCAAAGCCCAGCCTTATCTCTTGAACTTCTTGGCTTTGGTGTGTCCTAGCTTGGTGCTTGCTAAGCCCTATCACAGTTTGAGGACAGAAAGTTTAGACTGTTTCTGTGCTAACAACTATAACTACAGTGGCAACAGAAGGATAAAGTTAAGATAAAAATGAAATAAAATGAATAAAATGTTTTCTAACAATATAGATTACTTTGTATATAGTTATATATATATTGTCGTGTACTGATATATGTAATTTGCATTATGAAATAATCAATAAGAGCAACCTACAGAGAAAACAAATTTCGATCCAGGGGTGGAACTATTGTTAGTTCCCTACAGACCCTCAGGCTTTTCACAGCATCCTCTCTGAGTGTGTGTCAGATCTCTGGATCTGACAAAGAGGGACAAACTGCTGTTGGTGAGAAATGAGTTATAAACAACAACAACTTCATTTCTCAGTTGTACTTGCAGAGCTGAGCACTTCTTGACTTGTTAAATGAGTATTTCTTCAACACATTTCAGCTGCAATTTCACAGAGTTTTTCGTAACTACTGCTGCTTAGAGAGCTTGCTGTTACCTGCTCCTTTCGGCGAACACTAGTATAAATCACCTCTTATCAGTTCTGATTTAGATTTCTTCCACCCGTATTTGTGCTGGCTCCTCAGGCACGGCCTATGTCATATAAATTCTGTAACACACGAGGGTACCAAAATTTACAATACTTTAATCTTTCTTTAAACAGTTGTTTGCATTGATCAGAAACAAAACACGTCTGTGAAAACTGGTGATGTTTCGAATCTTAAAAGAAGGAAAGTGTAGTTTTGGGTTTTAACTAACACTCACTGGTATATTTTTATTTTCTAATCTCCTTTTCTCTGCTTCTGTAAAAGCACATTTCATACAATCTGCTTCATATTTATCTCTACAGTTTCTTGGACGTAAACTTTTCTTTTTTTCAATCTGCCTTAAGTTTCCCCCCTTCCCTTTCCCTAAGTAGTCTCTATAACATTTCCACCACAGAAGTTTCACAACCCTCCTTCAGCTGCACTCCAAAGTATTCTTCCAATTAATGTGGCCCTTCAATTATTGTTCTTCAAAGCTTCTGCAAACCATCCCCTACCACAAATTCCAGTCCAGTTCTCTTGGTAAAATATTTTTGCACTTCCCATCATATTTCTTCTCTAGTTTTACTTCAGGATAGCACGTTCTCCTGCTCTCATGCATTGCTGCCTGTGAAAAGGAAGGGACTCTTGAAGGAAGGGGCATAAAATTTTGGCACAAAGCGCTCTCCTTATGAACAAATTCTCCAGCATGGCATCTTCTCCAAGTTTTGGAGTGTTTTATTTAAAACAGCTTTAAAAGTTACTGTCAAGTTGCGTTATTTTCACAACATTTTAGCCTAGGGAGACTGAAGATCCCCTGGTGAGGTAGTTCATGCTCTTCAGCAAAACGTTCTCCAAGTCCAACTATCTAGCGGGCCTGAGGGAAGCATCATTAAAGTCATTGACAAATTTTAAATAAGAAATAAATTAAATAAAGTAAAATGCAGTCAGAAGGAAATGACAGTTAAAAACACCAGCTCAGCTGAAATCTGGCCAGTACAATCCAGAGGCCTTCAGTGCCAGCTGTAACTTCAATGCAAAGAGTAATACTGTCAGGGGACATGTCAAGGCTGAGGAATGACATTTGGAAATTATGAACTAACCGAGGAACTGGGAGGGCGCTGAGGATCCACCCACCTAGTGATGATAATCATTGATGGGAAACATGCTTAGTCACTTGTGATGCTTTACTGATAAGAATGCCAGCACGATGGTTCCCACTAGGGTTACTTAGATAAAAGGTTGGTGCTTTCCTTACCTTCTCCTTTCCTTTCCAAAGAAAACCACCTCTGCTTTCTTCTACATCTGCCTGTCCCAGGCCAGCTCACAGGTACCTTGGCACACGTGCAGACTCAAGGCACAGAGAGTGTGATGCTCTGCAGCAGCTGGCTTCCACTGGAAGTGGATCCACCAGCCCACCAAGGAGGGAGAACATCACTCAGGCAGAGGAAGCAAGCAGCTTGCAGCAGCTTCGGCACCGGCACTGGCTGGTTGGAGACCTGAGCAGCTCCAGAGGCAGTGCGAGGTGGAGATGGGAGCCCCATGCTCCTCCCAGCAGGCCTGCCTGGGCACCAGGCCAGGCCAGGCCCACCCTCGTCTCAAAGGAAATGTCATCTGCTAGCAAGGAGAGGATTCTGTGCACTGGGGTGGAAGTGTAAGGGCAGTCCTGAAGCACAGGGCAGGTGCTGGAGGGAGGGCAGGGCTCTGTCAGAAACAGCTCTACTGGGGAGCTGGGCTGTGGCTGGAGCCAAGGGCTAGATCCCAGTCTCTGGGACAGAAGGTCGTGGTGAAACAAAATGTTGAATGGCTTGAACTGGGGAATCCAATAGCCCTCCTCCATGCAAATACAGATCTAAAAAGACGGCAAGTAGAGTCTTGCCAGCTCCTGAAGAGGTTCTTAGCATGGTTTTAAGAAGCACCTTGTGAATTCTCCAAAAACCAGATCCCAATATGGTCATTGTTTCTCCTCCTTTGCCACCTCCTGTCCTAAAGGTCTGATTTAAACAATGTTGTGCAGGGGTACTGCTCAGGTGCTCAATTGCCTTTGCGTTCTGATAGTGCCAGATTTCGGGCCTTCCCCTTTGTCACATGCCAGGCCTCTGATGTCCTGGCATAGGTCCGGTGTGCAGTAATGAGAACAGAGCTGTGAGTCATCCCGGCTGTGAGACATGCAGCTCCAGCAAAGCCAGCTGCCAGCACACCGTTACCCTGCGCTTCACTCTGCTTTGTCCTCACAGCTCTGCTTCTGTGTCACACTCCCTTGTCAGAGCTGCATACCCCACAGCACCGTTCTGCTGTAATGCAGGCTTTCTCTCAGTGGGCCTTCCAGTGCCTGGTCATATTTGCAGAAAAGTTTAATGCTCGCATTGTACCCACATGCTTTCCACAGGAGGCAGAAAGTCATTCACAGAGTGAACAGTCAGGCTCCCCTAGTGCACTGTAGATGTTTGCCAGAACAAGGAAAATTGATGCACATGTTATTTTAATAATGAATTTAAGAATGATTGCTCTGGAAGGAGACCTGTATCATAGGTAAATGAAGGTGAAGGTCAACTTCTGCTCCAATCTGTGCTTTACAGAGAGAAAAGAGAAATGTCACTGAGCTGCCTGGTTTGGAACTGAATGGGGTCAGACAAGAAATGATAGACAAAGCCCTCGGGAAGCACATCACACCCATCACACTGAAATCCACAATCAAGAGCAACCCCTTGTATAGTGACATCCAGGTGGACGATGACTGGGAAGAGAAGAAAAGGACCCCTTCCTGGACCGTGCAGGACTATGACAGACATTCACTGCACTCTGACTTGGCCAGCCACATAAAGGTAATGCTTTGCCGCACTGCATTCGAGCAAAGTGGATTGCTATGAGCTCTGTGTGAACATGAACCACCGTGCAGCATGTTTGGTTCTTTTGGTAGGATTCCAGAAGCAAATGTGGATGTGTTTTCCTGTGCAGACATGACACTAGCATGAGTCTGATCAGAAAAAGAAGTCTATGTATCTGGTTAGATGCCAGCAATTTCGGTTCAGCAGAACACGATCTCTGTAATGAGAAAGTCTTAAACCACAACACCCTGCAACAGAGTTTCCCTATTTATGTAGGGGAGATCTGTAAATTCAGGTACTTAATATGTGGCCACCTGTGTAGCTGTTGGTAACATCACTCTGTTATCAGATAACATACATTTTTTCAGCCTTATTCACAACACGCAGGATCCTACCTGCATGTGGGTTTCCACAAATCAGTTGTTGGGTTACTTTTGTGGTTTTTTTTTTTTTTCAATTCGTCTGTTTGTTTTTGCTGTTCCCTGTTTTTGGAAGGGGACTCAGGTCTGCATATATAAATTAGCATCTCTTCTTCAGAAGATAATATCTGTTTGGTTTTTCTTTTTTTATCTCTTTTCGATGGCTGGTGTCCTACATTTGGTTCCTGGCTGAAAAGTGTGGTTTTAATTTTCCCCAGTGGAACATTTGCAGCATCTGGCAAGTAACACAACCTATGTTCAAGTGAAAGTCTATTGAATTTCTGTTGTGATGCCTTAAATTCATTAATCACTATCTGATGATAGCCAAAATACTCCTAGCTATGTTCTAATAACTTTATTGCAAGACAGAGGAACTGAGTTCATTTTCTGGTTTTTCTTTTAGGAAAATCCTAATGATCTACAGTTCTGGATGGGGGATATTTATACTCCTGGGTACGATGCCTTGTTAAAAAAGAAAGAGAGAGAAAAAAAGCATTCCAAATGGTGCCGAATCGTCCTGTTCATGGTTCTAGCTGTTTGCATCCTGATTTTGATAGTCACGCTCAGTGTTTTACTCACTTAGTACAGCCAAATGCTGTTGATGGAAGTTTTTCAATAAACATTTTTATTAAGTTATTCCCCTCCCTTGTTTTATTTGAATTCCATTTTTTTTTTGTCACAAATACAATTTGTTTGACATCACTATTTTACAATGTTCCTGTGCAGCATAAGGAATTGATCCTGAAAAGATACAAATGCCCTGAGCCCAGCAGAATGTCTCCTTGCGGGTGTAATTAGAAAACAGAACACTGAACACGCTGCTCCTTATAATGCCTTCCTCTTCTGACTGGTGATTTGGTTCAGTATGTGTAGCATGGTACATACGGTATGCACAGGCAACAAGTTGATTAACTATTCTAATAAGTGCATCTTTTTATGATGGTTATTGTTGCAATATAGCAAACTGTAGGAGACTGCCATTCAAGGTTTGCTAAAGAATTCTGAACCAAAAACGTGTGCCTTACTGAATGCATTGCTGCAGCGATGCTGCTCTTACTAAGCCTAAGCCTAAATGCATAAATGTTTCCTTACACTTTCAGAGAGAATAATAAAAGCAAACAACAGAACTTAAATATTTGGTTTTGTATCAAAACAATTTCCTGGGAGCTGTGATGGGGTTTCTTCACTCCTGTGTCATGATCTTTGAACATGTACCACCTCTCACATCCCAAAAGGTGGAGAGCTATATTTTTTTGACAGCTGCCACATCAGGATCTGGAGCAAAATTTGGAGAGTGCTAAACTGCAATTAGAATACGTTTAAAAGATTGAAGGTGCATAGCCATGCTGTAAGAAAGGATCTTTGAAAATGAAAGAAAAAGACAATTAAGTTCCAACACCTCAGAGAAATTCAGGAGGATGAAAATACAAGACAAAATAAAAAGTGAGCGAACAAAGAGAAGTACATAAGTTATTTATTTCATCTCTAAAAAAGTACCCTGTAATCAGGGCAAAGGGCTATAGACATTGTTGTGCCGGGGATCTCCCGCACTCACACCAGAGAATCTCACACATGCGTGAAGGAAAGCTGGCTTTGCACCAGATCTATCTTTCTCCGCACACACAAAAAATGCTTTGAAATAGTTCAAGAGTAGGATTAAGGTGCAAGGGTGTGCATTGCCCCCTCTGAGCTCCAGGACACACCTCACTCACAGCACCTTTGAGGTGCTTAACTTAGGTCAAGGTGGGTTCACCCTCACCCCCAGTGTGGCAGGAAGACGAGTGTGCTTCACTCCTTCCTTCCTCCTTGCCCCAAGTCTGAGCCTCCTTTGCGCCGTAAACACCTGGACCCTTGTCCAGGTTGCACCGTAACTGGTTTGAAGACCCAGGCTGAAAGCACATACTGGTTTAATCTGGTGAGCAGGCAACAGCAAAACTGCAGCAGCATTAATGCCTTGGTATGAAGTTACTGTCTGTGCTATAAAGCTGAACAGCGCAGTGAACACGCTGGGAAGCTCTCTTGGACTGCTGCAGTTCCAGTGTGGATGGGTGTTCTAGTCTGAAAGATCAGAGCCACTCAGCTTATGGAAGTCAGAGCTAAGGGCTGTTTTACAAGACTAATAGCTAACATTATGAAGTAATTATTCACATTAAGGCAACAATGCTCAACTGTTTTTTTCCAGCCCGAGTGCATTTGCTTTAAGTGCACTGCATACAATGCAGAAACGTGTTTTTCTAAATTATTGAGGCCTGTAGGCGGGAAGCCTAAAAGCAAAGGGCTCTGTAATTTCCAGGAAAACAGCCAATAATGAGAGTTTCTTAACTGCATCTCTCTCTGAGGATTTAGCAGTAGGGATAAAATCGTTTTCTCCACCAGACCATTACCGGCTGCTTGAGTTCGGCTGCGCTGCTGCCATCTAATGGAGAGTCAGGAAAGAGAGGAAAAAGCTCCAGGCATTTGCTGCTTCGGAGTAATGTCCTTTTTTTTTTTTTTTTTTTTAAATTGATTTTTTTATTTTATTTCGCGCCATCAGCAGCAGCCGGTGCGGGTTCCTTTGCTGCCACCTGGTGTCCGAGCCTGCCCCGCGCAGCCCCCGCCCGCTCCTGGCTCGTTCTCTCCGTTCTGAAGTGCAGAAGCGTTGAAATCGGTGAGGAAGAAGAAGGTGCTCGTGTTGGGGCTGCTGCTGCTCGCCTGGAGGGGCACTGGCAGGGGTCGGCCCATCACTGCAGAGTGCGAGTTATGTTCTGGCATTTGGGGAAACAAACAGCTGAATGAGCTGGGACAGAACAGAGAGACAAAGACCTCTTTCCAATTGGGGGAATCCTCCCCGCAGTGTGCTTCACCCAGAAGCAAGAAGGAGACATCCTTCCTCACCCCTCTGAGGTGACGTCAGCTTGCACGTGCTGCACGGGAATGACCGTGCTGCGAAGTTGGTAGGGCTGCTTTCTGCTGCCTCTTCCACCGTGTGATTTTATTTTATATTTCAGTTCCTTAGAGGCGAGATCTGAAGCAGAAAAGTCATCGTGTAACATTTATAAAGCAGGATTAGGATGGGTGTTTGGAAAACAGAATGTTTAGTGTATTCCAAAAGTGCTTTTAAAACTGGATGAATAAAACAACTCTGCTAGGTAATGACATTCAAATGGGACGTGCAGCATTTTTTCCATAGTAAGTAATCTCTGAGATCTAAATTCATTGGTCTGTTCCTGGCCTGAGAGAACACTTACGCACACACTCTGCTTGACTTCAATGGGATTTAAGCAGGTGCTTAAAGTAAAGAAGTCAAGTTTGGATCAGAACAGGAACAAATGTTGGCAAGGGTTTAAATTTTTTATTTCAACAGTAATCAGCTCAAATGCCAGCAAAGTCTCCTGCTTAATAGCCAGTAAAAATGGTGACATGCAGCACCAGGTTGATACACCGATCCCATACCAGCCCCTATTCATAAGGTGCAGAGCTAGAGGATAACTGCTGCAGAATACTACCTTTATGAGGAAAACTGGCATTTGCAGGGAGATGCGGGAGGAATTAGTTCCTACAAAATGTGCAACTGCAACCTGGAGCTGAACAAGAGCAATAGTTCACACAGGCTCTGCCAACTTATAATTGCACAGGCAGTTACTGAGTTTCACAAGTGATTTTAGAAAAACTTCATTCTCTTCAACAAATAAGGATTCATTTTCAAAACTACCTATGGATGTTAACTGTTTTTTTTCACCTTTTAGTACAACTGCTCTCAACCCACTGGAAAATTTTGGAAAATTGTGGGGAGCTTCCCAGCATTCCTCTTCCTCTGTTGCATTCTTCCCTCCCTAAAACTGTCAATAAATATGCATCTGAGTTCTCGTTTTATTTGTTTTCATTCTGTGAAGCTGTGGGACAGGGGCTCCTGCTTTGCTGGGCACCAGTGGGCACCATCCAGGGAACTATGGGTGCCACTCTGCTTCAGCAGAGCCGGCCCAACAAAGTGCAGGGCTGGATCTTGCAGCGCTTATTACTTCAGTAGGGTGCATGTTTTCACACTTTGCCTTCATATTTTTTCTTCTGCCAGTGCACATACCAAACAGGACAGGTTCTAAAGCAGGGAAAGGACAGAGACAGAGGCATTTTTGAGTTTGCCATGTGTAAAGTTGATCATACTAGGCTTCAAAAGGAGAAAATGCAATGTGAGTTGTGAGGTGTCATATACCCCAGTTGTCTCTGGGCAGGGCAGGTGTTACTCCTTTTTCATTCATGGTGTATTGGTGTGTGTGACAAATTCACACTTATTTAAACAACCACAAATCGTAAAAGCACGACGTGTGGACACTAAATATCTGGCTCACTATCACTGGAAATACAGGATGGTGCCTGAAAATCCTCCCACCCAAAGAAAGGGTGCCTGTGATCAGCTCAGATTCATTTTGAAGCATACTGGGCTTCCAAATCTGCTCCTAAGAACCTGTCTCTGCTTGATCCTCCTCACTCACTGAAATACAAATGCGTAGGGGATAAGTCAATTAAATTAAACAGAACACAGCCTTCCAGCACAACAAATGGGATGTTCCCACCAACAATTTTCTCATGAAATTTTACTGGTCAAAAAAATGCTTCTAGACTTAGAAGATCTGGAGCAGCAGCATATTGTCTCCATAGAGCATACGCTGCTCTAGGCATCACCTGCTGTAACAGTGAAGGGTGTAAGACAACGTGTACTATCTCTTTTTGCCACGTAAGTTTTAAAAGTCTTTAAGCACCCAGTATATTGGGTAGATTATATTTTTTGGTGTAACAGCAGATACAATATCCTCTGATACAGTATCCTCTGCTAAAAAAAAAAAAAAAAAAAAAACTTTTTGCACAGTGTTTTTTTTTTAGGATCTCCTAGGAAGCAATAGGTAGATGCACACTCAGTGTACCTGGAACCATGGCTAAGAGCACGGCATGTGCCATGGTTCAGCTCCTTCCCAGTGGCCTGGTGGCTTTGTAAACCCAGAATCATAAGTCAAGTTTGACAGGCCTGTGCCCATTTCCAGTCCACTGGCTGGAAAGAGAACAACAGAGCAATGGCTTTGAGAAAAATAAATCTCTTCATAAAAGACTGCTCTCCAGTCTACAAATCCAAATCTTGAAAAGATTTAAGTTGCAGGATTTATGGTTTGAGAAATGGTTTTTTTTTTTTCTGTTCTTTTCTTGCTTCTCTGTCTTTTTTTTTCTACCCAAGGAGATCTATTTACAATATTTCGTGTAAGTTTAAGTTCCTGAGAGCTGGGATTTGTGCTCCAGACAGGTATGTGCTCTATCCATTGAGCTAAATCCAAAGCTTAACTAAGCTACATCTTGAAAACGGACAGCTGCCCAGGTGTGCAGGTGCTCATCTCCTCTGGACTTGTCCAACCCCAAAGAGCAATGGATGAAGCTTGCAGCTACCCAAATGCAAATATCACAGAGCTCCCCCTACATGGATGCTTCTCAAAAACAAATAAAATCCAGGCAGACTTCTGCTGAGGTACAGATACACTGCAAGAGCGAGCTGCGGTGGAATTTGAGCGCATGTGGTTTAGGATAAGGATCTTTTGCCTAGATCCCCAAGGAGGTGTGACACCGACTCCTCCCTTTTGCAGCTGTTTTCGGCAGGCTGTTCCCAGCAGCTGGCCTGGCCAGTGGTGCATCCCCCCAGGCAGCTCTTTTCCTGGCCTGTCAGGGTGCTTTGGTCGTGGGGCTGCGTGCCTCTCTGCATCTGGACTCACTTCAGGCCAGTCCTGATACACATCTGATGCTGACCAGGATGCCCTGAATACCGGTGTCACAAAATCTAATTACTAATGGCATATTGTTAACTTTTTTTTTTCATCTCCAGACTTGATAAAACTCATCTGGTTGTGGGACTTAAATGCTCAGCACTCTTTCCCAACAAACATGAAGTTTAAGATAACAACAAAATCGTGGTACGCAGACAGTTTTTGTGTTACCAGAGGAATGGTCAGTTAACAGCAGCACGACATATGGTATGTTCAGGAGAACATGTGAATCCTGAGCTTCTGTTCATTCTTGTTCCCACTCACATGTTTAGCTTCACAGGCAGCTCCCAACAACCCAGCTTAAGAACCAGGCTTCCCAAAGAGGGCTTGTTTTCCTCCGGGATTTCCTCTGTGCAGATTGTGCTCGTCTTGGACATACTCCAAAAGGCCACTTCCAGCTGAAAATCAATTTGCTGCAGCTGCTGCAATAAAATGAAGCTCTTTTAGCAGTAAGTAGGTTCATCTGGGAAGATTCTTGATACTTGTTGGAGGAAGTGGTGTGGAGGTCAGGTGGAAAGGAGAGTTTTGTTCCAGCACACAGCTGTTGTACCACAGACAGCACTCATCCTATGCGTAGAATGCTTGTTTGCTTCAAGTTTGGTGGACTTCTGTCTTTAAATACTTGTGAGTGTGAGACATATGAAGTTAATGTCCAGCCTTTAAGGCTTCTCCTCTCCAGGCACAACTGAATACCAAAAAATGCATATAAATATGCATGCTGAAGAAGTACAGTGTCTTTAGCTGCCTCACTCTATCTCTTCTAAATAGCTGCACTTCCTCAGAAAGGGAATTAGTAACAAAGATCCATAGTGAAAAGGGCAAAGGATGGTTTTGTTGAATGTTTGCTTTTGTTCCTAGCCAGATTTCTCTTATTCACACGCCCACCTACTCTTCTTTTCCTGACCTGTTGAGTTGAAGCAAGCATTAGTAAATAGGCTCTCAGTGAGGAGCTGATAGTGCTGTTTTCCTTCTTTCTCCTTCTCCTTCTCCTCCTTCTCTTCTTTCTCCAAGATTACTCCACTCAGTTTCAGAACTATTCTTGTTAGGTGTGTGAAAACAAATGGAAATTAGGAATCTTAAAGCTGTTACATTCTGAAGCATTTTCCATTGTAAAGGTTTCACAAATTTCATCTTCTTTGCAATCCACACAATATCATACACCACGCAGTACAGCGTTTTGATCACAGAATATGAAAAAGAGAGAAAGAAAAGAAAAGTGAAGCTTCCCAATTTGTTAAGATTAAGCTGAGGATAAAGAGACAGCCACACCACTAAATCAGGCAGTCCCTCGTTGAAGCATGACACGGAATGAGCTATACAATAAGAACAAGACTAAATCCCAAGCAAAGCATTTAGAATTAAGGGAGACCATGTAGCAGCAGCTCTGACTTTGTGCATATAAGCAAAAACATAAATATCAGAACTATGTTTGATGGATAAGTTTATGAAAAGCTCAGAAGCAGAGAAGAATGGGCTGTCCTAGCAAGTGGAGTCTTTATTTATTGCAGCCTGGATGCCAATGCATTAAACTGGCAAGCTGTGAAATCCCCAGGCAGTGAAAAACAAATGAGTAAAACCCAGGGTTTATAGCGGTGATTTTTGTGTATAAATGAATATCACAGTATATAACAAACCACAACATATAACAAACTACTGAGAAAGAGAAGAATGTGCTGTGGAACTAAAAGCACGTCCGACCTTGGAATGAGAAATCAGCTTCCTCAGGGTTTTATTGACAAATTTAAATAAACGTGTGATGGTAGGATTTATGCAGTGCACACCATTAAATTGCAGCTGATCTTCCTATATCTCCCCTGGGATTTTTGCCTGTCAGTACTCTGGAGTCAGCCAAGCCTGCCAATTCTGCAGTGCACTACTGGGGTGAAAACAGGTGCCAGTGGTGGCTTCTCTCCACGTGCAGAAGAGGAATGTCCCCAATGGGGAAGGAAGTGATTTTCCTTACATTGAATCTGTCATCTACTGCTTACGAACAAAGCAGCATCCTGGGCACCCTTCAGCACGAAGAGGCTTTCAAATGCAGCTTGGAGAAGAGAAGATATGAACCACTGAGTGCAGTGAAGGTGGAGACACGACTCCCAGGATTACGAGTTAAGCTAAATACATGAGAGAATGGCAGATCTTAAATCTTCACCACAACGTACAATCTTCTCTCTAACATTGCAGGAGTCTGACACATAATCCTTTGCCTCCTCTGTGGTGTGAAATCATGGTTTGAAACACATCAGAGCAGCAGCAGAGTTCGGGGCAGTACCTTCATGTCAGTACAGTGAAGCTGACCTCTTGAAAAAGTTCTCCAGCAAACAGACTGCACAGCCTTGTGCTGCTCAGGGAACACTGTTCTGGTGGGAGCAGCAGGGATTTTGATGTGACATTCAATCAGGCTAAGGAAAAATATTTGTAAGCTGAATTTATTGATTGAAGTACCAACTGTTTTAACATATTATCCCCTTTCTCACCTACCTCAGCAGTAGCCAGAGGTCACAAATGACAAGGCAGGGCTTATGGGATGCTGCCATAAGCTGCACTAGCTGCTGGACAGCTGAGATCTGTTTAGACAAGTTTTAAAACAAAAGAGTTGTTAGCTGACAAATATTGGCCATCCCTGAAATCCGTAGTAATGATTACTTGAACAGAAGAAGGCAGAAATAATGATTAGTGATAAAGATATTGCAAGAGCAAAGTAATTCTGATTCTTTGCTTGCTTATTTTCTGTTACCTGTGAAATGAATACAGTTAGTAATAGTTGTCCACTGAGTTCTATATTAAAATTTCCTTAGGTCTTGATATTGACTGTAATTTACCATCCATATCCAAGGAATTTCCCACCCTGAATGTTTTCTTATTGTACTTCATAGCTATGCTCCCAGGTGAATCTCGAGCTCTACAAAGCTTTTTTGTTGTTGTTGTTTGGCTTGGTGGGTTGTCACTAACTGGGCCTTCATTTTTTTCCTCTTCCCAAGATGGACAAAAATGGCAGAAAGTGAGCTTTGATAGGCGTCCAAGTTAGACCTGTCAGCATGGCAAGACGAGCTGCTTGTTTTCCGACACAGGACTCTGTGGCTGTTTCTTTTGGGTGGCAAGATTATATCAGCTCTGCAACTCCCAAAGTTCCAGTCCCAGCAGTCTGGAATGAAATCTACGTCATGAAAGTGGTAGAACAGCTTATCTGAGGAACTATTTCTAGATGATCGCTGTGTTAACGAGGGTAAATCAGCACTGTGTCCTTCCAGCCCCTGCCCACAGACCACCAGCAGATCTTCGCAGCCCCTGTCTGCTGCATGGTGTCCATGTGTGCCCCATCAGCTCAGAGGCACGAGACAGCATACAGTGCATGAAGCTCTTCTGGATGATGGTACGGTCCTGTAATTCATTTGCTCAGCCAAAGGCTACAGCTTTGTTTAGGGCAAAACAGAAAGATTAGGAGCCACACAAATTTTCTAGCCTACATGAGAAATCAGAATGCAAACAGGAAAATGCTAAGGAACAAACTCACTCTCTTCTTTGTGGATGCCGAACACTGCATGTTTTGTTTAAAACAACACCCCGATGTTCTGTCTTGAAGCAAAGCATTTCCAACAGACAGATTTACTCTGAGCCAAGTTAGTGTCCTGGTCGAAAATGCACAGAGTGATTTAAGTGCTACTTAATACCACTTAGCTGGAGCTCTGAAGGCTCTGTCACCAGGGCAAGCAGGACAGAGCCAAGCCAGATGCCCTACGGGGCATGGTACCCTGGAGAACAAGGGGCTTCCTTAGCAGAAATTGACAATTCATCAGAGGAAGCCTACTGTAGCCTGCAGGGGGTGCATTGCACGCAGGGTTCCTGTGCAGGACAGCTCACTGCAGGGTGAGGCAAGCCATGGGAGGAGTGGGAGCAGAGGTGGCCAGGCCGTCCATCACCCTCAGGGCCTTTCCACGGCCCCAGGAGGAACAGGTCCTCACCCACTCCTTTGGGCACGCTTGCAAATGCTTCACCGTGCAAGGGGAAAACAATGCTTGTTGTGTAGCTGTGATATGCAGGCAGCCCTCTCCCTGCCTTCAAAGAAGTGATCTGGCCACGTGCCCAGGCTCTGAGCCCCAGAAACCTTTAATGGTTTTCCTTCCTCTTGTGACTAACCCGCTTCCATGCACAAACGCATACCTGCACGTTGTTCCGCGCTTGCAGATAAACTGAAACCATTGCTGGCATTTTGGGGAGGAATTAATGGGCATCTTCAATGGTAAGGAAAACTAACTACACCACCCCAGAAATCCGAGGCCTTTTTGGTTTTTATCTGTTTTTTTGCAGAACCACAGTTCTTTGAGACAGCTGTGTTCAAGATACTTCAAAAGAAAATACACACAAGCTTGTTTTACCATTAGAAGAATCTATTCATACTTGCCTGATGATCACAAGCTTAACAGCTTGCCTCCTTTGAAACTTGTGGTAAATCCATAGATTTTCTGCAGTCTCAATCCAAGGCTGCAAGCTTGGAGAACTATTTTGAGTCCTGGATGTTCTCTGTGGGTTGTTACATGATGTTTAACAGTTGTGTAAATGGCAGCTTCCCAAGAAATCAGACTTCTTCCTTGTAGTTTTTACATAAAATGTAAGCAGCTATGTAAGCAGCTGGATATTTCAAAGCAAATTTATTTCAAACTTGAGGCCACTTTTCTGAGAATGCTAGTAGCTGAATGCATGTGAAAAACGAACCAAATTTCATACTTTTTCTTCACTATTGTCACCTCTTCAGTATAAAGATTAATTGAACTGGTTAACCATATTTTAACTATGTTTAAGTTTGTTTAGGCTTAAGAAAATCATGAATACCTTTCCACTTTAAAAAGTTCGAATGGACATAATTTCAAACATACTTGTTCCACAAGTACAACAGATTTAATGCTTGTATCAGTGGTTCTACGTGTACACCAGCACTTCCACCTTATAGAAGCTCTGACATTTTCCAGTGATATAGCTACTGAAAAATGGTGCTTGGTGGCACTTATTAATGTGTTACAAAATGAATCTTCTGCGCTTTTTCCAGACTTTTCCTTTGAGATCTTAGGATCCAATATCCTAGTTCCACTGGGATTACTTTTAAGTTAAGAGGGATATATTCTGTAGAATTTGGGCTTGGTTACTTACTAAGTAAGCAAGGTGTGCCTCAAAATATTCCTTAATCAAATGAAAGGGGAGAAAGGAAACATGGGATGACTATTTATTTTGTTGCATTTCCCTCAGCTAAATGCAGGTTTCGGTGAACAATGAAGGTAAAAATCATCACGTGTTGATTTTATATGATTTATTGTTTAAATAGAGCAACTGCTTCCTTGCAGAAGTTTGCTGAACTGAGTTTATGACACACTTTTACTCACACGAGCAGCACATCTTTTCAATCCAAAAAAAAATTTTTAATTGCCTTGAATTTTTTTCTTCTTGAGTCTAGTGATAAAATGCTAAAATACACAATTTAACTTTTCCTTTAGAAAAACCCCTAAGCCTGTAGAACACTTGCTTTTTATCTGGGTTTGCCTATTTTCCCCCAAATTCTAGTCAAGACCCATCAATTTATATAATTTTGTATAAATTAGCTGATATTTTTTGCCAAAGATACTGTTCTTTTGGAAAAAAGGCCTACTATCAAGAACAACCCACTCTCTGAACAGCTTTCTCCAGCTTACCATTACAGGGTGGTTTAAATAGCAACAAAACGCTGCCAGAAACCATCAGACTGCAACCATGCTATTGTTTCACAAGGTGGCACAATTACTCTTTCTAGTATGCATGTACATTTTTCCTCAGCCACCAATGAAGGGGTGACATCTAACCAGTCTCCCTAAAAAGCTGTAAAAGCCCTGCTTGCACTAACATGCAGAAAGGACATGTAAGATAGATACTGAACTTAGGCTTGGGCCCAGCCCAAGGTTTGTTGACATCAGTAAGCTTTCCAGTGCCTTTCCTGGGAATTAAATATCTTCACCACAGAATGTTCATTATTGCTCTCGACTTGCAATTTCATTTTTTTATAGATAGTTTTTGTAAGGATTGCTTGCCAGGGGTGTACTAACCTAATCTGTCCTTCCAGCTTCAAATTTGGCAATTTTGCCATATTATTATGCAGAAGACAGGACATACTTTCTCACACAATGCCTTACTACCTTAATTCAATTGGACTAATCTGCACAGCAGTCTTGTCTGCTGGACTTAACAGTCTTACAAAGGCTGAGCAACTCTTTCCTTTTTCTGGCCATCACTGTGAGAACTGGACTTGGAAGAGCAAAACACACTGTGTATCAAGTGTTGGAATTGCTGTTGTACATGGTAACTTCACCTACTAAACTAGAGAGGTATTTCTTTTTTTTTTTTTTAAATAAGGGAATATAAAGAACAGAAAATATTTGCAGAACTCTGTACGGCTTCAGTTTGAAAAATTCCTTCAGGTGACCATTTGTGTTCCTTTGAACAATTCCCTTTGAAACAGGTTTGCAATTCAACCTTTCAGTGGAAATTTTTATCAAAGCCAAATAGCTACCAGTAACCTTATGAAATATTACGATTAGTCTCAGTTTTGAGGTGAAAAATTCAGCTACCCACATTTAGTGCAGAACTACTAAGTTGCCTGAGCTCCTGATGTCACCAGTGGGCACGGAAGCAACAAGTCCTAACAAGCATCACCAGCTGCTGAGTTGCAAAAACAGAAAAGCTCACTGTTCATTAGACTGAGCACCTGGATCACACATTGCATAGAAGATGTGTAGGACAAAATAAACAAATAAATAAAAGGGAATTTAGAATTGCAGTGTTTCCCTTTTCCAAGCCTTTTCAAGACACTCCTGCCAGATTTTCTACTCCTGTGCATCATTAGCTGTAGCAGACAGCACACTAAACTTGTCAGGAACATAAGCTTGTATTACTTAGCTTTCATCTGGCTTTTCAGAAATCTTAGCATGATGACTAATAAACTCAGTAATAGCAGCTAGAAGCTGAAGTGACACATCCATAGTCCTACCAAAGTCCACGAGACTTCTGGTAAGTAAATCAAAGCATTTACTTACTGCGGAAGTGGGTTTTAATAAGAATATTCGATATTTTCCTTTGTTAATGTTTCAGTGCTATCGCTGTCCCCAGAGCAGAGCTCAGCGCTGCCCCTCCGCTCCCTGTGAGGAGCTGCAGGCCGCCATGAGGCCTCCCCTCAGCCTCCTCTGCTCTGGGCCGAGCACACCAAGGGGCCTCAGCTGCTCCTCACACACCTTGCCCTCCAGAACCTTCCCCATCCTTGTTGCCCTCCTTTGGAGTCTCTCTAGCAGTTTAGCACAGAGAACAGTCAAAGTTGTCTTTTTCTGATTTCTGTTTTCTTTTATGACTATTCGTGCTCCATCAGACATTCTGAGGTGCAGACTAGAATGATATTCCACTATGTGACTGATGTCAACTCTCAGATAAAGTGATATACGAGTAAAATACCTAGAAAATTTGGAAAAAGGTTCAGTTTGTCATAAATTTATTCATACCATCTTCCACAGTTCTAAGAAAACGGCTACATAGAAGAAAATACAGGAATATTATCAAAACAATCTGCCTAGGATCAGAAGTCTATAAGGATTATTGGGCTTACAGGTCTGTCCTCAATTTGAAGGACAAACTCCAGTCTCAGACTATGCCAGCCTAAACTCATTTCACGACCCTAGTTGCTTCTGTGTAGTTACTCCAGATTTAGACCATCTGGTGCTATTCAAAACTCGTCACAGTCAAAGCCAATAAGGAGTCATAAACTAAAAATTTCTGAAGCAAATTTCTCAAGTCTGGAAACTACTGCATTTTGTGGGGAGTGAGGGGAAGAGGAATAGAATGATGCCTATATTTTGTTTGTTCATTACATAGTTTGTGGAGTTGACAACTCCGCAACTCCAGCGAGGCACTGGAACGGGCTGCCCAGGGCAGCCTGCCTCATCCCTGCAGACATTGGAGGCCAGGTTGGATGGAGCCCTGAGCAGCCTGATCCAGTCTCTGATTCAGTGGTTGCCAACCCTACTCACAGCAGAGGCGTTGGAACTAGATGGTCTTTGAGGTCCTCCAACCCAAGCCATTCTATGACGGTTCTGTGTTTCTATACTTTCTCGTGCTGCGGATTCAAGGAGGAAGATGGTGTCAGTGTGGACTGGGAGGGTACCAGTGTGCCCTGCAGACACGTCTGATCTGGTGTCAGGATCAAAGCCCATGATGTGCTGTGTTACAAAATATATCTGCACTACAGGCCAGATGTCAGCATCACCTTGCTGGCATGAGAGTGTGACTTAACGTGCAAAGCGTGATGCTGAGGAAGACGCATCTTTCCTGTCTTCTCCGAGTAACTCATATGGAGGCCAGACCCTACAGGAAGAAATGACACATAGCCTCCCAAGACCCTTAAAACCATCTGAGATAACGCTTTCCATATTGATCTATTGTTGTTATGGCAACTGGGGAGGAAGGCAGTAAGCACTGCTGTCTGCTATACAGGACCATTTAAGGAATCCCATACATGGGTGGGAGGTGTGCATGGATGTCTCCTGTTCATAAGAGAGAGTGGTTTGGTCTTGCTTGTATTTCAAGATGGAGCAAGGCAAAACTGCTTATATAAGATAAATAAGAAAGAAACATTTTGAAAGAGGAGCAAAATACCATGGGTTTAATAAAATTTACATATAAATTGCCAAAGTAAACTTCAGCATCATAACAGTCCTTCATAAATAAATGTAACAAACGTTAAATTTGAAAGGATTTCTTTTAAGTATGGATTTCACAACCAAGCCTATAGCTCATGTTATTTCAATTTTGGCTTTAAGCAATAAATAAATTATGGTAGTATGGAGTTCCATGTTTATCTTTCATTAAATTGCAGATCAAGAATATTCACTTCAGAAGTAAAAGATGCAAAGAAGCAAACCTACCTTGAATCTAAAATTCAAGTTCCTGCTGGATTTTCAGAACCACACATGCTGCTGAAAGTTACAAATGCTCTGCTTTCAGTGATGCCTGTTGAACTTTGCTGGTGATTTCAGTTTGGAGTATGGCTGAGTAAATGGAGCTTCAGAAATGGCCCTGTGGGCAACAGGGAGGGAGCACAATACTGCAACTAATCTGCTGTTAGCTGTCACTGCCCCGCAAGGACATGGTGGTGAGATGGTATGTGTGTAGATATGTCTGAATACACAGAAGAGTCTGATTTGTCTTGAAGGAAAGGGTAATATTTATGCAAGGCTTGCCTGCATCCAGTGCCCAGTAAAATCAGCATAAAATGCTTTAAACAAACTCAGCAGAATGGCTGTGAGGGTTATCAGTTTGGACTATAAGTACTTCTCAAAAACAAACAGGTAAAAATGCAGATGGCTCCAAGAGTCAGACATTACGACTATGCTAATACCATGTAACAATGCCAAGATCAGCACAAACATCCTGAACATAATAGAACATAATGACAAAAACAAGAACAATAAAACTATTTATTAGGTTACAGATCATTAACGTGCATGATTACCCAAATGTATCAGTGAACAAATATGTGCTTATAAAAAAAAATAAAGTTGGTACTGCTCTGTAAGTGATACGTGATATCTCCATAACAATACTGAATTCCCAAGGGAAATTTCAAGCTTCGCGCTTTCATAAGTGTCTTCTACAAGAATATTGAAATTTGTCTTTTGCAAATGGCTGTGCTAGCTCTGATGTGAGCAATTACATGAGGTAGGCATATTATAGTCTGTCACTTACAGCAAAACACTGATTTTTCTGTAATCTCATACACCTAAAAGGAACCATTTCATGTTTCCCAGTGATATTTTAAAGAACAAAACTGTACAATTTATTAGAAGCAGTCAAAAAAGTTTTGTTTTGGCTTCAAAGACTCTTCAACCTTTCTGCAAAATTTTCAGACTTGTCTGATGAGCAGTATCAATTCAATCCTTTCAAAAAGGAATATTTTAGTCATGAGTTTCTCATTTCTTCCATCTAGCAGACCCATTTGTCACCTTTTTTTAAATTAGTCTGTGGGTTTGTGTTTTGTTCTTGTTAGCTTTTTGTTGTTGTTTTGTTTTGAAAATGGCATTAATGGCCATTACTCTTTAGTAACTTGGGAGGGCTTGAACTTAGTGGCTCTTACAGTACAAATTGAAGCCATCCCTAAGACTGCTTTTTGAATTCACGCAATGCGTTTCCAGAATACCCTTAAAAATAACACAAAATAAGCACCTGAAATACTTTTCCATCTCTGGAATTTTCTAAACCTGCCTTTACTATCTCAAAACATCAACAAAAAACGTGTCGTTACGTTAAAGCAGATTGTGGTCTGCCTTAGGGTGAACATAGTTTGATGGTGTAAGATGGTTTCACGTGGTTCAAACACACAAACTCACATGGAGAGCTGGCACTCATAACACTGACAGAACCAAGTAAATGTCCTCCTAGCTGGAATGTCCCCGACCTGCTTTATCAGTGAACACCATAACAGCTACTTGATCTTCTACACGCGTCCATATATTTATGTATATTCGTAATCCTGCTACTCCATGAAGCAATCTTTTGAGCAAAACTTAGCACAGTTAAGTGTCAGGAGGTCTATTTGAAATAACAGCTCTTATACATCTAGAGAAATTAATTTCTCCAGACAACTGCTCTTCAGTTTTCTTTTAGAGCCTGCACACTGTATATCTTAGTAACAAGTTCCTAAAGCAGGCAAGAAACCCTGCTGTTCTAGCAAACTTATTTCTGTATGCAGGGTAACTCAGGGTAAGTTAAATAAAGCTAGAACAGACTTAGTTTCATTGAGCTTCTTTCTGACGGTGAAATTAAATCAGATGCTTTCTCTTCCCAGTTCAGCTTTAATATGCTGGGCTATGCATGCTTCAGCTGATCAACCTACATCTTATAGCATCACTTCTCAAAGTTACTGACACAGGATCTGGGACCGGTGGGACAAAAGACTGCCCAAGGATATCACTTCACAACCTCACCTTCACTTAAGGTGCACTTAGCTTTAGTCAGTGCTTTTCACTTAAAAATGCTGAGAACAGATTGTGAATAGAGTTAAGGCTAACTTGATTTAGATGCCATTTTCTACAGTAGGTACAATCTATAAAATGCAGCTCAAGTGTCAACATCACATTCAGACATCTTAACAAGCCAGTCACATGAAAACCATCCAATAATGTTTCTGAGACGTATCTTCCTTTATTTTCTGCCCAGTTTTAAATTTGAAGCCTGCTAGGAATTCTGAGCAATCTATTGCTGATGGCTTTAGATTTGCAACTGAGAAGAAAATGTTTTAACATTACCGCTAATGAAGGAGAGAGGAGGTTTGGGAATAGCCATCTCTGTCTGCTCCCCTGTGATGCTGCAGACATGTCACCCATCCCTGGAGGATGGAGACTCTGGAGACTTGACCCTCGTGGCTGCCGAAGATGAAACGCCTGGGTTCTGCATGGCCACAACTGCTTTCAAAACAGTAAGAATAAAAAGTTGATGTTTGAATTCTGGCGTCTGCTGGTATTATTGTATAAGGAAAACTGACCACTTCATCCTCAGATCGAAAAACAAACAAAAAAACCAACAAACTCACGACTATTCCACTTTGAAAGTATTATCAAGAACTTACATATCTCTGCAGTTCCTTCATCAAAGGACATGTGTGCAAAAAGCTGATCAGAGGCTATTAAGCTACCAGGGTGATGTGGAGGCATCACCCATGTCGGGGCAGGAGAAGCTGTCACCTGGCTTTGGCCCCTCTTACTGCTTCCAAGACATTCAGCCTGACACGGATGTAACACTCTTACCAAATGCACCATAATATGTAACAAGCAGTGCAGGCACCAACTCCAGGGTAACATGTTATTATAACAAGTATTCATTTTAGTGGGAAAGATGTTCTGGGTTTCATTCTCGCCTGAACACAGGCACAAGACTGTTATCAGCCACTAGATGCCACAGTTGCTCATATAAAAGTGATCCAGTCCTCGCCGTGGTCTGTCCATAAAAAACCACAAATCTCCAACAGATTTCCCCGCGGTGTATCAAAACAGTCATATAGCACTGAGCTAAAAATACAGCCGCAGGTACACGCTTGCAATATTTCTGCTCCAAACATCCCTGCACTCTATTCCTTTATAGCCTGTTTTGATAGCACACAACAGCCCAAAGCTCAGTTTCATCTTGGAAGTGTTTAAAATTTTTATGGTCATCTCCCATGGGTCTGCTTGCTCTTTTTTTGACAAAAATAAGCACTGTTTCCCCTGCTGCCAGACCTCAGGGGCCAACACTGAAGGCATGACGGTACCTGGGAGTGCTGTAGGCAGCCTGGTGCCACTGGTTACACTCGTGTGACCCCACAGCTGCAGGCTGTCCCCAGGGCGCGAGGTGGTGGCCGCGAGCCTGGTGCTTGCACATCACGGAGACACCAACAGCACACAGCCCATGCGCTGTGATTTTCAGGAAAACCTGAAAATTACTCCTGCCAGACACCTCTTTGTAGCTGGACACTATGCAGAGTGGGCTTTTTTTTCTCCTGTGAGGTGGGTGAAGTCACTTCTGTTTGTTTGGAAGAAGGCTTGGTGCTCTTTGTTTTCCTGCTGCCCCACCACTGCTGCAGGCTGCACCGCCTGTGCTCAGTGCTCAGGTGCGTGACTTGGTGAAGGGCTGAGTAACAGCCTCGTGGCTCTGAGAGCCACAAAAATGGGTGGTTTCACTGGCAAACAGCTCAACACATGCTACTGGATCTTTGCTAACTAGAATGCATTTAGGTGAAACATCATTTGGGTGCTTGGAGCCATTCACCTGTACGGACTTTGCTGGAGATAAGCAACTTGAACCACGAAGTTTGGGTAGACATATGGGATAAGAGGGCGATCTGAAACACCGCCGTGAGCAGTCCGTGCGGGCGCGGGGCCGCATGCCGCCCGCGGGTGCAGATCTGCCCCTCTGCCCGGGGGTCCCACGCCGGGGCCGCGGCGACACGGGCAGAGAGATGCGCTCGGGGGCGCCTACGGGACGTGGCAGCGAAGCTCCGCACCGCTCGGGGAGCAGAGCTCCAGTGATGGGCGGGACACGGTTGCCCCGCAGCGCCCTTAGCGCCCGGGACACCTCTGGGGCAGGGACGGGACGCGGTGCACAGCCCAGCTGCCCGCTGCCCGCTGCCCGCCGCCCGCCCGGGGCCGTGGGGCCGCGCCCGGCCTC
>WBMW01001723.1:171739-192550 GCA_013396635.1 Penelope pileata
GTGGCGGCGCAGCGCACCTGGGCGCGCTCCGTGCCGGGCCGCGTGGAGTTCTTCTCCAGCCAGGGTTCGGCCGCGCCCCCCGAGCTGCCCCTGCTGCCCGTCGTCGCCCTGCCCGGCGTGGACGACTCCTACCCGCCGCAGAAGAAGTCCTTCATGATGCTCAAGTACATGCACGACCACTACCTGGACAAGTACGAGTGGTTCATGCGGGCGGACGACGACGTCTACATCAAAGGTGAATGCGGGTGCCCCGGCGGCCGGAGGGAGGCGAGGGGCAGCGGGTGCCGCGTGTGCCTCAGCGGAGGGGGCACGTCCCATCCCGTCCCGTCCCAGCGCCCCGGCCCCGGGGCCGCGCCGTGCCGCCCCTGGGGAGCGCCGGGGGAAGTTCTCGCTCGGCTCCGCGCGCTGTGGCTGAGCGGCCCCGAAGGCGGCTCGTGAAGCTGCTGCCATGCTTGGCGGCGCGCCCGAAGGTATCGGCCCTGACGCCGCGTGGGTTCTGTGGCACCGCCACAGAGGATGCTCTGGAGCCCGCTCCCTTTGGGTGTGTGCTTGCTGCTGCCTGAGGAAAAAGGTGGCAAGCTGATCATGAGAGAAAAATCGCTATTATTTGTGAAGTGTGCTTTTCCTAGGGGAAAAAATAGCAAAGCCGACGTTGTAAGTTTAAGCCTCGGCTATGGGTGTGGTGCAAACTGTTGAAAGTTAAATTGAGCTAACTGCACACTTGCCCATTTATTGCTTGATTTGTCGGGGCTGTTTAATAGGCTCCATAGTTCTCAGCTGTCAGTCCTCTGTGAGCTGCACACACACGTGCATGGATTGGGTTGCAGGAGTAAAAAGGTGGCACTGTTTTCTGTGGGCTTATTTCTGAGTTGTCATGAACCTGCCTTTAATTGGGTCAAAATTAAACCTATCCATCAACTCTGCTTTTCAAGTGAGTGCTGAAGCACAGTTTCTTGCAAAAGTAGGTAAGCTGCTTGAAGAGAAAGTGTGTAGACAGTGTAGCACTGCAACTTTGGAAGATGGTCTGATTTTCACCAGGTTCCTAGAGGAAGTACAGAAAATGATCCTGTATCAAAAATACTTCAGTTAGTTGATTTAGATGCGCTCTCGTCTTTTCCAAAGTCAATCCTATTAAGGGAACACCTGACATTTCCCTTCACTGTTTCTTCTTCCTGGACTTGGAACTATATTGACAAATTGTCCTGCTTTAGAGAGAGTTTTAAACTAGCATAGGATGTTTTCCATCAGTACTGCCTGAACAGAGCATGGCTTTGATCATCTTCTCTCTTTAGGCTGAATGAAAATGCCATTGAAATATCAACTGAGGTAATTAATTAAAAGTCTGAGACATGTAAACTTGTCCGAGGCTATTTTTGGTTAGGTATTAGGGTACTACATTGGAAGTAATTTCCCACTATAGTCTAAGGTGCCTTTTGTATTTCAGAGAAGGAGCTGGAGATATGGGAATATAGATGGCTGACAGAGTAGGCAAAGAAATAACAGTAATCTTTTATCTTTTCCAGGTGAAAAATTGGAGGAGTTCCTTCGCTCACTGAACAGCAGTAAGCCTCTGTATTTGGGACAGACTGGTCTGGGTAACATTGAAGAACTCGGAAAGTTAGGCCTTGAACCTGGAGAGAACTTCTGCATGGGAGGGCCGGGCATGATCTTCAGCCGCGAGGTCCTGAGGAGGATGGTGCCGCACATAGGTGAATGCCTTCGCGAGATGTACACCACTCACGAGGACGTGGAGGTGGGCAGGTGTGTCCGGAGGTTCGGAGGAACTCAGTGTGTTTGGTCCTATGAGGTAAGTGGCAGGATTCCTCGCAGAGTGATGTCTGTCTACAGGGTTCTGTGTCTTGCTGTGTGTGTAGCTCTGTCTGCCATCTCTTTCCACCATCATTATGTTTTAATGCGTGCATCAGGATGTAAACTACAGATTGCAAAGAAAAATGATAGGAAAACATTCCCAGCATGTTGCTGCAAGCACACGCATTTCTACTTCTATTTTTCGGCTTTCATTTGGTGGTAGTTACTGTAGCAGCCATGCTGTAAGTATTGCTATGTTATTAGTCGCCAAAGCATTACCTGTAGGTTTTCTATAAATAACCCTTGGCAGGATGCTGCTTCACTAGATGTATGCTGTTAAAATTGGACTCTTTCAAAAATTTCTTTTATATAAGCGCCTGGCATGTCTTTTTCCTCTACTCCACAGGTTGATAAAATACACTGTGGTATTTGAAGAGGAATTGCCCGTGTTTTCTTAATTATTCAGATACATTTGATTAGAGGTCCTTATGGGCAAAAGCAGAAAGGGGTGTTTTTTCTCTTCCACAGCCATGAAATTTGTTAAACTGCCTGCATCCATGCTACACTTTCAGCAGTATTTTACTTAGTGAAAGAACAGTGTTTAAATTTATTGCAGACACGCACAGGGCAACAAATCTTACTACGCTGAAGTCGTTTTGGGAACAAATGGCTTCATTCAGTAGCAGCATTTTCTAAAGTAATAAAGATGTGTTGCAACTCCAGAAAAGTTTGTTTGCAATGCTGTAACTAAAATGCAGGGCTATTTCACTAAAAAGTTTGTGGTTAATGGCAAGACCCTGCTTGTAGATAAAAATAGCCTGAGCGTGCAACTGACAGAAAGGGTGAAGGGTGATAGCTAATACGATGAGCACAATTTTAGTTATTTTGACTGGTTCTTTCATATTAATCTACGCTTGCCCTTGTGGCATTACCTCGTTAAGCAGGAAAATCATTTAAATGGGCCACTGAAAGAGGTTATGTGCTATTAAAGACAAAAATATAGGAGAAAGAGTTGGTTTTCTGCATTAGTGTTTTTTTCTGAAAGGCCTGGGAAAAGGTGGCCATTTAAAAATCCATTTGGTAGGCTACAGTGTATGAATGGTGAATGAGCAGTAAGTCTTGAATTGTTAATACAGTTTTTGGGGGTAGAAGTCTTATCCCTTTTTCTACCATGGAAAGGTGTTTTCGGAGACTACTTCAACAAGTGTTTTAAATTATAATGTGAAAAAATGCACCAGTTGCACTGCTGGAGCAGGGAAAGTATTTATTGTGCAGATGGGGATCAATGTTTTACTAGTAATTCTTAATTGGACTTTTAAACAGTGTGCTATATTGGTAGCTTAATCTTATATTCTGATATTTGTGGGCTTTGCCTGTGGAAGTTTGTTATAAAATCCTTACAGGCATTTGATCAGGTATCAGACAGTAGAATTATGATTCTGGCTTGACAGTAGTATTTTGAAAGTTTTTTGTTTTGTCTTTTGCTGGTTTGTCTTCTTGGGAAGAAATTTGGGGAGGGAAAGAAAAGTGATGATGCATAACTTGCTTATAACTTATTTTGGTGTTGAATGTCAGGAACTGAGTGTAAGTGGGATAGAGCAAATAAATGAGTTTGCTTTTTTCTGTTTTGGAGACTTGAGTTATAGGACTGCCCAGCTTCTCATGGTAAGATTGGGGCCTGAAAATGTAAACTTTGTGGAACAGGGCTGTGTGTTTGTATGGAGTCCGGTGCAGAGTGACACCAGTCCTGGTTGTCAGTTGCTCCTGAAGGCCCAATTTCTGTATAAAGAAGAATGGAAAAAAACCCCACGGAACCCAAACAAGTGTATTAGTTGTTGCAATAGTTGTTTGTTTCTGACGGGCATTTGTGTTTGTTGGAAGAATCTGTAACATTTTTGCCTGTGCAGCAGATCCTCCTGAAGACACAGATGGTTAAGACAAAGCTGCTTAGAGTGCTATCCCAGTATTAAATCTGTGTGGACGGGAAGGAGTGAAGTAGGGTATGCTGAGAGAGAGAGCAGCCCAAAACTAGCCATTTGGAGTCATGGGAAATTGGAGATTCCTCTCTGTCTCCATTTTGAGATGCTTTGAAACAGACTAAAACTTTTCCAGGTGACTTTATTGATTGATTTAAGATTGCTGTTTATAAAAAACTACATTTTGTACACAAAAAACTACATTTTGTACACCAAAAACTTGAAATATCAAGTTTCTTTTGGCATATGTTTTGCAAGAGTTTTTTGGAACAAATTTCATTTTTTCTATGTGACAGAGCTGGAAATTTAGCATTTTGGTTTCAAAAAAGCTCTAGATACTCTGATAAGTTGAAGGGTACTCAAACTGAGTTTGTGCTTGGGCATAGTTTCATCCCTTTGTGTTGTGTAGCTTGTTGTTTAAAGCAGTCTGGTATGGTTCCCAAACTGACTGTGGTGTTGCAGGTGTTAAATTAGACTATGTTGGATTTACTTTTTCCCTAGGCTGCGAGGGAAACCACTCTTACTCTATGGTTTTCCATTACTGCTTTAATCAGCCACACTATTTCTGTTCTAGAAGGGGGCATTACTCTTCTAGATGCGTGTGCAAAACCCAAGACTGTGGCTGGGATGTTCTGCATAGCCAGTTCCAATTTTGACCTGAAGTCCTCTTATACTCAAGTATTAAACCGAGTCCTGCTGGGCTGCAGGGTTTTTGTGAACATCACTGCTTTTGAGAAGGTTGTGTGTTTTGTATGTGTTTCTAAAGACTAATATGAACCGAGAACAATTCTGTTCAGATTCATAGAAAAAGTCTAGAGAAGCTGAGTCTGTGGCGTTTTGTTACTAGATTTCTTCTCCAAGAGCTGAAACTGGAAGTCTTTTTTTGTTGACGATAAGAGAAATTGAGGAACTCAAAAGCCAAGGTGCTTGATCTTTGCTAGGCGACTGCTGTGGTGTAGGTAAGCCTGGCTGCCTGTCCAGGTTTGTTTTGCTTCCATGTGAAGATACAGCCAGTATGCTGTGCTTGCTTGTGTGCCTGTACTGGCTTTAAAGGGGAGGGCTACATCTTTATGTTTGTTTTAAGAATGTTTTTTTTTCCATCAGAGAGAACAGGAGGTGTAGAAGCCTGCAGTAACTCTTGCTCTGAGAGTTTAATCCTCACTGTGCCCAACTGGAAGCCATGGTTGACGCTAGGCCTGCTACGTGCCGTGTGGCTTTGGCTGAGGCGATCTATCTCAGTGTCAGTGCTGGTAGCGCTCCTCCGCTTTAAATGACAAATCAGTCGCTGGATTGCTGGGAGACTGAACCTAATCACAGAGTTTTTTGGGCACTTGGGTGGAGTGGAGGAGACACAAGCCTGCCCTGGGGCTGTGATGTGGCAGATGCCCCCAGTCAGCACGGACAGTGTCTTGTGGCTGGTGGGCGATGGCTGCCTGTGGCGGCCATCTTGCTTGGCAGTGCTATGCAGGCCTGTGTGGGCTGGGGTGAGGGTGAACCACCCAAATCTGTGCCCCTACCTGGTGGAGAAATAATGGCACGGTGGTGCTGGGGAGCGTTCAGGAGAACAGCGTCAAGCTACTAGGAGCCTGCAGGCAGCTGGTCAGGAGCAGCAGCTGAGCTGCGACCTAGCAGGAGCGCAGTGCCCCAGCACAGGCAGCAGAGCCTGACGGGGCCTTGTGTTGTGCACAGGTCGCTTCCCTCCTGTGTCCTACAGGAAATTCGTCTTTTGATGCATTTTTCAGTTCAGTCTTAAAACTTATTCTCTGGTTTTGGTGACGCAGTAGTGATTAAGGTGCAGTAAACCTGACACATTCGTCAAAAATGCCTCTTTAAAAAAACTCTCAGGGCATTTTTTGTTTTGTTTTGGTTTTGGTTTGGTTTTACCATCTTCTGCTTCCCCAAATCAATAATAATAGAGATTAAAGAAGGCCTTTGTATTCTCAGAGTCCATATTTCAAGTGAGTATCTTTCCTCCACTAATTTTGAAGCCTAGAAATGTTCTGCAGTGAATGGAGAGGCTGGTTTGGTGTTAGTGGCTCATACTTATTTTATTGTCTGGAAAACACGAGTACAGTTAAAAGACAAAGATTATATTCCTTGTTTGCATTTTAGGAAGGCCTTGACTATAGAAAAAATAAAATGAAAGAAGGCAGATCACTTTATTTTCCTCTTTTCTTCTTTTTTCTTAAAAAAATACTTTCTAATGTGAATTGACGGTTTTGTAATTTGTAACCTAATACGTAGTAGATCAGAAAAGGACAAAATAAAATGCAAGGCATAGATTAGGTGGCTGTAAAATTTCTAAGAGAAATCAAACATTGTGAGGTTATAAGTGCCATTAGGGAACTGAAAGGTTTTTTTTCCCAGAAACAGAAAGGTGAGAAATGCAACATAAGAAGATTTAAGATGTTGGGACTCTTATTCTAATGCTAAGTTTATGAGGCTTTTCTTTTCATAGCCTTCTTTTCCCCTTTCTACTGGAGAAAATACGCATTAAAACTACATTCATACAAAATGCCCTATATACTTGAAATCTTATGGTAATGCATACTTTGATATCGGAAAAAAAGTTGTACTTTGTCTGTACATAAAAGCAGTCCACATTACTGGCTGTATACATATTCCCATTGATTTTTTTCTTTCCACACAGTTCTTTGAAAAACATAAGACAGTATCTTTACTTCTACTTTTTAAATAAACTCTTTAATATCCTATTTGTTTTTGATTCCCAATATTTAGAGTGAGTATGCTGCAAAGATGGCTGTTTAGATCAGATTACTCGCTCTGGCATTGTGACTGTCTCCTGAGGTGCTGGAACCCTAACAAGTCATCTTCTGCTTCCTCTGAAAATACTTTATCTTTTAATGCTGATTTTCCTTACTTATGTCTATGCATTTTCAGGTGGGGGCTTTGTCTCTCTATTTTCTGAAGGTGGTGGATTACAATGAAACTTTCAGTTGAACACTACACCAAACACAAGCATTAGAGGTGTATTTGCCTTTGATGAAGACAGGATGATGTTTTGCCATTAGGGTACTGGCATGCTTGGTCTTGAAGCAGTGTTACCTGCACAACCCCACTTATGCTGGGCATCTGCATTAGACAGTTAGATAAATGCAGCCATCATGTTGAAAAGGCATAGAATGAGCTATCAGTGGTTCTAGAACAAAACTGTATGAAGGAATGAATAATTAAGATTGCAGCAGCGTCTCTGAGGGTATGGGGAGAGGAACAGGATGATCACAGAGGCTTTAGCATGTGCTCTCTTCAACTATTTGTTGTTGATAGCTACCTCGCTACATCAGCATTAATTGTAGTTATCAAACTTGATCACTTTGGTATGATTCTCACCTGATTAGAAAAGTGAGTTGTATTTCCACACCATTGCAGTACAGTGTTTCTGTGTGTACGTGATACCAAATAAGAAGGAAGAGATTAAATGCATGTCCTGTTGCAGTATTCATAGTGTTGAAATTGGGTCATTTTTCTCTTGTCCTGTGTGGTCTTCACTTGAGCCACTGGCTCCCATTGCACCATGCAGACTGTCTGCTCCTTCTCTGGCCTTGGGAGTTATCTCCATCCAATCATTTGCTCTTCTCCCTGGGGAATCTGAGGAGACTGCCTGGAACTGCTGTCTCCTTTGGCACCCACCAGCCCACCTTCTTGCCCCACGTCATCCTGGGTGGCAGCTAGGAAGGTTTGTGATGAGAAAACAGTTGTCCCTTCTACTTGCATTTTGTTTTGGGTATTCACTGTTTCCCCATGTGGCTCAGCAGGACTGCAAGAGTTGGAGGTCCTGGTGTCACCAATGGGTATTGTGTGGTTTAATGTCTGTGGTGTGAAAACAGAATGGCTGCCTTTGTAATGTGCTTTCCTGTAAGTTGCCAGGGCTAGATAACTGCTTTCCAGTCTGTTTTGAATGTTTGTACATTTTAAAGATTTTTCTTTTAAAGCTCTTTTTTGAATTACTGAAGCGTCTCACAGACATACAAAAGGAAAACGTTAGGAAAAGTAATGAAATGCTTAAAAATTCTCTTTCATTCTGTATATGGGTATGTTGAATCATCTCTCAACCTATATGGAAGTTTAAACCTAAACATCTGCAGCTTTTTTTTCTCATGTTTGTTCTTTTTTTATCAGAAATGCATTGTCAAAACTTCTGTGCAGTTGGTACGTTTGAGGTTATATCTCTGTAAAAGTCTAATGCAGAAGGCTAGCTGTTGAAATGTGTTTGAAAATAGCCTTCAATGTGAGACAGTGCAATTGTGACACAACTATTATAACAGATGTCTCATTTAAACCTACCACATCATCCCTTTTGACAGTGCGTGTCACATTATACAGGGAATAAATTTGATTTTTAAAAATAGGCTTGGAGGTGAAGAACTTGTCTGCTTAGGGTCAAGAGTATACCCAGTGCTTGAAGTGGATCTGTGAAACACAGCACTAGGAAATGCTGACTCATTTACCTTTTACCCTGAAATTGTTGTCTGCCTTTTACCTTAAAACCAGGTCAACCAAGACGTGTGGAAAGCAGAAGTTTCTGTATTTGTGGAATTTTCTTTGTTTTCAAAATCGTTTTATTTCCTAGGTGCTCTGAAGTGTAAACTTCCCTTCCACACTTACAAGTTCGATCATGTTTATTGGTCAAGCTCTGAGAAAGCGTTTTGTTTGACTGTGTTGCTGAAGCCTTTTTGAAGATGAGTTGTGTGTTGCAGACTAACAGGCCAATTAAAGAGTACGGAGTTGCTTGATGTGCGTGCAGTAATTTTAAAGACTCTGATAGTCAGAGTCTCTGATGGTGAGTGCTTGAGTGCTCCTGCTTCCTCCCAGGCCCCAGAGTTGATGGGTTTTGCTACTTCTAGATTGTGGGGTATTTTCTTTTTTTTTTTTTTTTTTTGATCTCCATTAGCCCAGACTTGGAAAATCTCACAAAGATGACTTTATTCTGACTTCCAACTTCACATCCTTTGATGAGGTCAGAAGATGTAAGATTCTGCTGAAATAGAACATGCTCAGAAAGAAACTTGAAGTTGTAAACAGGAAGAGTTTACGAAAAAAGAATATTTACATAGAAAATGATCTGAAAGAAGTACTAATTAAATGTACTTCTAGTTCCTGTGGTGTTTCATTAAGTATAAAAATAGGATATGGGTCTTTGTTTGAAAGAATAAGCTTTCAAGATGCTCTTACAGTTCTGTACATTTCTTGGGAGTTCTCTGCAAGTACAGAAATAGATACAAAGTGCAGTTAGATCATTTTGGGTCTTCTGACTGTTTATTCAGTGGCTATAATTACCGAGCAGGTTTTTCACCTGTTTGCAGTTCTCATATGAGAAGGTCTTTTAAGTCATTGTCCTTATATGCTGCTGTAATGTATGTTTGTTTCTATTTAAATATTTTATTTCATTATGTAACATTAAACATTTTAAAAGTATGTATATTAGTTTAAAGTGTGGCATGAAGTGCTGACCTTTGAAGTTTGTTGGCCAGTCTTGACTAATATTTTAAGTTTGGGATTAGTCCACAGATTAGCAACTTTTCAGTATATGTTGGAAAGTGGACAGCAAATAAAGGTATAGTTGCACCTGAGTTGTAGTATTCCTGGCTGCCTAGGTATTAAACCTGGAAAAGATTTTTGTCCTGCTTTTAAGAATCCTTTTAAAGCGTATGTGTACATTAGGAAGCAAAGAACAGCTGAAGCTGGAGGTGTAATTTTAGGAAATTTTGGAGGAGTAACTGACACAGACTTTGTGAATGCTACTTTGTGAATAACTTAGTCTTGAAACAGACCTTGGAAAGTGAAGGTTACTTTTTCATTTATTTTAACTGAGTGCTTTGGAGTCACATTTTCCACAGTCAATTTCCATGTTGCTTGAAGTTTTATCTTTAGTAAACTAACCTTTTTGAATGTTAAAAAAGAAAAAGTCTAAAATAAGTCTCTTCTGGAGTGTGCTAGTTTGATCAAGCTGTTAGTTTTTAGGACTAAACATTGATGGACTTAAAAAAAGATGTGCTTTATTTTTTTTTTTTTTCATTTAGATTGCTGTTAAATATTTAATTTAGAAACTTGCAGCATTCCTTTTAATATTTTTCAAATAGCATTACCATTTTTTGTATTGAATGTTTTTTGTATTTCTTCGTGTACTCGATACTTTGAAGGTTTTTATATTTTAAAGATGAAATTAAAATGCATTTGAGTCCCAAAGTTTTTGGTTTTGATTTTTAACAGCTGGTCAAGAGCTAATTAACATCTAAGTATGACTCATTTGCTGGTGCCCTGTTTGGGTATGACACATGTAAAAAGGAGCTCCTCATGGGATGAAAGCAGGTGCACTGAAGAAATATGGCATGTCTACACGTGGCTGAAATGCAGTGGAAGCTCCTTCAGAGCTTTTAAACTGTTCTAGGTATTTACTGCAGTTTTACTCCTGTAAAGCTTAGGAATTTAGCTTTCAGCTCTTCATAGTTGTATCAGTATCCTCCTGTTCCGTATGTGCACGTGTTTTGGCTTCCAGCTTCAATTCAGCTTTTTGGCTTTTCATTTCTCTTGAGATTTTTTTTATCCCCAGCTACAGACTGTAGCACACCTATTATCGTAATAACTTTTCATCACAAAAGGGGACTATGTTACTCACAGTTCTTATCCTATCAGAAGTGCACAGCTTTCTGTATTTGATTATGATAAAATATAGTGACTTTTCCTGTAACTTTTACATCAGCTTTGGGAAAAATTTTTCTCAAGTGCATGAGTCTTACCTGCAGAAGTCAGGGAGTTTAAATAGAATGGATGTAAATGTTGACAAAACATTTTCAACTGAAGCTGTTTTATTAAGCTCTCCTAGTATTCTTAATTGCTGTGTAAAGATGATTTTTTAAGTATAAACCCTGCTATAACAAATGAAAGCAGGTGCTAGCATTTTGGATTCTTTTTTTCTTGTATTTAATTTTTTTTTTTGAAGATATTTTTCTTCAAAAAAGAGGGTAGAAGGGAATTAATTGCACTTAACCAAGGATAGCTTTCTGGAATGAATGAACAAGAATACAAAACACTGGAAAACAGAAACAAGTATTTTTTCTTAGTATTTGGCTATAGTGATTGTGGGGACTGTATTTTTAGTATATACAAGAAGGCCATGTAAGTGTGTATATGTTTCTTTTGAGACATCTTGATGCTTTGACATTTTCTTAGAGTTGCAGAGTGTGTCTGTTTCCTATTCTGAAAATTGGTTGTTGCTTGTGCCTTCAGAGAGAATTCTTCACCAAGACTCTGCATTGGGCATCTCTTCTTGCATCCTGGTCAGAAGTTGGTGTTAGCTTCCCTCTGCCAAGTCTGTTAGCCTTAGTGTTTAGTGCATGAAACTTAGAGTAGACCTGACTTCAGATTCTCTTCTGAATTCCTGTTACACTGTTGGGATGTATATTTGGCGACAACAACTGTGTCATAGGGGCAGATGTGGGAGATGTGATTTTCCTGCAGCTGAGCACCTGGAGCAGCTGGCTGTCACTCTCAGCGTGCTCACCAGCTATCCAGCCCGGCCCAGGCTTCTTAGCTCATTGGTGGGAGAATGCTTAGAGCAGCAGTGGTGGTGTTGTTTTAGCTGGTCGTGGTGCTGGAAGCAGGAGAAGAAGTGCTGGAAGGAGGTAAGTTGGAACAGTAGGCTGATGTGCCTCCATTCAGATGAATTAGACCTGTTGAATCAGCTCCTCGTGACTGGGAGTAGCATCCTCACTTCTCTCTTGAGTTTTTGCCTTTAAGTAGGATCTGCTGATGTTATTTTCTGTGCATTATACGTGTGTAGATGTACATAGGTGTGTTTTTAAAAATAGCATGATGTATTGCCATTTGCCATTTTGCCCCAACTTTGACCATTAGTTAATCATAAAGACGGTTCAATCTATGCTACTGAGTCTGGAGACTGAGGATTATTATTATTTGTGGATTAATGATTAACAATTCTTGTATCCAGACATACCTGGGAGTGTAGGAACCTCACCTTCGTATGAGACTCCCATGTTGTAATGACGTTTTATTTCTATTGATCGTGCCGGTTTTGCATAGTATTTACTTACTGAATGCGTTTGGCTTGTTCATTGGGGAATGTGAAAGCACTTATGCTCCCCTATTGATCTGAATAGGATTTCCATTAGCCATGGATGCTGGTGATAAAATGCTTATAAAAATTCATTAGTCTGGAAGGGAAAAATCTAATTGAGGCCCTCAGAACAACCATGTTAAATATCTAAGTATGTTCTTGGATATTCTATTCTATGCTATTCTTACTAGAATAATTACTGACATGATTAAATGGAAGCTCTCGGATTTTTGGGATTTCTGAGTGTTGGTGATGCCTGCTTTTGCATCTGAGAATACACTTTAGTATCTCTGCACTTCAGAAGTGCAGGAACTTTCCTTAAGGACAGCTTAAAGTAACTGTGGTTGCCAAATGGAATGCTTAGTACTAACGCATAATTTAGTAAAATAACTTAATTGTTTATTTTCCATTGCTAAACTTCATTTGGAAATGTAGTGTTTTCCTTGGAAGTGGCTTTTGAAAAGATTTATTTGAAGGTTCTGCATTAAATCTGTAGAGTGGCCAGTGGAAGCAAAGTGGTTGATAATTTCACTAGTTTTAATATCCGTGTTATCTTCAACGTCGGTACAGTTTGTGATCTTTAAAACTTGAAAGAAAATATAAGATGATGCCTGGGAGGGAGGAGAGGGAAGGGATTTTTGCTTTTCTTGTTGATTTTTATTATATTGTTTATGTTTAGCTATTATTATGTTAATCAGTTTTGTAAAAATAAGTCTTTCTCTGCAGACTAGACATTACCCTCTACAATTTAAATAGCTGTTTTCCTCCTCATCACTTTCATTATTGCCATGCAGGTAGGTTAATAAAATGCTACGATGTTAAGAGTTTCAGTTTTATGTTAAGAGAGGCTGTAATGATTAATACAAGGATGGAATCAGTCGTTGCAATGCTATTTTTTAAATGGTTTAAATTTTTTTAGTAGGTTTTATAGTATAATTATTAAACTTCCTTCACTGAGGATAAATGCATCCTAAGGAGAGATGTTCAATACAGCTTTTTGGCATCTGTTCATCAGTACAGATGATAAATACTTTTGTACCTAACAAGTTGATATTTCCATTTGTTCCCACATTCTAAGGGAAATAATTAAGAGAGTTTAGTGCCAATTTTTATGCTTCCTAATTGCTTAAGATCTAATTGGTTGCTGAAGGACTTGTTGGCTACCTGATGCAAGAAGCCCAGTTTTTCGTTTGAATATTCTTACACAATTTACATGAGTGTTACTGACTAAGCTCGTGAAAATCTAGGGCTGTGTTCTGATGTATTTCTGATGTGATGCTCTAGAAGGCATGTATTGGAGCATATGATCTGGCTATGTATTGATAAATCTTCCTTCATAACCATGTCTGCAGCTTTTTTTTTTTTTTTAATTAACTTTATAAAAAATGAAGCTTTTATTGCAGTGAAATTACTTTGATGCTGCAAGCTGTTAAATGCTTTTCAGCTTCCCTGAAAAGTAAAGCTGAGAACTGGGAGTAATTTTTTTCCTAATAAAATCATGCTTAAACGCACTGTTTTTAAAACATGCGTTTATCACGCAGCTCTTTGTTCTCCTGAGTACCCAAAAGTGATCTAGAAATGACTCTGAAATGCTATTTCTGGGGAAGAGGATTCTAAGTACCACTGGAAATCATTCATTCCTGGGACTTCAGGATTGCTGCTGCAGGATTTACTTTTTGGTTCTTGGGCTGAATTGCTCTGTAGCATTGCTCTGTGGCACATACACCTGCAGACATGTTCTTTTGCTTCACTTGTGAAATTGAAAGGGCTCTCCTGGGAAGTCTTTCCATTCTTTTACTGGTACAAGCATCACTTCCCAGCCTTCCCCCTTTATTGGCTTATTGTGCTCCATCTAAAATAACAGGGTTACCCTTCTTACCTGTGCTATGCCACTGGAATACTACTATAAAAATCTGATTGCTTCCATAAGCAAGTTCTTTCCCTTTTAAGTTCTTTATGGTGAATATGCAGCCATATGCTCTTGTACCAGGTTTTGTTATTTACTTTAGATGGCTCTTACTTCTTCCCTTGTGCTTACTCCTTCATACTGATAGATGCTGCGGAGCTTTACTTTGTCTAGGCAGCAGAATATGTGCTTTGTGTTCCTCTTGTTCTCTCAGTAACCCTTCTTTTCACCTACCTCAGTCACTTTTTTTTTTTTACCATGTATGATCAATATTCGGTGTGGTACTATACATGATAGTTCATCTGTAACTTTTACTGTGACGCTCAGTGTTTCTTTTACTGCAGACAGCTTCACCGTGCAACTCTGGATTATGTTTACAATTTCTAAGCCTTCATTATGCTGTACATTCATTGCCATTCTGCATTTGGTTGGTGCTGCTGGGTCACTGTCATCTTCAGCCATTTTCAAATATGGAGCCTCTGACCAGCAAAGTATTTTGTTTATGGCAAAATTTAGTTGTTTAGCAGTTCTGTGTTTCATCTCATTGCCGTTGTACAACTTTGTTGTCTTAAACATGATGTTCTGTGAGATAAAAGCTCTGTTTCTCCAAATAAGGAGAATGAGTTTGGTTAGCCTGATGACCTCCACAGCAAGGGCAATGCTGTGGCAGTGAAGGGGGAGTGTGCTGTGTTGTGTGATCACATCTCACTGGAAAATGCTCACAGTTGTTTCAAGTCTACTTCTGCCTCCAGGGAGACAAATGATGAGTGAGTAAGAACGATTTCATCTTGCAAAGAGTTTAATCACACGTGATGTCACTGTTAAGAGCTTTCATTCTAACTGTAGGGAGTTTTTGATTGCATCTTAAGGGAAAGTTGCCTTTGGTCTCTGTGATTTGCCGTTCTTTTTAAACGTTGTTTATTGTGTAAAATGCTATAAATAAGCTCATGACTTACTGCATTTCTCCAAGTGATCTGGAAGGGCTGACTATGAACACTGGACATTGCTTTTGAAGTCAGTCATTTGGATCTAAAGGTGAATGTCTGTGGAAGATGAGCATGCAGTCGTTCCCAGTGTTTGCTATGCAGCCATTGCAGTCAGGACAAACACTGAATGAATACTGCACGTCATTGGTAGAGTTGATGTTTCTGGTTGAAGTATGTCAACGGTGTAGTGCAGAATTTTTCATGCTCTGACTTCGTACCTGGTTTGGAAAAAAACAAAAATCTTGTATATACTGTTTATGAATGCTGTAAATCTTAACAAAGTGAAATGCTCCAATTAATTGTTTAAGGAACTGTAACTTGAAGAAGTGTGTGTATATATGTGCGTGTGTATATAAACATACATGTGTGCAAATATATATGTAGATATATCTGTTTAAAAAGTAACTGTGCTAGGAGAGCAAGCCAGTACTCTTTAATATGGTAGCTTGAGCTTATCTCCTTAAAATGTCAACAGTGAAACAAAGACTTCTTTTAAGAGAAGCTTTTGAATACTTTCAAAAATACATTCTCATGAAAACAAGGACTCTGTTAATGTGTGCTATCAAGAAAAAGGTCTGTGTATGATGTAAATTACCTCTTGGAAGTGCATCGTTTAGGGAAGATGTTACAGATTTTGCAGACTAGATGGATAAAACAGAATGCAAAGTGAAAGTTTCTGGTGCTGGGTGGATATATTCTTCAGGCTCTCAGATTTACCTTTTATAATGGCACTTAGCCATTAGAGCCTGCTGACTGTGTGGAATGTGCATTTTCTTTTTACAGTTATATTGAATGAGCGTTGTGAAGAGACTTGCCAACATGCCACCCTGTGCCTGTCAGGAGATTACAGTGATTTCCAAGATAGTATAGCCTTTGTCTGAGACCACAATGTATTTTTTTTTTTTCTTTTCCAACCATTACCTTTATATGGCTTTTATAGTGCATCTATAGCATTTATAATCACTGTATTCAGTTGATCTCTGATACAGTCCCGAGGCTTGTATACCAAAAGCAGAATCATTACTTTTTCTTTTTAAGAAGCTTAGTAAAGTCAAACTTATTTATTGATATGATTTGTTTTTCAGCTGACAACAGATAAGATATATAAAAAGTGATGCAAGTGTAATATGAATGCTCTCTTTTAAAGTTGAGCAACAAACTTTTAAACTAGGTACATTAAATTCATTTTAATGTGTATTTACTAAAAGTATTAATGTATGTGCACATGGAACAGAGTAGCCTTTGTCTTTAGTCTGGATTTTTTTGAAGTGTGAATAAATTATACACCATTTTGTAGATGCTGCTGCACTGAGTGATCTAAGGCAGGAAGAATACTTAAGGAAAAAAGTCATTCAGGAGCTTATATCAAATTTCACTGCAGGGAAAAGTCCATAGTTGTAGTTCAGTTGTAGTTATTTAAGTGTAGCTCTATGTTTGTGTTTTTAAAATTAATTTAAAAAAAATACAGACTTCATTTTTGGTGTTACTTCTTCACAGCTTTTCAGCTTTAGTAATAAGTAGTAGATGTTTGTGTGTTAAATCTTACATGTACCTGTACTCCTTAAGAAATTCAGGCCATGCCTGTGTCTTGAGGGATGGCATTAGTCCTGTGACTAATAGGAAGCAAACAACTCTGTGCAGCATAGAAGTGATCTGCTCCTGCTAGCTCTGGGAGCTTTCTTGGAAGAAAAATGTCAGTTTTTGCAGAATCCAACTTTGCTGAGCAAGTAAACTAATTACCGTTGTGGACACGAAGCTGGCTGTGGTGTCTTTTTGCAGTGATCTCTGTTACCTGGTGCTACAAATTAGTTATGAATTTTTTTGTTGGTGGTGCCATTTTGGCATGAAGTGATGAGGGATATCCGTAAAACTCAAGGGGAGCTCAGTGGCCGTAGTACCCACAGGTGTTAAAGCTGCTGCCTGAGCTGACCAGTTCAACTGCTTTGCTGTGGTCAAAATCCCCATCTTGTTACACATTTCTCTTGTAGCTGTAGTATGAACCCTTTGGCGTTTGGGCCAGATAGAGTCCGTGAGTTTGTCGTGGGCAGTGCTGGCTTCTCTGTGTTTTTCTTTCGGGTTGCACAAAAACATCATCTTCTGCTGTGTGCTTCCTCCCGTGCATGGAAGGAACAGTCTCTGTTGTTGCCTCTGATGGCTTTTAGCCTGTCTTCAAAGTCTGTGAAATCCCTTCCTTGCACAGGGCTCATGCCTCCCTTGTCCTCTGCCCCTTTCTGTGCCGTTGCCCTTCATCTTCTGCTGCCACCTTGTCTCTCCTTTGGGAGTGACAGGAAAACCTATGGAGACAAAAAGCATAGCTCCATGTTACTGTGGGAGCAGAACTGTTGATAAAAGCTACAATCTGTTTGTAAAAAGGAAAAATTCCATTAGTTAGTGATACAGATGTACAAGCCAACTGCATTTGTGAAGGGAATAACACGAGATGTTGAGATTTCATTTAGGGGTTTGAGAATACCTCGGAAGGGAAGATATCTTTTTCAGTGCATGAAACATCAGTAATTTCTGGAGGTTATTGAGGTGGAAGTATATATTTTTTTTTAGTTGTTTTTGAACTGTTTTCTGCAGTCCCACAAAAGCATCTCTGCTTTTCTTTGCTCTCTTAATTTAAGAAATACATTCACAGATACTTCTCAACTACATTCTCTTCATCATATCTTCAGTTGAAAAAGCTTTTTTTTTCTTTTTTTTCCATCAATACACACGTAAGAATCATAATATGTAATACCTATCCTTGTGTTTCCAGAGCAGCTCTGGAAACCCTGGATAACCCTTCTCTGTTATCACTGTAGTGCTTGACAGCTGTGTGCCATTGCTGGGAGAGTTGCTTTGACACCAGACAGAGCTGAAGATGACATCAGTTTTGTTAGAAAGTCCTGTATATCTCTGTCTTCAGTGCCTTTTTTATTATTAATATATCTTCAGTAACATTTTTCTGAACCCAAAGTCATACATACTGTTGCTGAATTCGTGAGGTCACATAGTTCATGCACACCCTTTCTGTTCACAATCAAAAATTCTTCATCTATTGAATATTCATGATATACGGCATTTGTTGTCATGAGTTTTCAAAAAGTGAATAGTGTGATCATCATGGGGCACTTATCTCAACATTTCGTCTAGACTGAGGGAGTGAAGAGTTTTTAGAAAGCATTTTTAATGTTTAATAGCTTCATATGCATTAATTCCTTAATGTTCTCTAGATAATGAAGTCACCCAACAATAAAAATGCTTTCAGCATGATAATGTATGTTTCCTGAGAATTTCTTCTTGAATGCCAGCAGCCGTGCTCTGTGTTCCAAATCTTTCAGATTTAATCAGTTAAGTGTGGTTAGTTCTCAGCATCAGTTGGGTGGAAGATTTATGGAAGATCTTGGGTATTTGAAAGAAATGATGCAGGTAGTACCTTGTGGAGTTCTCACTGCTCTGAATCCACGCTCGGTGAATGCCTCCAGGTGTTGCTGAAGAGTGGAGCACTTGGGGACGTGGTAGATGCTGTCTTCAGAAAAGATGCAAAGTTGTGCTTCTGGCAATAAATGACCCAAAGAAATCCCATGTTAACCTACTTGACAGCCTTTGTCTTACTAATGTTATTTTACGATCAGCCTACATAAATCTCTTTGCAAAATGATACAGTATTGCCACATGTCATTAGGCAACTCATTAATTTTCATTTTGTAGCTAGATGAATTCTTGCCCTGTAGAAGAGCTGAAGTCCTTGGGCTTCCAACCAATACAAGCAAATACAAAATGTTTCAGTGCTCAGATCTTTTGTGACCTGCATCTAGATATGTGTTCTTTCACCGTGTGTGTGCTCAGTGAGCAAATTAAGTAGTCTGTGATACACAAAGCTGGGCTGGTTTGGGTTCGGAATAGCTAGTGTGTGCCTTTGGCTGCAGATTTTGTATGGTAGTTTTGTCAAGTTCTCCTGAAATGGAATTGCAGAAAAAATACATGAAAACCTTTGTTTTAAAGGAAAGATGCTTCAACAGGACATTCAGAGTCCTCAAAGCATGAATAAACCCAATTAATTGCCTTTGAATAAAGACCATATAGTTCAATATATTGTATACTTATATACATACATTCATATACAAACACATAAGTAAAATCTTACTGAGAAAAAGAATACTTAAAATAATCTTTTCTGCTAAAATCTGTGCAATATTTATTATATTTATTATTTTTAATCCAGTAGATCTCATGCGGCATGAAGTACCCTGTTATAGATCTGTACCTCAAAATATATATTTCTTGTTTCTCTTTAAACAGTTACCTTCACTAAGCTTACTGAAAAGCAGGCTGGATTTTAATAAGCTGATGTGTAGAACAACTTCCAAAAGTGCAAGCAAAAGATGAAATTCTGTCTTCTTGGTAAATTGTCGTGTTTTGTAAACTGTGTCCTCTGCATACAGAAGAAAAGCAAACTAAAAGAGTTGCGTTGAAATTGATGAATGGAAATAGATGAGCCCTGTTCCAGGCTAGCTTTCAAACTTGTAAATAGTCTGTAAATTGTTTAGCAATTTGTCTTAATTTTTGCAATGCCTCTTTAACAACATGTACAAGGGCTGCTCCGAAAGCAATGCCTCCTATTTCATCATGCTGTCCCACGGCTCCAGAGGNCTCCTTTCACATTTCAGTGAATTTGCACTGAAAGCAGAAATCAAATATGCAAGCAAATGACATCTCAGAAAATAAAATGCATAACCCGAGGGGACGTGAATCCATTTGGGATGCTCTGGGTTATCTCTTTTGCCACTGTACACAGAAAATACTCCAGCTTTGTGTTTGTTAGTGATGGGAGGTGTAGAGACGGGATGGTGAAATGCTGATGTCCACTTCTGGCTGCACCAGATTGTTGGTGGAGTTCTCCACCACTTTGTCTACCAGCTAGTGAGATGTATTAACAAAGATCTGAGGATGGGACATATTGAAATGATGCAATATATTGTTAACAATATATTGAATATATTGTTATGATGCAAGTAGTGTATTGATTTTGGCAGCCTTGCTGTTAGTCTGGACTTTACTATGTGATTATCTGCTGCTTACAGAGAGTTGTTAACCCTTCTATTAAAAACTAAAACATGGTACTTCATTTGAGTAGAAGCAATGTGTATTAACTGTTCTAGCTTGTGGTTGTAGCTTTCATGAGTGGTACCACAGTGAAATGACAGCATTGCACCTGCTTAATACTTTTTTTTCCTTTTTTATCATTTCTTTTATCGCTTCTATTGATCCTTGATCTAATGAACTGCAGCTTTTCCCCTCTGCTGGTGGAAGTGTTCCTTTTGTTTCTTGAATTATAAATGTTTTCTCACTTTGCTTAGTAATTTGACAGTTATCCAACAGCTTCCTGACATTTGCAGACAGTTGTCTTAGAGTCTGTTATAGCAATTTAAGCAAGAGTGAATACCAAACAAGATTATAAAGATTTTCCTTTCTTTTAAGTATTTTGAGATTTTATCAAGATCTAATTTTGACAGATGCTGATTTTTTTAACTTGGTCAAAAATGAGGGATAAAATCATTTTTAGATTAAAACAAAAATGGACAGTGGTGGACTGAACCCAATAATTAGCTTATGTAGTTATTGAAGAATGCATTGATTCAGTTCTTTTTTTTTTTTTTTAATTTAATGGCTTATATCTCATTGAAATGGCATCAGTAGCTCAGTTATCTGCTAACGAAAATTACATTGTAATGGGTATGAACTCAGAAACACATCACCACCAGTGCAGAATTAGTCTTTAATTTTGATGCTCTGTGTCTTATGCACTAATTATTACCTTTTTTGAAAGTAAGCTTGAGATGTTGTCCCTGGAGGCATGGCTTCTCCTTTCCTCTGGTCTTAAATAGCTTTTATTTTATTTTATTTTATTTTGGTGATTTTGAGTAATTGGTTTATTTATGTACTATGTTTAGATGTGTGAAATACAAAAGCTACACAAAAACCCCAGATGACTGAACTTTCAAGGTGAGCACAGCAGGCAGGAGTTCCCTGGCTGTATGAGAATGAGCAGGT
>WBMW01001723.1:193042-212995 GCA_013396635.1 Penelope pileata
CTCCAACAGCTCCACATCCTTCTTGTGTTGGGGGCCCCAAAACTGGACACAATACTCCAGGTGAGGTTCTCATTTGTAAGTTGAAGAAAGGAGCATAGGCTCGATGAACAGAGTGCTAGTGTTGTAGTCTGATCCTGCAGATAGCTAAGTACCACACAGTTGTTCACTCCTCCTGCCCAGTGGTATGGGGGAGAGAATTAGAAGAAAATACGCATTTTGTATATATACAAAACAAGTGATGCGCAAAGCAACTGCTCACCACCCACCGACTGATGCCCAGCCAGTCCCCAGGCAGCAGTCCCTGCTCAGCTAACTGCCCTCAGTTTTGTAGTTCACATGCTGCCATATGGTATGGAATATCCCTTTGGCCAGCTAGGTCAGCTGCCCTGGTCATGTCCCATCCCAGTTCCTGATGCCCACCCTTGCAGGCAGGGCAGTACCAGAAGCTGAGAGACTGAAACGTCCTTGGCTCGGTACAGCACTGTCCAGCAACAACTGAAAACATCGTTATGTTATCAGTTTTGTTTTGCTTCTAAAAACAAAACATAGCATGATACCAGACACTATGAGAAAAACTAGCTTCTGTTCCAGCTGAAACTAAGACAGCTAGGTATCCTGAAAACTAGGTCCTGGACTACTGGACCTCATGGGCAGTGAGTGATGGTTCAGTGTTTAGTTAGCGTCTGGTGAAAAGTGGTGTATCCAAGGTGTCCAATACTGGGTGCAAAATTGGGTGCAAAATTGTTCAATATCTTTGTCAAGAGCCTGGTTGCTGTGAAAGAAAGGAAGAAAACACTCCGCAAGTAAGCAGGAAAAGGAAAAGGTGAGGTGCAGTACAGCACAATTTTAAGGAGAAATGTAATAGCAGCCTTGAGAAAGCAGAAGATTGGGCCTTCAGAAACCTCGTGAATTAAACAAGAAATATTACAAAGTTCTGCACGTGTGGTGAAGTAGTCCAGTCCATCGATACAGTCTGGGAAAGGACTGGATGAGAAGAGCCAGAAAAGGACTTGAGGTTTGTAGGGGCTGCCAAGTTGAGCCAGAAGTATGCTCCCATTGCAAATGAAGCAAGCCATGTATGAGCCAGGCATGGTCAGTAGACTGAGTGAAGATTTATTATCCTCTATTCCATGCTGGAAGGATAGTGCCTAATTTAAGGGGAAATATAACAGTAGCCTACAGATATTAGAAGGACAGTTACAGAGGTGATGGAAGTGAGCAGTTCTGAATAGCTCCAGACTATATAATGCAGCTGTCACAATGCATTTTTGGGTTACATCAAACAGTAAAAAGGGGTGATTCTCACTCTATATTTAGTATTGTTACTGCCTCACCTTGAATATTGTATGCAGTTCTGGTTTCTACAATATTAAAAAGGTGTTAAGAGACTTGAATGTGTCTGGAAGAGGGTCCCAAGGCTGGTGACAGCGCTGGAAGGTGTGTCCTGGGAGGAGAGGCTGAGCACACTTGCTTTGTTCCGTTTGGAGAAGAGGAGGCTGAGAAGAGACCTCATTGCTCTCTGCAGTTCCCTGAGGAGGGGAGTGAAGTGCTGATCTCTTCTTCATGGAAGCTGATATCAGGATGCATGGAAATGGCACAAAACTGTGCCAGGTGAGGTTCAGACTGAACATGAGGAAAAAATTCTTTACTGTGAGGGTGGTCAACACCTGGGACAAGCTTCCTAGAGAGGTGGGTGATGCCCCAGACCTGTAAGTGTTCCAAGAGCTTTAACTTGGCTTTTTATTTTGGTCAGCCCTGAAGTGTTCAGATGGTTGGATGTGATGATCTTTGAAGGTCTCTTCCAAATGAACTGTTCTGTTCTATTTTAAAGCGTGGCTTGTGAGGTTCNGGGATGACTGCCTTACATTCCCTACCTGAGGTAAAGAGCAAAGAAAGCATTCATAGGAAAAGTAGGTTGTTGTGAATAACATGCAAGTAATGCTTGGCCAGCCTCATTGCCTTCATGATGAAAGAACAGGCTTTGCAGATGAACTGGGAGAGCTGGATTGAGTATGCTTTTGCTTTAGAAGACTGCTTGAAGCTTCCATGTAATTGATTACACTTATAGAATCATAGAATCATNGAGTGAAGTGCTGATCTCTTCTTCATGGAAGCTGATATCAGGATGCATGGAAATGGCACAAAACTGTGCCAGGTGAGGTTCAGACTGAACATGAGGAAAAAATTCTTTACTGTGAGGGTGGTCAACACCTGGGACAAGCTTCCTAGAGAGGTGGGTGATGCCCCAGACCTGTAAGTGTTCCAAGAGCTTTAACTTGGCTTTTTATTTTGGTCAGCCCTGAAGTGTTCAGATGGTTGGATGTGATGATCTTTGAAGGTCTCTTCCAAATGAACTGTTCTGTTCTATTTTAAAGCGTGGCTTGTGAGGTTCAGGTTGCCCGTTAAGAACTTTTCCATGAGGAAGGCAGGGCAGTGGGTCCCTCAGGAGCTTGTACAGTGTCTGTGGAGGGAGCTTTGCAAGCTGCACTTTGAGACAGAGGCTGAACTTCCTGATCCCCTAGGCTGCTGCAGAAAATCAGCATGTCTATGAACAGGGAATGCTTGAAATCGACATGTGTCTGTGAACAGAGAGTGCTTTGAAAGAATGGGGAAGAAACAGGAAGAAATATCTCTGATATTGGTGAGATCATAGAATTAAAGACTCTTCTAGACCAGAAGAATCTTCAAGATCATCAAGTCAGGATCATCAGCATGACCTTCTGAGTCCCATCACTGTACCATGTCCGTTAGTGCTATGTCCACATGTGTTAAATACTGCTCGTGATGGGACCACCTCCCTTGTCAGCCTGTTCCAATGTTTGGCTACTCTCTGCTTGAAGGAATTCTTCATAATACTCGTTCTGAAGCTCATTTGGTGCAACTTGAGAACTTAAGCAAGTTCACTTGGTGTCCAGGTCTGTACCCACCAGTACAAGTGGAGTGTAGTGGCCTTCCAGCCAGTTAAGCGTGTGGTACCTCAAGTAGCCAGCTCCTGAAAAAAGTGTGTATGAGATGCTTTGAAAATTGCAGGCTGTTTTTTATATTTGATGCTTCTAACAGAAAAACAACTTCATTAAAAATCTGTAATATTAGAACAGAAACTAATCCGAACGCCTACTCGAGTCTCTGTGTGTCAGTACAATGTGACTTTTTCTTCTGGAACTGTTAAAGAAGTGTGTACCTAATTTTTGAATAAAAATAATGAATTTCATCATTAAAATACTGTTTGTTAATATCAGTTTCCAAGTAAACGCCGGGCTAGAAATAGGGGTAGGAATATGAAAAGGGAGTGGAAACAGGTTTCGGTTAACTCTCAGTTTCCATGAATTCTTTGTCTTATTTTATTTTTCACCTGCTATCAAATGTTATCTTTTTTGTCATGCTTCCCATGTTCTTAAAGTTTTGAATCACCCAATTGATAGAAAGTATTTTTAGAATATATTTTTACATTATTAATGTACTGGATGTTAACTGTTCCATGAGCTGTCAAGCTATCAGATTATGTAATTCACAGGGAAGCACAATAATTAGGGTTGGTGTTCTCTGATTAAAAAGAAAAAAATGTTTGTTTTTGAGAAGACTGTTTAATGTGGTTTCTGTGCATTTCCAGAAAGCAAATTTATTCTGCAATCTCTGCTAAAATGCTTTTGATCTTGTAATGGCAATTTCCAGTCTCTGGCAAATATCTAAAGCAAGGTGGGGTTTTTTGGCTGCTGGATTTCAAATTGGTATTTTAGTTCCAGATGTAGAAGTTGGCTAATCTTACGCACTGTCAGCGCCCTGATTCAGTAAATAATACTGAACATTAGTAAAAGTACTGCTCTACTTCCTCAGGGTATGGAGGCTACATGAAGGTGTTCAGCTCTGTGTGGTCCACGGAGACAGAATGTTTAAGATGGGAAAGACCGTGTTGTGGTTACCAGCTTGTGCACGTAATACTATAGAGCTGGATGTAGGGAATCAATTAATGTGGGGGAAAAAAAGGCACTTCTGACTGTAAAAGTTGACTTGCTCTGTGTGCCTGAGCTGGATGAATGGGGAGAACAAGAAAGCAGTAAGGAGAAATTTAGGGCGTCTTGGGCTGGAATCACCTAGTCTAAGTAATGTGTAGAAAAAGTGTGCAGAAATATGTACTGTTCTTCAATAGTAAAAATACTAAGTGGACGAAAAAGGTCTATTCTATTTCTTTTACGAATGCAGGCCTGCTATTTATTATTTAACCAGTAGAAAGTAGAAACTACGTATTATAGGTCACTGATGTTAATTCTTATAGGCTCTAGATACCAGCTCTTTTTATTCCTTGACAAAAGAAAGATGTGCTCTCCTTGATTGCTTACTGGCCTAGTAATGTGTATTTCTCTGCTTTATTTACTGTGACTAGGCCTTCAGGGAAGGCAAATTAAATATTTTAAATGTATAATTTGAACAACTTAACAGCAATCCTTTTTTAGTAGTTCTAATTCTTTAACATTAAAGAATACAAAAGCTTTTCCCGTTCTTTTAGATGTTACTGGCAGTAGTAATGTTAAGTGTGCACCTCTCAGCGGGATGTTGTTGCCTCTGCACTGTTTTCATCTTTTCCCATTAAATGCTCAAGAATACTATCTTTTAATTTGATGTCTTACCAATCTATAGTTACAGAATTTGGAGAATTACCTTGACAACAGTTTGTGTATATAGAAACTATTTTGATTTGTATCAGAAGGATAAGAAGATGGTGACCCTGGCCAGTTATTAGTCTATGATGCAGTGTTGAAGATCTGTCCAGTTTATAAATGATTTGTGTGAAGCATCATCCAGCGTTTGCAAGTTTGGATGACACCCAATTGCTACACCATGCTGTAGAAATATCTATGCAGTAGTAGGAGTGTTTCCTGAAACACATGTACCCTTACAAGAAGTAGCTAAGAGCCAAGACAGGAATTTCCTTGAAGCTAAAACAATGGAAAAAATAGGCGGTTTACCAAATATCTAGGTCTTTATTATAATCACAGAATCACAGAACNGGGGAGATGCTCCAGGCCCTTTATCATCTTTGTGGCCTCCGCTGGGCTCTTTCCAGCAGGTCCCTGTCTTTCTGATACAGGGGAGCCCAGAGCTGGACACAGGGCTCCAGCTGAGGCCTGACCAGGGCAGAGTGGAGGGGGAGGATCACCTCCCTCAACCTGCCTCCCTCATATAATAACCTTATATGAGTAATATTTCCCAAAATATTTAGAAAAATTGAGTTTTTAATATTCATATGACAAAAGCAGAATGAAAAAGTAAATGTGACTTAAGGTCAAGAAAGGCAGAAGGATACATCACTGCCTTAAATCTGATTTTTAATCTGTGTGGAGCCTTGTAAATAACGTATGAAGACATCTAACTTTTCACTGTGGTTTCAAATGGCATATTGTTTGGTTGTGTTGATTGGCCATTTCATTTTCATGTTTGTAAACTTGGTGTGGGTGTAAAACAGGATTATGGTACCTTTCAAATGTTCAAATAAGATACTGAGATTCCTTGTTTCTTATTTTTATCTGAAGTTTTGGTAAATTTTGCTGAGAAGAAATTAGTCGTACAAACTCCTTGACATGTGCATTTTGATAGTACCAGGTTGCAGCAACATTCTGTCTCTAAAAGGCTGAAGAAGGGCTTTTCTTTGCCAGTTTGGCTTTAAGAGCCTTGGGAGGATGACTTTTCTAACCTTTTGTAGTCTTTATTTCTGTCGTAGTATAGGGAAAAAGCTTGTTTAGTTTCTGAAATTATTAGGATGGGCTATGTTTTAGAATATGTTACAATTAGCGAACACCGATTGTCAATATGTGCAGCAAATTCAAATGTATTAAAAATGAAATTGTGCAATTGTCATCTGAATGAAATTACTTTTATATTGATGGCAGTAAAGATGTATTTACAAGTAAGGGTTGTGGTCTTGTATTATTGATGGTCACACAGAAGACTAATAGCTGTTGTCTCCATTTTAAAGACGAGTTTTCCTTTTCTCCTGATTTGCACCAGACTCGAGGTTAGCTGCAGAAAGTGGTCCAGCAGACTTGGCTGGATTTAAAACAGGAAGAAACTTGTGCTCACAGTTTTGTAGTAGAAATAGATATCCTTCCTTTCTTTCTTAGAAAGGTTAACTCTTAAAGCAATTTTCTTACCTATAAAAGAACACAGCAAATGTTACATTTTCTTTGCAGAGAAAGGTAATCAACTTGCAATTTCATCTCAGCAGGTTTTTTTTTTATTTGTTTGCCTTTTTGTTATTTTCCTCTCTTCTTCCTAACTCTGTTGATACCATCTTCGTATGCAATCGTTGTCTGAGAGTACGCTTGGCTGCTGTTGCTGGGGAAGCATGTATACCATACAGTGTATGTTTTTTAGAGCTTTGCAGAGGGAGCTGCTACTGTAGCTTCGGTCATGAAAAGATTCAAGATTCAGGAAAGATGCTTGGTTACTATAATCTTATCCACTGTATGATACAAACCCAAAAAAATGTGTGATGGATGGTTCAATAGAACAATAATTTTATTGTTACAGAAACAAAATCTCCAAATATTAAATAATGTGCATACCTGGTGTTATGATTCACGCAGAAAAGCTTCACTTGCCTCCTCTGTTTCTGTAAAGGTAGGGTGTTTTTTTTTTTCCTCCAAAGAATTATTTTTTTAATGAGAAGCAAATTTCCAGGCATATTTTAGATTAATGATTTATTATGTAAGTTGAAATCTGTTACAGCTTAATTCCAGACACTTACAAGCCTTATGAGGGTGAGTGAGCAAGAAAATTGCCAGATTGGCTATTTACAGATATTTCTTAGTGCTTCCATAATGTATTTATGTGTATTAAGAAGTAATCTGAGAAAGTGAAGAATATGAAGGCCTTTAAGTACAGAAAACAGCAATTTTACTGAAAATGTGTTGTGTTTAGTATGTTGCTAGGAAGTGCTAATTAGTTGGGATGCTTGGAGATGGCATCCAGAACAAGCTGTTCCATCACGTTTCCAGAGACAGAGGTGAGGCTGACTAGCCTGGAGTTTCCCGGATCCTCCTTCTTGCCCTTCTGAAGGCTGCAGTGACATTGGCTGTCCTCCAGTCTTCAGGCACCTCTCCTGTTCTCCAAGACCTGTCGAAGATGACAGAGAGTGGTTCAGCAATCACCACTGCCAGCTCCCTCAGCACACGTGGGTGGGCTGTTGGAGCCCATGGATTTGTGTGCACTGATTTTGCCTGGCTGCTCTTGGACCATCTCCTCCTTGACCAAAGGGAAGCTTTCCATGCACCAGAATCTCTCTCTTACCTCCAGGGTCAAGGATTCCTGAGGGGCAGTCTTTGTAGTAAAGAAACGAAGCAAAGAAGGCGTGCAGTATCTCTGCCTTCTCAGCATCCCCTGTTATCAGGCCACCCACCTCATTCAGTAGGGGACCTTACCTCCAGTGTTAAGGATGGGATAAAACTAATTGTCGTGGTTCTGCTCAGGGCCGGAATGATTCTGTAGCTCTGCCACCTGCTGATAGAAGTCTAGACATGACTTCAAGGATGGTGTTTTTCTCCCTGATGGCAGTGTTCATTTGCTACCAACCTCTAGGAAAAACTATGTAACAAGGCTTGCTTTTTGTTTTGTTTTGTTCCTTCTCTTTGTCCAGAGAAGCTGTGGCTGCCCCCTCCCTGGCAGTGTTCAAGGCCAGGCTGGATGGGGCTTTGGGCAGCCTGGTCTGGTGGGAGGGGTCCTTGCCCATGGCAGGGGGGTTGGAACAAGATGATCTCTAAGATCCCTTCCGACCTGAACCATTCTGTGATTCTGTGATTCTTCTTTTAAGCTCTAAACTAGATCCAGATACCATTGTATGTTGTTCATTGGCTGTCTGTACAGTGGAAGGAAACAACTTTATCGGACATCCTTCTGAAATTATTCTGTGAAATTTCATTTTGGGAGCTACTGAATTAGTTTTCTTTCTAAAACCATTTTGCATTCAGCACTGAATTTAAAGCATTTATATAAAGCAAGTAAAACCTGTGTATTTCAAAGCAGTAAGATTGCTGTGTCAAGCACTTAAAACAGCACTAGGATGCAATTTGAATGTGTCATGCTTGTGTTAAAGTAGAATTTTTAGTCGCAGTGTTGTATGTGGTCTTTCTCAGTGGCTAAATGTAAAATTTTGTTGAAAGGGATTTTCCCAATATTGTAAATGGGATGGAATAATTGCTGTACAGTACCATGTACTGACCTTGCTAAGGTGGGAGATTGTGATTTCTTGTCTCTAGTCTAATACACATTTTAGCATAGATTATTCAAACCCTAAAAATGGGATAATATGATTAATAATGCATGATTCTGCTTCGTAACGCATGTTCTCAATCCTTATAAACATGTTCTGTATTCTTTAAAATGCGCTTTCATAGCATAACTATATGCTATGTTCTAAATTTATACACAAGCGAGCATAGAATGGGTAGAGTAGTCTCATAGTCTGTTTCACTGTATGTAGGTTGCTCTGAAACTAATGCCTCCTATTATTTCTATGGAAACTGCAACAGACAGAGCACAATAGCACTGTTTGGTAGAGCAAATTCTCAGCTACAAAACACTGTTTTTCAANGCGTAAGTAGGAAGTTCTGCACTTGACAGTGACATGTCAGAGAGTACAGAATGTTGTGGGTTTTTTTTTTTTTTTGGTTAAATGCCTGGGTGCATTTCCCCTTCCCTGTACTGCTGCCATTTTGAGATACAGACTTTTTCGTAACATTTATTTTGAAAGTCCTTAAATTGATTTTACTGAAACTTCAATAAAATGTATAAAGGAAAACAAGCAGAGGCAAAATGTGGCCTGGAACATATTAATGAGAGCATTTGGCATGATGTGATTTGATACTGGCCTTTTTTGAAACTTACTGTTTGTATAATGCTATTTACTAATACTCAAAGGGGAATTATTGTAGAAAGTGGAAATGCACCAGAAAAAGACTTTATGATGGGAAAACAAAATACTCTAAATACGATTTTAATGGAACTAATGCATCTTAAATGGGGCAGAACTATACTAAAGTGCATACTGAATTCAAAATTCAAGATACTCTACAGGTTAATAAACCTTCAAAGAAAGGTTGTGAGTGCAGCATGTGAATGTGTGTCTGCTGGCTTCTGGTGTGGCTTCAGCAAGCAGGATGTGGTGCCATGCTTGCTGTGTTATCTGCTATATCAGCTGGCCCTGAAACGTCTTGTGCAAAATAGTTCACCAAAACACAGCAATTAATTTGTCATGGTCTGATGAGGTGGGTTCAAGCAGCTCAGGATGTGGCCATGAAGAGGAGAATGTAGTGGTAGGTAGAGAAGAGCGAGCTGAGGAGTGCTTGTCCTGGTCTTTTGTAAACACAGACACAGTTTTGGCTGAGTACTAGCAGGTAGTGGATGACAGTTCTCTGTGCTAGGTGCCTTCTGAATAGGTTTGAATAACTGGAGAGTCCATTCATGCAGGGAATTGTTCTGATTTCCCATGTGTTACTTCTACTAGACATGTCCAGACTTCAGTGGTGTTTGAGATGGGAGAACCTTGGACCATTAGACAAGTGTTTTATGGACCATTGGTTCCTTTCTAGTCAACTGCATCTTTGAGTAAAACAGAGAATTTGTGTAGTATTATTGAAATATGTCCTCCTAAATGCCTGTTCATTTAATTTGTGTTGTGCTGAACCTGCATGTGTTACATTACTTTGCTTTGAACTTTCAAAAACTTTGTGGCTTTGACAGACTGGTCTATCTAAAATTACTTCTATAGAAGTATAACAGGCAATCACTGCTGGCAGTGTCAAACTGAAGGGGTGCAGGTCTCTGTGTCTCAAAGATGCGTGATAAAAATCACTTTGGTTTGCACTCAGTTCTGTTGCATTACACTTCACATCGTGGTTTAAAAGTTAGTAAAAATAAGTATTTTTTGTGACAATATAGTATTCTCAAATGTCTGGAGCCATGACTTCAAAAAGGAGTGTTGTCAGACATGTACAAATATATTGTATTTAATTTCAGAATTCTGTCTATGTCCATCCTGGAACTATAAAATGATAAAACTTTTTGAGTGAGGTTATGAGAGGCATTATGTAGAAATGTTCAAAAGGATGAAAAGACAGATTTTCCATTTCCTTGCACATGAGATAAAATAGTTGACAAGGTTAGAGTTTTATTTTCGTCCTGCTTTTAAGCTATGCCCTCAGCAACCTTCAAGAACATGCAATGCCAAAGGAGAAAATAGTTTCTGTTAACAGTCTTCTGTGGAGAACTGTAGGATGACTCTGCTGCTTGGGTGATGTGACAGCTGTTAACACTGTTAGTGGGAGTCAGAACAGATAGCCCCAAGGTGTTCTTGCATTGCTAACAATTCCTGTGTTTCTGCTGAATGGTGGCTTAGGCATAGATCATTCGTCTAAGTAGGTGTCATCTTCGCTACAGCTGAATTATTGGTTTGGTTGTCTTTCTTCAAAATAAGTAGTCAAATGAAAATGCATTCATAATGGCTTTGCATTAGTAAAGTCACTAGTGCATTAGTAAAATGAGTTATGGTGTCACCGCCTATCACTGAAAAAGCCTGTGCAGCTTTTCAGCTGTAAGCTTGGCTTTATTGTTTTGAATCGTCTCGAGGATTAAGAATTCGTGTTTAAAATCTTTATGCTGACCTGTCCTATGGAATCAGTCCATTTTAAAGCTGTGGTTTTTAGCAGTGCAATATTTAGGGCACGTATTCACCTCTGAATCTCAGTATGCACGTTTGAGGATTAATATCCCCTAATTTTTTGGTAGCTAAACCAGTAACCATCCTTGGAGGGTGTTCATGTTTTTGTGAGATGGTGGAATGTCTTCTTCATTATTTAACATACTCTTTTTACTCTTTAAAATATTGGGTAGGCTACGGTTAGATTTTTTTTTTTTTTAATGCTACTTGCACAAAAGCAAACTACTTTGACTTTCAGGTGTGTATTTCCATATTGATTATTTTTTTGTTTTTTTAGTGTGGATTAGAATCTGTAAGTTGTGGGTTGGCTTTTTACTAACATGTTACTGGTCAAGAGAACAGAATCCTACATTCGTAGATGCTTGCAATAACTGGTGTTATGTTATGCTTACCTCTACTTTTAGTTATTCTCTGTTTATCTTGTATCTCTTGTGGGTGTTCGACAGTTGTTTAATAAAAAAAAAAAAAATTATGAGGAATTTGTGGAGTTCAGTGCCTGTTATCTCCTGATAAAAGCATGATGAAAACAGCTGAGAAATTGAAAATTGCCTAGAGAAAACAATTTGCATGTTTTTGGGGCAATTCAGATGTGGTCTGAAAATCTGAATTTCCAAAACCTGAGGCAGCCATTTAGTGATTAGTGAGCTTGCTCTTCCTATCAGTTTTAAATAAAGGAAGTAAGAAAGCAGGTTCTGAAATTTGGAGGATAAATTAGCCTTAAAAACAGCAATTTTTGCTGAAAAGCTAAGTGTCTGCTTCTTATAAATGAATATTTCACCTCTTTTTTTTAAAAAAATTTATTTATTCATGTATGTGGTGCCTGTTACCACAGAAAAATTAACCAGTATTGAGTTTCCTGTATTATTCTACTGTAAAGAAAACAAAGTACTTAAAAAAAAAAAAACCTTTAGATTTTAAAGCAGATACGATAATACTGGGTTTAAAAGCTTTTCTGACTTTGTAGACATTAATAGATTGTAAATTTTTAATGAAATTTCATTTATGAGAGTGCTTTATAAGAGTATCTAACAATGACACATAATGTCATCTAAATATTTATGTATCTGTTGATGTCTAAACACTGCTACAAATCTTGTCCAAGGTCTAAACCTATTAGCTGCTTTGAAGTCAAAGCACTCGAAGTGTTTGACTTCTTCTTAAAGAATTTCTTCAATTAGTGGCCAAAAAAATAAGAAGATCTCAGTTTCTTTGCTGCATAGAAGATGAGTAATTATTTTTCCACAGTGTCTCCTCTAACTTCTCTTTGTGTCACCTTGTTATTTCAGAAAGCTGAGATGACAACAGTGCATTACTCTGATTAAGAAGTTCTGCTAGCACAGTCTGACTCACCTACGTTCTTGGCAAGACAAATACTATCACATTAAATTTGAAGGATGTTATCTGATGTCACATTTGCAGAACATCTTGCATATCTATATTCTTTGAATACATTATTTATTGGGATGAGCACTGCAGAATTCCTTGCGTTCTTGTGCAGGCTTTTCTCACAGTCAGATTTTCTGGGATCCTCATTTATTTTAAACAATATTTTTAGCAGATTTATGGAAGATGAATATTCATGTCAAGTGTTGCGTAAGTCAGTGACATGCAGAAATTTTCTGTCGTCTGTGGAAAAACGTGTTCAGGTACACTTTCTGAGGGAGAGGAATAATCTTAAATATGCCTTAAATTATAATTGCCCTGTAAAGAGTTTGCCTCAGCTAGTTTATTTTCAAGAATTGAGGTTGCACTGTTGGGCTGAACTTGGCAATTGTTGCTTGGACTACAGTGATCAGCAAAGCTGTCTGTAGTGCCTGATTTATACAGTCTCAGCACAGTCCTCGTGCTTTTATGATGTGCAAATCCTTCTCAGTAGCTGCATCAATGACTGTGTACTCTGAGTATTGATTTACATAATTACTATCACTATTTTTAATATTATATAAAGACTATACTGTTTCCTATTCTGTCAGCTTTAGTTAACTAAATCTTCTATGCTTCCCATATTTAGAATTTTGAAAACATTTGTATGCTTCAGCGTCTCTAGCAGGCTGTCATTTGAGCCAAAACTATTTACATCTTTTGTGAGATGTTTCCTCTGAACAGACTGCCAAAGAAGGAAAAAATATTTTCAAATGGCAAAAATTGTTATTTATAACAACAGTGTTTTCACTTTCTTCCTCTTTAATACTGCCAAGTACCTTGGTCTTGCTGTAGAAAGTATAAAATGCATTGATATTTCAACTGATCCAAGTAATTAGTAATTCTTCACTGCATTTTGAGACAGGTGTGGCAGACAGAGGAGGAAAAAGATGAGAACATGAACACCAAAATACCTGGTAAAAACGTAGCTTTTGCTGATAAGCAGCTGAGTTCTGAAGAGAACTGTTTTTTCTGTGAGTTTGGTCCCCATCTTGGTTGAGGGGAGTGATGTACCTAGTGCACTTTTGAGAAGAGGTGATGCACATGCAGAAATATTTGTCTCACTCGACTTTGTACTTTTGTGAATACATTGCCATTTTTCAGAAAGTCTCACTGGGCCAAACTGCTCAGCACCGTCACGTGTCTCGATAGCTGTATTGCAGCTGGCTGTCTTCAGTTGGGTTTTATTTCTAGTTATTTTGTGAAGTGGCAGAAGGGAGCAGCAGCAGGAAAAAAAGCAAGATGTGATGGAATGATTAGGTATTGCTAGCAGATTGGTCATAACTGTGCAGCGAGCCTCTGCACAAGAGGGGATGTACTGAAAGCAGAAGTGTTCCCTGAGGTTCTTGTGCTTCATCTGCAGAGCAATCACTGTTAATACCAGAGGGACCAAATTCAGTTACCCTTCTTCTCGGTGTATTTTCTCTTGGTGTATCTTCAGCGCTGTCACATAAATATTTTTTCCAGATTTGCCTTTCAGTAAAAAACAGTATGAATACTCTTCTCTTTCTTCCTCCACTGCCAAGAGGAAGATAAGTTGCAGATGCATCTCAGAACTGTGCAGTCATCTGTCACTCATTATCTGTTCTGCTGCCACTCTGCATTTGTCTGTCGGCAGTTTCTTGTAGTAATCCAAAATCCAGTCTGTTTTCCCACTTACACCAGCCAGCACAACCTGTATATTATCTGAGTATACAAACTGCAGTGAACCTTGGTGATAGACAGCCTAGTGGCTCTCCTAGGATTCTGAGTGCTGTTTATCCTGCTAGGTTTAACGTACTTTAAAAGCTCTCTGCAAAAATTTCATAGAATGACAAGAACTAGAATGAGACAGAGACACTTCAGTGATGAGATTTATGAAGCTTATGAAAGTTGCATTTTATTCACTAGCAAAGATCAAAATGAAGTTTGCCTCATTTACCTGTTTCTCCAGGTGATGCTTCTCCCTGTGAAGTATTTGTCAAGGTAGAATTAATGTTGAAGATTTGGTAGACTTGGATAAGAAAACTTCAGCTGGGAAACAACACAGCTGTGTAACTGAGTGTTAGGAAGCTGCCCAGTGTTAGTAAGCTCCAGGCATAATTTTGCATGATGTCAGGCAGACAGGGAGTCAGCTAAAAACTTACATAGTTGTAAATTTATGTTATACACGGTATAAATACGTTCACACATACTTCTTTTTGAGTAGGTGCACCTCGCTGCCTCAGGGCAGGTACCTGGTTTGTAGTCGTGCTAGTTAGAAGCATACCTCTGCTGAAGTGGTCTCAGCTTCTGTATTCACAATTTTGAGTTTAAATGCATGCTCTTCATGTATTTATTTACTTGATTCTGTTGCATCTAAGAGAATAGAAGAGAATCTAAGAGACGATAATATTTGCACTGCTGGGATCGTTTCATAGATGTGCCGGCTGCTTCTGTTGCTGTTTTGGGCTGGCTCCAAGTCGCTGTCTGAGTAGGTTGTGTGCATGACTGGCATCTGCCACATGTTCCTGGTGCTTCTGACTTCAACATTCAGTAAGATGCAGATCTGCTATCAAGTTAATAGTGGCTGTCATATAATATACAATGTTAAATGTGATGTTGTTCTGAGTTACTGAATTTTCTGTGGAAATAGCATTCAACCAAACAAGTTTTCCTTCTGACAGGAGAGCGTTTTCCAAGCATTTAGAGCAAGGCTTTGTCTTAAAGTACGAGAACAAAAATATTTAACAGAACTGCCCCTTTCCATGGCGTGTCTATCTTCACAGCAGTTTAAATAATGAAAAAACAGGCTTCAAAGAAACCATTTTTGAGTAATTCTTTGAACAAAATTGTGTTCCAGAATCTCTTCTCATCTGAGTTACGGCAATATTATGATATATGATCATCTGAGATATGATGAGTTATTGGCATTTGTAAGACAGTTAAGAGTACTTGGCAGAGCAATCCAGATATTCTTTCCCCCTGATTTTTACCAGAAATGTGTTGATAAGCAATAGAGCATTGAGCACTGCAGTATTCTCAGGAGATAACACAGAACTTCAGCTGTCCTCATGCCTAGCCATCAGGAACATGTACAGGGGGCATGGAGTTCTCCAGTAATTCTCTAAGGGTCCTGTGAGGAACGTGAGAAGGCGGCTTTACTGATTCATCACTAAGTTGTGAAAACAGATGGCTTTACAAGAAAAATTTCTATAGCTTGCTTTGTTATACCCCATTTCTCATCTTCCTGTACTTTTCTCATGGCATCCTGTGTAGTTTTACCTGTCCTCTGTGTAGAGGCATAACATAATTCCTCCTGTTGTATCTCTGTCTTAGCCCTTCTGTTGGATTTCAAAACTTCTGGGCAGTCTTCATGTGATAATTTTGTTCCCTCTTGCTCTGTGTGTGTTGGATCTCACTTTGTCTTTCCTCTTTCTCCTTCTCCTCACCTTTCCTAGCTCATGTCTGCAATCTGGATTGATTCAGGAAGCAAATCCTTTTCATTTTTGGTGTTTATTCCAGTTCCCCCATCAGCTAGTCATGCCGTGTATTTTTTTTCCAGATCTGCCTGAATACCAACTCCTTTTGTTTCTATATTTGAGATGAATAAAACTTAGATCTAGCTAGCCTAGCTGCTCTCTGCTTATGCACAGTCTTCATCTGTCTGCTTACTTGCTCGCAGGAGCAAGGAGCAGACAGGAGATCAAAAACAGGAGACCTGTTTTTGTGTTACATTGCAAAGACCCTACAAATGCCTGAAACTTGCCACTTTATGTTGTGGGATCTAGTAAAAGTTCTGAAATAGGGATTTCTAATGCATGAGAACTTTTAAAATAAATGTTGACACCCTTCTCACCCTGAAATGTAAAATGGGCATTTTGTCTTTCAGGGGAGTATCTTCAGTCATGTTTGCATCAGTGTGATCCTGAATGCTTTCTAACAAAGTCTTCCTCCTGTAAAATTAGCCGTCGTTTCTTTTTTTGGCTTTAGTAAATGACTAGTTCAGATGAAAGCTCTCTCTTGAAATGTTTCTTCTGGAATTTGTGAACTGATGACATTTTATGATGTGTAGTTTCTGCACTCATTCCCAGTCTTCAGTTGGCATGAAGTCCTGCTGTTTGTTAGGGCAGGTTAAGCGTATCTGGAGTTTCTCAACGAAAAGATATTGATTGTCATTACGACAGGATTGCAGGAGAGACCTTTAAGCCTTTATCTGCATCTCATTAACTAGCTTATGATTTTCTAGAGTGGCTATTAATTATACAAGAGTTGCAGGATGAATATAAAGGATGATTCAAAGACAGGCTGTCTTTAAACGTCTCCTTAAGATTTTTTTTCTGTTTTGTCCCTTTTGTCTGTTTCGTCAGACCTTCTGTCTGACAGGCTTAGATTTTGCTATGAAAAAGGTCTGGAGGACAAATTGTTATTTGCATTTGGAATCTTTTAAATTTAGCCTGTTGCCAAGTTCTACACCTTAAAGTCTTTCTTGGAGCCTTATGATAGCTGGAAAACAGAAAGCAGAGTTCAGAATGCATGAAGTCTGACAAAAATGGAGATCTCTCTTCATGTAAAATCTTTCCCAAGTTGTAAATAATGCTGACAGGCTGTTAAGAAGTGCCACAGTGAGTTACGCTGTAATATGTTACTGTGCTGTAAAGGCATGCAGTTCAGGATATAATTACACGTTTTATAAAGAAGTGTCAGTGAGTTTGCTGTGCCTTGTTAACCACATCATTTATGAGAAATTTAGTATTTCATGCTTGCTATGGTTTAATTGCTAAACTCAGTTTTGCCTACATGCTTTAAAAAGCGAACGCGATACTTTTTCAACAACCCAATAATGAAATTGGTGGAAAATGAAGTAAAATGGTATTCAGCTAAAATTTAGAGGGTATGCATTGAAGGCAGTTTGCTCTCTGCTTGGAGAAGAAATGACTGATGGCAGCTCCATGCTCTACAAATCTCTGGAGTGGCTCAACTCTTAGGTGGCATGGCATAAGGAGAAAGAGATGAGAGATTTAAAGCAGGGGCAAGGGTAGCTTGTTTTTGATTGGAATCACTAATGAGAAAATATTCCTAATTTAAGACTTCATTTGCTGTTGCTGTCCCCCTCAACAATTGGGAGGAGCAATTGGAGGAGATGCTATATAGAGTAGGCTGCAGTGATAAACTGAGAATGAATTAGTTTAAATTCAAGACAAACCTAGTCTGTTGACAAGAAAAAATGAGGCAGCAGCGTGGTCTACTAAAAAGCAGTAAAATCTTAATTACTTATGTCCTGGCAGATTAAAGTTAGGGAACTCACAACACAGTGAATGATATGCTACTTAAGCATGAAAGAGCATTTACTACTGTTTTTGTTGCTATTGTTTCTATTATTATGGGGAGAAAAGTGTGAAAAGTCAAAGAACAAAGAAAAGAGCAGCAGAAGATAGGACAGTTCTCCCTCTCACTCCCATCTCTTAGTTTTTAAAACAAATTGAGGGATGCGTGGAGGAAGACTTGCTCATCATTTCCACGTCATGAGTCACTAGTAATTAATCATTTATATAAAACATGATGAATTTGTGTTTTGAAGAAATGTACCTGTGAGAATATCCTTAACTAAAGTACTGTTTATTTCACAGCATTTTGTATTTTAATCTGTAGAGCATTCTGGATCTTTGTGTGTTGTCAAAATTGTTACTTGCATTTGATAATGGTCCTTAAGTTGGGAAGGACAAATGGCATACCCAACCAGTCTCCTGTTTATGTCTGGTGAATACTGTCGTGACTTGCTTTTAGTGCTGAGTTGCATATGCATCTGCTAGGACAGCATTTTTTCTGCTCTGAATCAGGACAGAATCTCAAAGGCAATGGTGTAGCAGCTGGGAACCGGACCTCATCTCACCAGAACTCTCTGTAATACTGAAGCCATCTCTGTTGGAAGGGTGTTTTGGATGAAGACTACTGCATGGCCTGAAAATTTACGAGAGAGCTTTGGAGCTCAGGGTGGAGAACCAGGACTCTGGTTTTAAGGGCCTTGTCTTTGCTGGGAGAAATTATTTTTTGACTCAGTGGATTACAGTAGATTGCATAAATGTTACTGAGTGGATAACTGAGCCTTTGGATTTTGTACTTTGTGGTTATTCCTGAGAAGGAAAGCATCTATTTTGGGTCTGAGGTCAATCCAAATTTGCAGTACTGCTAGCTGGGAAAGCTTTTTGTCTACTACCTCAGTAGATTTTGCATGGAACCTGTGAGAGAAGATAAATAGTAAACCCCCAAATGCTGGTTTTGAGTCTTCTTTTTAAACTAAGTCACGCTCAGAGATTATTTCTTTTCCAAAGCGTGTGTGTTTTAGGGGATTGTAGGTTAATCTTTTCGTATAAGCCTGATTCACATGGTCTTCCATTGTACAATCACTATTACAAGGTCATTATGATACAGAAACTTCAGCAGATACTTCTTGCCACATTATTCTAAAGCAGAGCACAGCACGCCCTGTAGAGCTGAGTACTTAAATATCTTAAGCACATCAGAATGGGGTATATGTTTTTTCAGTCAAGCAGTTTAGCCACAGATAGACAGCTTCTGGAGCATCAAAAATGGTGTGGTTTTCTTGTTTTGGGTGAGTTCACATCTATTTCACTAAGTTAATTTAGCAAGTGGGAGAAGCACCTTCCTCTGCTCCAAAATCTGAAAGTTGTGGTGTTTCAGTGTCTTGAGTTTCCAAGTGACTTTCCATTTGAAAACTAACTTCAGCGCTGTGTAAAAATACTTTATGTGCCAAAATAAAACTTTCAATCAAACCAGGTATGTCTGAAAGTTATTTTCTTCATTTGTCACTTGTAAAACTATTCAGAGCTTCCAGTGATCCCAAACTCACAGGCACAGCTCTTGTGAGAAAATGTTATGATAATTTTTACTGGAATGAGCAGATTACATTTTTCTGTTTTACGTATGCTGCATCCACTGGATGGGCAAAGGCTGAAAGCGTCTCAGCTCCCTTATCACTGTGAGTAGGCACTTCTAGAACTAAAATAGGAAAAGAAAAATGTTGTTGCTAAGAAATGGGATGTAAAATACTGAAATAGAATTGAATCAGTAGGTGCCTGTGTCCCTTGGTGGGCTTGGTGAAAGTACATACTAGCTATAACATATAGGAGAAACGACAGCTAAAAGTGAACAGAGACTTTTAAAAAAATAAGACTGAAAAATTCTTACTAAATTACAGAATGAAAAATTCTTACTAGAGTTGAAGAAAAAGATTGCCTCTGACAGTTCTGTAGTTAGTACTACAAAACAATAAAGCATGAGTGTTTTATTTTAGCCTCTTTCATATTTTCAGGTAGAGGCCACTCAGTGAAATTAAGAAGTATGAAATTCAAAGATCTGAAATAGAGAGGGACTTCTCAGTGCAATGTGCGTGTCAGCCTGGAAACCTGTGGCTATGAGAGATCAAGGTCAAGACGTTTGGGGAGAAGGCTTTATGGATTATTAGCATCTGCACTTATGTTCAGGGTAATTTGAAAGAATGCCCAGTCATAGCATCAATCAGCTTTGATTGCCCAAGGCAGTGAGGATACTTCCTTTATTTTTATGCACTTCATGCGTGTTTCAGGACTTCTGGACGTTTTGCTGAAGTGTCTGATACATCTAACTGAAAGACAAGATACTAATTTATGTGAATCGTGTCTGTTTATGACAGCTTTTATGATCTCAAGTTCCTTATTCTTATTTGGAGAAAGCATGACATAGCAGTCAGACTATTTGAACTATTATGCACTATCACAGTCATATGGGTATCACAGTTTGGAACAGAAATAATGAGAAATTGTAAGCTCTGTGTGTACTTTCTTTTCTTTCTTTTTATCTTTTTT
>WBMW01001723.1:213046-334635 GCA_013396635.1 Penelope pileata
TGGTGCAAGCATTAGTTAGATGGGAATTACAGCAGACATTTTAGAGTATATTTCTTTTGTATTTTTTTTTAACTTTGAAAAATTTAATATAGCTACCTATAAGTAGATTCAAATTTATTTGTGTGAGAGAGAGATCGAGATTGGAATTATTACTCCCCTGTTACACATCTCAGATGTTGCATGCTATTTCTGTACAAAACACAGAACATCTCAGACCAAATGTGTGCACTACTTGAATACGTGCACACATACGTATTTGTTTTTCAAATTGTGTATATGTGTTTTTATGCTTTGCTTGCGCTGTTCCTTATGTTCTGCTGAGTGACGTGTCATGTCTTCAAGATTTCATTTCCAGAAATCTTAACTGCAGTAACTGACCAATATTCTCTAAATAAGTGTAGGGTATGTTAATTGTCCAGACCCAGTCTTCTGTTCTTTCATTGCATATGTGTGGGTCAGCCTTTAAACAGTGGCTGTTGCTAAACAAATGTGCATTTTATAGAGCTTGTGCTGTAATTGACCAGAAAATTGTGCAGTGTAATCTTGTAATTGACCAAAGCAAGTTAGTTATCTTTCGCAGAAAGATGGTTGCAGAGGGTATGTTTGTTTCCTGATTTTTTTTTTTTTTAAAGAAGTCTTCTCAGTACTAACAGGAGCCATTAGCACAGAAACCTGAGAGGTGGAGTTATGCTCCAGTGCTCTTTTCTAGCTTTTGCTTCATGCTGAATTTAAACATGCTGACAAAGTTTTAGAGGATGGCATGTATGGGCTTCGAGGGAAGCAAGTAAGGGGTTTTGTTTGACCTTTCAGTTAGAAAATTAGCATTGGAAAAAAACAAATTTTCTGGAAAAAGCCGAGGCAACAGAAGTAGACAATGATTTATAATATAGCTGCCTATGAAATAGCTGCCTGTCTCAACATAAAGGATTGCATTGTTTATGGTTACTTGCATATGATGTTTGCAAAGCGTGGAGCAGCAATAAATGGAGAGCTGTGCTTCCACCTGCCTGTGCAAAGCTCGCCTGTGGAGCTGCTCATAGTGCTCAGCTTTCTGGGCCTGAATACCAACCCTTAGGCTCCACTTTTTTCCAGGAGACAGTGACACCTCAGAAGCCAGCTCAGCTTCTGACCAGATGCCTCAGCCTGGGTATGCGAAAATACTTTGGAGAGGTAGTCTGGATTCTGTTTCCTCTTGCATTTCATAACTTAAGTGTACAGAAAGAAGTTTTAATGAGTATTTCAGAAAGAAGTACAGATAACCTTTGAAGCCCTGAAAAGCTGCTCCCTCAACAGAGGAACATGTTCTTGCATTTCTTTTGTGGTTCTTTCTTTCTTTCTTAGTTTTCTTGTGTGAATGATCAGTGCTTTACTTAAGTGCGAATAAATGAGTGGAGGCTTTTAGTCTGCTATGTTGTCAGAGAACATAGAGACTCCAAGTGAACAATAACCTAAGTACAATTTAAGACAGGTCAGACAGAAGATTTATAAAGAAAGACCATAATGAGAGTATGCTTCTCTGCCTGTTCTCCCATGCTTCTTCCTCAGTGACTGCAGAAACCAGACCTATATAGAGAAAAAAGAAAGAGGCAGGGAGAAACACTCATTCATTCCTGTGTTAATGAAGTCAGGTATCCATCCTTGGGAGGGACAGGCTCCAGCCAATCCTTAATACGTTCACAAGGCCAAGCAGCCATCACTGGAAGGGATGGAATCCTGCAGTCCCTTGCTGATGGCCACAGTGCTAAGAAGGACTCAAAGAGTGAACATGGCAATATGGTGGGATGGCTTTTGGTGGAGCTTGTAGGAATGGCATAGTCAGTGTCATCTCGGCCCAGAATGGATGGCTTGGAAACAATAATGAAGTGATAGCTTTTAGTTGATAGGAATGTCCTTCTGGTTAGGATAAACTTCTTTTGGTTGTTATAAACTCATAGCCAGTAGCAATCACTTACGTACTTACTTCCCCAAGTAAGTATATCTGTGTTTCAGTGGATTCAGCTGTGTATGAAGTACTGTATTGCACTGTCCTATGGAACTCCCCACCCACAATAATTGCAGTACTCCTGCTTTTCCGTTACCTATGGTTAAACTATTCCTGGCCTACAGTGAGGTTTTATTCATGTAAGTAGCCTGCAGAAGCCCAGGGTGGTACATCTTCCATGGTACGTACTCAGCGTGTTGGTTCCAACCTGTGGTAGTCAGTGCTCATAAAATGAAACTACGTAAGATCTGAGGGTTGTTGAACTGTATGCCTGTTGCAGCAGTTTGGGTCTTCATGGGATAAAATTTTCCTTTAGGAACAGCTGCAAAAAAGCAGGTAAAAGGCTTGTTCCTGGAACAGCTTGCAGGCCGTTTATTTCAGAGCATTGGTGCTTTGGTCAGAGGGACTGTAATTTCAGTCTCCAACCAGTTAAATGCTTGTAATACTAGACAACAAGACAAACAGACAGGTGTTTTATTTGCAAGTGCTGGCTTTAGGCAAAAAGGTGACCCTGTGTGGCTGCAAAGAGGTGCCTGTACTTGTGTCTTTGATGATGACTTACCTTTTGCTGCTAACTGTGGAGAGAAGTGGGTCCTGTAAGTATGCCCTGTGCCCATTTTTGGAGAGCTTCTTGCCACCTTAGTTGAGCTAACATGTCCAGTGTTTGCTGCTAATTCGCTGTTTGTCAAGATCATAGAATCATAGAATGGTTCAGGTGGGAAGGGACCTTAGAGATCATCTTGTTCCACCCCCCCTGCCATGGGCAAGGACACCTCCCACCAGACCAGGCTGCCCAAAGCCCCATCCAGCCTGGCTTTGAATACTTCCAGGGAGGGGGCATCCACAGCTTCTCTGGGCAACCTGTGCCAGTGGCTCACCTCCCTCACAGGGAAGAATTTCCTCCTTACACCCAGTCTAAATCCACCTTCTTTCAGTTTATAACCGTTACCCCTTGTCCTGTCATTACCTGTCCTCATAAGAAGTCCTTCCCCAGCTTTCCTGTAAGATGATCGAGGTAAGACTAAAATCTAATGAAAAATGAAAGGAGAAGGAATGCTTATGCTGTTATTGTTTTATTGCAGAGATGTAGGGGCCTCGCCCCTGCCTGGTCACCTGCAGCAAAATTAAAATAAATAGCTAACGGGTAGCAAACTTTCAGAGCTGATGACAACAAAGTTTCCTGGAAAGGAGAGGAATGAGAATATGTGTACTAATTTTGATTAACAGAGATTTTTCTTATACACTGTACAATCATCTGCTTTAAATGGTAAAAATAACAACTGTAAGTTGTGGTTAGTAAACCACAACTAACTTTACTGAGGAGATGTTCAATGTAGAAGTAGTAGTACTTCTCTGTTAAAATAAATAAATGGCTAGTGTAAAAACTTTGAAACAGAAATGTTGCAAGTGTTTGTGACACTGGAGGTCTGTCCTGACAGCCTGTAAGGGATAATTAGGGCCTAAAATTACTGTTGGAAAAGAAAGCGACTGCTTGTTCTTTCAAGTGGTGTCTAACTTCGCTCAGACTGCTTGTTACTGTTTTGATTTTGTGCTTTTAGACAGGGAATTCTGAATTTAACTTTTACTTCTATGAAACAACTCCAGTTTCTAGCGCTTGGATCTTGTGTGCAGCAGAAAAGGCACTTTTGACACAGGATTATCCAGGGAGGGATGGAAGCAGGTAAATTGTTGAAATTTGAGATTGATTCTAGAATGGTTAGGTTTCAAGCGTACATTTTACTTTTAAAAGCCTGGGGGCTTTGCCTTGCAAATGCCAATCAACTGCAACCTCTTGCTTTTAACTGGAATTATCTGTGCTCAGTGGTCTGTAAATCAATTGTAAATCCATTGTAATCTGGGAATTAGGATTATCTAATCCCCTGCATGATTTGAGTATATTCAGGAAAGGCATCAATTGAAGATCCTTAAACCTTCATGAATCTGTGAGCAAATCACAGTATTAATTGTGTGAATCATCCATATGGCATTCGTTGTCTTCTATCTGCAGACGTTCTCTGACAGTTGGCTGCTTATACTGGAAAACACATCTTTATAAATTATTTCTTCGCTATCAGCCTTTTGGCAACTAAATCATATATTGGTTTTCTCTGGGCTTTTATGAAATTATACAGTAGCTTCCAGACACTATACAATTTAAGGAGATGGTTGGTAAATTTATATGAAAAATAGACAGTCTCTGTACCTTAATCCAGAAATTTCAGTCAGTACATGCTGTTCCACTGTGTGCGAGCTGTTTACCCGAACACAGAAACACAGTTTCTGGGTCAGTTTACTGAAGAACCAAGTACATGGGATGTGACAATCAGAACCCAACTTGAATTTTCAGCTGCAATCAAAGCCTTGGATACCATGTTGAGGTTATTCCTCAATAAGGAATAAGGACCTCAATAAGGAGTAAGGACCTCAATAAGAGGTCAATATTTTGAAATGTTTTGTGCTGAATTGGACAAATGCATAACTAAATTGGGGAGCAGATGTTTAATCAGTTATATGGTTCTTGTTATCCTTTCAAGCCATAATTGTGCTTCAAGTGTTAATTCCAGAATGTTTCTTAGTTGTGAATTTTATGTTTGTCTTGTCTATAGGCAGTGTAAAATCTTGTATATTCTTTATTGCAACATAGCTTTTTATAGAAACAAACAGCATCTCTTCATCTTCTAGAGATTTTGCTCTGGTGATTTCTGCTGAGAACAAACAAAAGTTTTTGTTTCAAAGCCTTGGCCTTCTGCAGTTATATAAGGTTTGTTTGACAACAGATACTTCACAGCTGTTCGTTTATTTTTCAGAGAGCTTGATGATAAACGTTGACTCTGGCTTTCAGCAAATAAAGCTGCGGTCCAAGTTCTGTGTTGAATGAGCTTAGATGATGAAGACTTGAGAAGCATGTTCGCACCTAACGTTCTGTGTCGGTGGAACTACAGTGCTACAACACCTTGAGTCCAGAGCTTTATTATTATTCATGTCCAGAGGCATTAATTTTGTCAGACTTTAGCAGATATCTGTTTCGTATCTGAGCCTCTTTAGAGTTCATAGTGTGTCTTAACACTGGGAATTTTACATTAGTTCTATGGCCAAGCCAGTCACAGAAACACAGTTAGATGTTTATGTCTCTGTCTTCTCAAACAGATATCCCTGGAGCCGTGGAACTATGATCTCTTTCTGTCATCATCAGTTCCTCATTGTCTCTCTCTCTCTCTCTTTTTTTTTTTTTTTGGTCTTAATTACAACTACTGCCCGAAGTCCTGAGAAACAGTAAAATCTTACACATATTCTCGCTGAGGCCTTCCACTGCTTAAAGGGAGCTTATGAACAGGATCGACTTCTTACACAGGCAGACAGTGGTAGGACTAGGGAGAATGGTTTTAAACTGAAAGAGGGGAGATGTAGTTTGGATGTTAGGCAGAAATTCTTCACTCAGAGGGCGGTGAGGCACTGGCACAGCTGCCCAGAGCTGTGGGTGCCCCATCCCTGGAGGTGCTCAAGGCCAGGCTGGATGGGCCCTGGGCAGCCTGACCCAGTGGGTGCCAGCCCTGCCCATGGCAGGGGATGGGACTGGAGGGTCTTTAAGGCCCCTTCCAACCCAAACCATTCAGTGATTCTGTGATATCTATCTTTGAGGTTCCATTTCATTGACTTAATCAGCGTATCAATGGAAGGAGAAAGCAGGGATATTTTAGATGTCGCTGCTTTTTATTTTATTGTATTTTATTCTATTTTATTGTATTTAGCTATTTGCCCTTTTGATGAACTGTGTATGGAACTTGCCAGTGTAGTTTGGGAAAACTTGTGCCTTAAGTTGGCAGAACCCTAAGAGTTAAGTATGTCTGAGCTTGATACCATCGCATGTTCGTATTCTTTGTGTCTAATTGTAAAACTTTGTGGAAACCTGGTGACTAAAATTTAACGTGGAAAAATTTCTCCCAGGTATGTCCCTGGTCCTCCCAGCCTACCTATTTAGCTGGCACAGTCTTCTGTATAGCTGCATTGTTGAGAGTTAAGTGATGACAGATATCAAAGGGGATGGTTTCTGGCATAGGAACGCAGATGTGAAAGCCCTTGTTTCTAACCTCTTCTTCCCCCCTCCAACCTTTATTCTGTTACTCTTCTAACAGAACGTTTTAGTCTGTTGTCTACTATCTAGATTGGAGCTGTTGTTGCCTTAAAGACTTTTTAAACTTTCCAGAAGACTGTGAAACAATTTTGCTTTCCTGCATTAACAACTACTCCTCCTACTGGTGCTTCCAAAGGGTGTCTTGAATTTTACTGGGAAGAGTTAACATTTCTCTTTTGAACCTTTTTCATGATGTATTTTATGATCTTCGTAATACCTGAGTGTGTCAACCGTATACAGTCTTTTAGATACACAGGCTCTAAAATTAAGACCTTTTAAGTGCAGTACAGCTGTGTCTTGTGACTACTGATTCCTTGTGTGATAATAAGAGAATGTATGTGTATCTTAGAAGCGTTGGAAGAAACAGCAAAAAAAAAAAAAAATGGAATATGGCTCGTTAAAGTTAATTCATGATGTTTCAAGGTAACAACAGTGAGTGAAAAGTGTCAAGTTGTAATTGTTCCTCAACTGTAAGTATAGAAACCCTGACACCGAGGAAAGGTGAATCAAAGGAAGAAAGTCTGTTGCATGCTGAGGTTACTTCCTGGATGTGATTTGTTGATTTTGACCTAAAATATTAAGAACATTTTTATTCAACGAGCAGAACATTTCTCCTTGCTTTTTGAACTGCTGAGTAACTTTTTTTTTTCCATTAACTTTGTGCTTGCACAGAATGAATTTCTTGGGACACACAGCTTGTGCTTTCACTCACTGGGTGTCATTAGGTATTAGTGGAAGGGTGCTGCCAGAAAAAAAGCCCTGAAGTCTGTCCAGAAAACAGAGCTCCAAACCAGACTATTTTCCAGAAGTGCATGACTTTCCATAATGTTTTATATAAAGGACACAAGCAATCCATGTGGCCAAAATAATTTTAATCTTGAAAACTGGAGAAATTGTGAACTAGAGATTTGTTTTTGATTGAGAAAAAGAAAATATTTTGTCTTTTACTAAGAAGCACTTGCCTTGTTGTTAAAATAGAAATGTTTCCAGTGTGATTTCCTAGTTGCAGCAGTAGAACACTGTGTGTAACTACTACTATTACTTTTTTTAATTTCGTAATGAAAAGGGATTTTGAAATGTGGATTTTTCTACCACATTCAGTTTTGGTTCATGCTAGAGAGTGCGCACAGATTAAAAGTCTGTCTGGAAATAAGGTCAGTGTACACTAATGGCAGATGATAAATGAATTTTTAATTCAGCTCAAGAAATCTCAAATTCAAATCTTAAGTTGTGCGCTGGGTATATTAGTTTACTATAAACTTTTAAGTGAGATTTATTATATTAACTCTTTAATTAAAAATAAATGCATTCATAGGAGACTTAAGAACCCTTCAAGTTTTTGTATAGGAGTGACATTTTTTGTTTGACAGGTGTAATGTCACTTTTTTGCTTGGATTATGGTAAAGCATAACTGTTGACATAAAGTGACGACAACTCTTATCCTCCTTTGCCTCTTGCTCAGCATATGATACAGTTTTAATTCAGCATGTTGTTGCATCTCACAGTACAGCAGCAAATGAGCAATAATTCTAAATTTTTCAGAGAACTAGCTGAAGTTTTAAATCAAGATTTCATTTACGGATGACAGACTCTTTCAAAGATTTGTAAAGAGAGAGGTGACACTTTATAGTAGCGGAACTTTCTGAGGTTGGTTTTGTAAATGGGTTGAAGGCATTCCTAAATGGTGGCTGCTACAGCCTTCATTTAGTGATTTTATCCATGTAAGGAGCACTGAAGTCTGAATATTAAGAATATTGAGGAAAATAAATCAAAGAAGTTAAGGTTTCAGATCAAGTATTAAGGCAGAGAAAGAATTATATGACATTAGGAATGCAGTTTATAGAATCAAAATACAGATGTGAATTTATTTGTGAAATAATTTTATTTTAGCTCTCATTCTGGCTCTCAGCATTCACAGAAATATGAGCTAACTCTCCCAGATGAAAGAATAAGAAGCATAAATATAAGATCACTGAATATTTGTCTGACAGCAAAACCCCATAGAGAAAACTACTACTAAATCTGTCTAGCTTTTGTCAGAATTTGTCAAGCAATTTCCCTTTTCTGTCCATGAAATGTTTTCTGTTTTGTGCTGTGGTAACCTTTCAGAAGGTTATGTTTAGATACTAAATGTAATAATGATTGTTGTGGAAATTGCTGTTTGGTCTGTTTCAAAAGTTTATTGTTTGTTTTCCATTGGACTTTGTTTTGCAGTTACAATCTCGCCTAGTGCCACTGTTGTATAAACAATTATACTAAAACTGTGCCTGTGGCATCCCTCTGAGCAGTGTGTCAGTCTCGTCTGCCCTAAGACTAATTGTCCTTGCTTTACTCTTATAAGTGCTCAAATATAAATAAAGAGGTTAATTGTTCTTGGTCATTTCTTTGCTTGAAATAATTTCCTTTTCATTGTAATTAGTCATTACGTTCATCAAGGGATTGCTCTGAATTTTAACATGTAGTACTAGAGTTCACTAAAAGCTGTGCAAATGACTTCAGAGTTTATTTTGATCATTCTCAACTATTACAGGTTTTCCAAATTACAAAATGTAACAGTTATAATTTCCAGTATTTGATGTAATTTGTTTACATTAATAATATTTTTGCAGTGACAGTTTTGTTGTTGTTGTTGCTGCTGTTATTAGTAGGTATGAGCCAGGTTAGAATTTCTGCATTTTGAGGGGAAAAATAATATTTCTAGGACTGACTGAAGACTAACCAGAATTAATTCCGTTCCGTTCTCCTGTCTGTATAAGTGCAGTTTATAATGCCTGCTGACACGTTAGTTTTCTTCTCTATTTATTAATTTCCTTTTAGAATGTTATGTCATGCTAAAGATTTTTTTCCTTAAATATCTATATCCTTTAGGATTTGATTGGATAGCATTGCAGGGGGAATACTTTTTTTTTTTCCTTCTTATGCACTATTTTCTGATACTTGGATGAAAATTTTGAGTGACTGTAATGACTTTACTGCAACGGATCCCCTGCAGTGGCAGCTCGCTATCCATCCGTAGTCTGTGTGTTGGGGAGGTAATTAGAAAGTTAATGTTCTGCAAGGTCCCTAGGCAGTGCTTGAAAACAGGTAGAGGAGAACCTGAAATCCTGCATTACTCTTGACTATGCTGCCTGGAAGGCAACCTGAGTGAAGAGGTTGTTGCCTGCGCCTCCTAGGCATAACACTGATGGTTTTCTCCTTATTCTTTTCAGCCTGCAAACTCAGTGTCTTTCTCTTGTACGCTTTCGTTCTTGAGGAAATCAGGCTAGAAGGAGGTCCATTTATTTCTCCAGCATGCTGTATATTAGCCATAGATACAGGATATTTTAAACAGGGAACTTCAGCCCTTCTCTGGCCTTTGCAGGCAATGGTGGGTCGCTTCTGGTGCAACAGTGCTCACCTGTTTTGAGGACAATGCCATATAAATTTCAGTCAGTAAAACAGTGTGGTAGGAACCTAAGACGTTAACTTAATTTCTTCTGTTCTCTTCCCATGTTAGAAATTAATCTGTTGCTTTAATCTTCATGAGCCTTTAAATTTCAATTGAAGACCAATAAGGGAATTTTTCTTCTTCCTTTTGTCTCTTTTTTGGCTGCTTTTATGTTCTCTCTGTCCCACTGATCAGCGGAGCACATGGAGTGCCTGGCTTGACTCTCTAAGACTTGGTCAGACCTCATTTGGGTGTGGGAGTGTGAGATAATGGTGTCTTCCTAGCCTTCGTACCTTTTCTATTAGATACGTACGTGAACTTTCTTTTGTGACTCCATTGTGTGCATTTGTTACAGATTTTGCAAACTCAGTTTTATTTTCAGAAGTCTTAAATGCGTGTGAGCTGTTCCCATTCTTCTTGGACATGAGCATCTATTGCTACAGCAAGAATGGTATTCTCCTTTCCCTTTTATTGGTCTTTCACAGATCTTCCTGTAGTTTTTATGCTACTAGCATTTACAGTCCCTGTATCCTCAGGGTTATCCCACTTCAACTTATATCTCTATAAGGTGATGTATCTTTCCAATTAATGAGGATGTAGATGTTGCACATTTTGATTGGTAGTAGTATAATAACAGCTTGTTATTTTCTCTGAAGGCTCCCTGGATAGTTCAAGAATTTGGTTATTTCAGCCAGTCAGAAAATTAATTTTAACAATGTTTCATAGTTTTTAAATTCTGTTTCTTGAATATTACTGGTTTAAGCCCTGCTTGGCTAGCTCATCAGTTAGAAAAGGATTTGTGAGAAAACTATATGAAAACGTTAAACATAATTTAACATTAATAATCTTCTTATTTAACCTTACCGCATGTTAAAAATGAAGGAGAGTTCCTATCTAACACAGCTGTACAGTCACTACATTTTGAGACTGTGATAATCTAGATGAGTGCAATGCTGATTATATGTGCTGTAGAACTATAGTAGTGACATTTCAGTCCCCTTCAAATCCTTGTATATAGGTTTTCCTGTACTGCAGACTTAAGGATAATGAACTATAGGGAGTTGCTTAGGGGACAGATGTGCAGAAGGCATGACAGCATGGAGTTTGTATACAGTAATGTAGCTTTTTATTTATAGTAATGTAGGGTTATAGCAAATGGATCCCATTGTGAGATCGCTGTCAAGTTTGCTTCTTGTTTTAGGTTTATCTGCAGCATAATTTGAATGGTCTTCCTGCTTATAGCATGTTCAGTCCCTGGAGCCTGGAGTACTGGAGGAGAGCAGTTTCCAAATTAGTTGTGAGAGGGACAAAAAAAAAACAGGGTAAGAACTTGACCCCTGTCTCCTCTGTAAAATAGGATAACTATTTTTATTTTTTATTTTCATGTTGTTCAGCATTTAACTTCTATCACTTTCTTTCACAGACAGTTTCAGGACAGAGGGAAGAGAGAATTGAGATTCCTTGTTCTTTCCCATCTGTGCCAGTGGAATGGATAGGTGAACTACAGTTTACAAGGGCTTGTGTCTGCAGTGATATTGCCCCATCTATAATGAAAGCACAAAGCACTGTGTTCACGTGTGATTTAGAAACAGTCCTGGTTGTTCCTGTGGATGAGGCACTGACAAGGAATCCCCCTAAATCTTTCTCATATTGCTGGGCATACAGTAGATTTTTGTAAGAAATATTTAATGGTGAGCTGACGCCGCAACTGTGATAGATTCAGGACAAGGTCAGTTTTTATTAACTTCACAGAGGTAGTGAGAGGTAACCACATCTGTGAGGAGTCATTTTATTGTTCAGAATACAAACAATGTTTGGACAAGTTTCCAGGTTCAGCTGTAAGGATGGAAGTCATTGTGGCTCAACTTCTTTAAATGCACTCGAGGAACTCCTGCTTTAGAACTTCCAGTAACCTCTAAGCCTTGCTCCCTGTGCTCCTGATATGCTGATGTTAGAAAGGGAGCATAACATCTCCAAGCATTTTCCGTTCTACCACGATTGTCCAAAGTGAGGCATTCTTTACAAGTACTTCATGAGTTTCTTTTTCCTTGAGCACTTTTTAAAGTTTTTTTTCTGTGGTGAATTCATCTGTCACTTTTGAAAGCTGCAGTTCAATGTGATGTTTTTGGAAACAGAAGACTTCAAAGGAGCCTTAGTGTTAAGAATTGACAGTCTGATCTATTTCTGTTACACCTAAAAAATGCATATAATGGGCTGGAGCTTCTGCATCTGAAACTGATGCTCTATCCATCTGTAATTGCTTCCAGGGGTGATTTTTAAAATTTCAGGTTATGAGTGTCTTCACTTGTTACTGACTGCCTGGAATTCAATCCATTTAAATACCGTCACCACAACCCAGCAGTGTTTTCTCCTTCAATTCTGTAACAATTGCCTCCTGGAGCCGTATTCCTTGCTGTGTAAACAATATACCATTAAGCATGAATAACTGCAAATTTCAATCTCTTCTTTATGGTTTTTACTGAACATAAAGAGAATTTTTCTGTAATATATTTCTCTACCTATCATCTCAGTTGCCTACATTTATTACAAATGTGTTGCACTCAAAATGGAAAAACACTTGGTAATATTACTTTACTCTTTTCTGAGTCAAAATCCTAAAACACAGGAAATAAGACATTTCATTTCCAGACTAAATTTAAACTTTCTGGAAAAAAACACTTTTGTAATTGCTGTTACCATAATATTCTGTGGTACTCCATCTACTTCATCTAGCCATCCATTTTTTCACCTTTTTCCTGTGCCAGCACTCAATCTGTTCACTTATGTATTCAGAATGGGAATAATTGACATTTTCATGTAGCTGTGTTGTTGGGTTTTGCTCTCTCACGCCTCGCCACAAATGCTACACAAATTTCTACCCCAGTGCTACAGGAGCCCATCTGCCTTGATTACTGCAGAGACACAGACGTTCTCCTACGTAGGAGACAGATAACTGAGAAGTCATCGTGTGCTGTCAGGAATCAGTTATCAGCCCTGTAAATGACAAGTACAGGAGCAGGCTCCACAGATGAAATGAGCTCTAGATGTGGAGGAGGAGGAAAAAGAAGATTTGCAGCTTTGAAGGTGTGTGTTAGAAGAGAGAAGTGGGTAGAAAAAGTGGCAGATAGGTGGCATATAATATGGATGATAAAACCAGGAAAGGTGTCCAGTTTACCGTAAATTTTTGAACAATATTACTGAACCTTTTCAACCAATTTTGTTATTGTATTTCTTCTTGATTGTGTAAGCTTTTATGGGATTTTGAGATTTGATATATGTCAAAATAAGATAGGTAGTTTCTTGGTTGGTACTTGTATCTTCCATGGAATTCTGTTCTTTTTGGTGTCTTGGTTTCATGCAAATATTTTTATTCAAATTGACTCTAAGTTGTATGGATGTTTAATTACTTTTATTAACAAAAAGCTTTTGGAATCAATACAAAGGTCTTTCCAGGAAAAGTACTTCATTAAAGCTGTGTGTGATCCCCCTTTTCAGTGGCCTTCCACAGAGTATTCAGTGGTCGGTGGGATCTCCGGGGAAATTTAAAACAGTTTTTCCATGGACATACTGCAGAAACATTTGGCATATAATATATTTTTTGTATTGTACAATGCAATCATATATCATGTAGAATATAATACTGTGTATTTTATAGCTAATGGATGCTAGTGTGAGTATATGAATATATGCATATGCAGTGTGAAGTGTATTGTATAACATTGATTTTAAATTGTCTGAAGCCAGCAGGGCTGAATGCTTGCTTTGGAGCTGTTCCAAGACTAACAGGACCAAATCTATGGGCCAATGGCAAGCAGCAAAGCACTGCTCTGTAACTGTGGATAGAGAGCTGCCACGTTTCTCCTGCCTTTAGAATATAGAGGAGAGAAGCAGCAAAGGGAGGCACTGCCCTTGGATGAGCTGTAGTATGTATATATTATGTATATATGTATATACAATATATGCAGTGGAAGAGTGTGTACCTGTAGTTTTTGGACTGACCTTCTTACAATTAGCAATGCGAAAGTACTGGACAGAAGTTTGGTTTCAATGCTTAGGAATTTAGACTATTTCAGTTTTTTATTGTCGGATTCCAATGTAGTTTTTGTATTATATTTTAGAAAGTGAAGAAAACCCCAAAATGAAAAGCTGTGTTTTCTACAAATTCTTAACATTCCAGGGCATTTGGCATATTTGTGAAATCAGAATTTTGTAATGCTTTCCAAAATTTAATCTTCAGGTCCTTCCCAATTCTTGAAAAAGTTGCTCTCTCATTCATAAAGAGGTGAAATCTTATCTAGAAATTCAGTGCAGTGGATGAAACTGCAATCAAAAAACTACTCTTCTCCCCTCTTCTTTTTTTTGTTAGAATTATGCATGAATGAAAAGTGTATGGTGTTAATTTTTCAAGGCTCTTAGGATCTTTGAGTGTCACCGATGTCAAATAAGGCCAAGACTTTAGCATTCTGCAGTTATAAATACCAGGCATTTGTTTCTTTTGCTAGCAAAGTTGCATTTTCTGGATATGAGAGGGCCAGTCTCTCCATTACGTGTAACTGATGCTTATTTTATGTATCAAAAGCCAAAACAACTGAAATGCAAAATCACCCAAACTCTACTGCACTAATTGTTGCTGCTGAATTTAACACTGCATTATCGCAGCAATTAATGCATTTAATCACTAATAAGTTGTCTGTGTGTCTCAGACCAGAAATGCAGAGGTAGAGCAGTACTCAGGATCTTAATCTGTTTGTTCGTATTCCTTCACTTGGTAAAATGAGAAAAACCTACAGGTCTGTTTTGAGAGTGAGAAAGTTACTGGTGTTTGTGAGATATTTTCACAGTGTCTATGATTACTGCAGGACAGCATATGACAAATTAATTGTTGTTACATGAAAGTGTAATTTATGTGATACCCAGTGGTTAACCCCTATGGAGAAAAGAGGAGTATTGAATAGTTTTTCACTAACAAGTGCAGTAGATTTTGTGCATTCAGGAAGTGTCAGCCTTTTTGGAATGTTATATGTCCAAGATCATATTCTGCTCATACATGTGATCCAAATTTTGGCTGCATTTTAGACTTTACAACTTCAATCTTTGAAATGTTACATAGATGTTTTGTCTGTTAGGAGGACTGTTTTACACAGCAGACTTCCACAGGGACAGCAGAAAGCAAGATTCCTTTCACTCAGTTTCTGCCAGATTTCACGTATCTGATGTCTTATGGAGGCAACTGCTTGCAACGTTGCAAGGACAATTCTCATATATCTTGATAGGATAATGTTTTGCTTAGCTAGCATGGCATTTTCTTTGTCTGCCCTCCCTCATCCTTTGCCAGAAAACAACCGTTATCCTGAGACGTGGAAGAGTTTGATGAAGTTATAATCCAGGGAGAAAGGTGTGGATGGAAAAACTAACTGCTCATGAATATTTTCTGGTAATGCATGCCAGTGGGCAAGTGGCACTGCAGCAGCCAGGTGGCTGTATTGGCCTTCTGTCCACAGCACAGCAGAGTCAATCTCTGCATGCAATTCAACAAATAACTTATGAAGTGTTGCATAGCCTTACCGTTCAGACAGCATCGTAGGATATGTCTTTGTACACTCCTCAGCCCAGGCTTTTCCTCTCAGATGAATACGATCTTGTAAGTGACAGGGTTCAATACCCTTAATGAATTTGAATTGATTTGTATATTTTTTTATCAGGATTTCTTAGCCTTTTAATAGCTAAAGAGAAGAAATAAGTATCAACGATATGTAGTGTTAAAAATAATAAATACCAGTTGTATAAAGTGGCTGGTTTGTGTTTGCTTCAGTACAGACCAGTGATATATTTACTAAACTGAAATACCCTGTTTTTCACCTTACTCTGATTTCCTGCTCTTTGATATTAATGAGACATTTCTACACATTCTGGAGAAAGCTTACCCTGAAGAAATTACATTAAAAATCTAACATTTTTTACAGACAGCTTTACAGGATAAATATTGTAAGTAAGTGAGCATGCTTCATAGAATAACATTTAAAAAACATAATTAGCAGCTCTCTTGGCTAAGATTTGAATGTGATTGAGCTGCATCACTTCTTACCTCTGTTCAGTTTGATTGCTTAAATGTGTAGGACCAAAACAACCACCAAATTAATGGGAGATAATTAAAAGGCATTCAAGACGTTTAGTAATGTCTGTTGTAACAGCTGTTCAGCCAGAATTCAGTACACTTTGCAGCCTGTTCATTCAGCCTCCATCAAACCTTTAAGGAGGGCCTTACAATTCCTCATCATCTCACTCATGAGGATCTTGGAGGAGACAGTATTGAAAGTCTCACTGAAGTCAGTGTAGACAATACCCACTTCTCTTTCTTCCAGTCATTTAACTGTAGGAGCTTCTCAGTTTGGTCAAGCAGGGCATCCCCTTGGAGAATCTGTGTTCTTCTGGTCGCTGTCTTGTCGTTCCAGTGCCTGGAAATTGTCTCCAGGATTAGCTGCTCTGTCACCTTCCCAGGGACTGAGGAGAGAGACCTGTGGATCCCCAGGTACTCCTTTCTGTCCTTTGTGAACATGGTAGTGGTTTGCTTTCCTCCAGTCCCTGTGCACTTTTCCCAATCACTGTCATCGTTCAAAGATTGTCAGCAGTGACTTCACAAGGCCACCAGCACTTCTTGAGTCCTCCTTAGGGTCCTCCTCTTGGGGTCCTCCTTAAAGGTTTGATGAAGCTCTTTCTCCAAGTTAAAGAGATTGAGGTTATTACTCCTCAGAAAAGGAGGGAAATTGCATTCCTTTCTCTTGTGAATTAGAATTATGTTGAAGTCGTTGAAAAGTCTTTGCTGAAAATGGTCTTGTGCTGTTACAGCCCAGCTAGGTGGTTGTGTGTTTGCACAGTCTGTGCTGAATGGAGAGCTCTGTCACCATAACAGGGTGTCAGTCCCAGTCCCTCCTGGTCCAGCTCCTTTTCCCCTGGGTCAGAACGTGGGTCTGCTCCGTACAGTGATGAAGTAATGACCCCAGAAATGTTAACATTTTGGAATGGGTTAATGGAGGTCAGTTGGCTTACCTTCTGCTTGCAAGGACATCAGAATTATGCCAAGGTAAACAGTCGGTACACACAGCGAAGAGGTAAGAGGGAGCTGTGGACGGGAAGAGAAAGAAAGAGCACTTACGTTTGATGGCAGAAAACTGTTAATTCAGTTCAGCAGCTCAGAGGAACTTCTGTAACAGTATGAGACTGAAGAGTGACAAGATCAAAGCAGTTACACTTAGGATGGAAGAACAATATGTAATGAGTCAGAAGAAGCACAGGTTTTAAAATCAGTATATTAATTACAGTGACAGTTCGTTGAATATCTCCTAAGTGATTTCTGTCTTAAGCTGTGAGGCAAGTGTATGAGTATTTGGGCACGGTAAGTTTCGGGTACATTTCACTTACTTTTACTTCTAAGTCTATATTTAACTTATTTTGACAGTGTTTAAACTTTGCTGACATATGCTCCAACAGTATCATTTATGATTCAGTGAAGATGAAGAAACTAAGATTTTTTTTTTATCAACATTAAGCCAGCTTGCAAGGTTGCTACTTTAAAAGCAGTTTCTTTTTTCCTATTATATACAGTGCAATGTAAATTACCGAGACATTCTAAATATGTAAGTCTTCGTGGCTGTATGTAAGAATTGAAAGTAGCAGATCTCTTGCAAGTACACTGGTTTTGTCATGGGGTATTGGATTGTTTTATTGCAGTTCAGTTACACAGGGCTTTGCTTTGTTCGTTCAACGGTTCAGTCTCTTGCCTGCCAAGAAGGTCCTGATGACTTCCAGTCCTCTTTGTCATGAACAGAAGCACTAGAAGACTGGAAAACAAATGTGCTTTCAAAATGATTACTGGGAACTGCTGGCAGGATGACTGCTTTCCTTCATCTGTTTTGTTGCAAAATGGGGAGTGTTTATACAGAAGGCTTTCTGTAGTACCTTTTTTAATCCCGAAGATGGAGGAAATGTTTAATAAGTGACTTCTCCATTTCATCACATCTGCCAACCTCTGTTTTGAGGAGAGGAGTGGTTGTTAGCATTGGAGTGCTGTCATAACACCTCCAGGCAGCAGTTGGGCTGGATCTGCAGCTAACAGTACCCACGTATAACACTGAAGTTTCTAGTCACTAAGATTTCTTATGTTTTATGTTGTAGTGTTGCTGGAAGGGACTTGGGGACACATAACAAGATAAATCTACTGTGAAACATAAAAGTTTAGCAATTGTAAGACAATGTAGCATTTATATTACTGCTCTACTGCATCGTGAAGTTTTATAAAAGTGAACAGTAAACAGATGTCAGAGGTCTTAAAGGTGATTGAACCACTACAGGCATTGCATGGACACATACCAGTTTAACATTCAGTTAAATGAACCTTATTTTGCAGCTTTTCAAGTTGTTTGAGCTAGTGCCTTTATTTCCTTAGCTGTATGTCGTGCAGCAGCATTTAATTTTCAAAGGACTTTACTATTCTATGTTAGGCACACAACGATTGTTTTGCACAGATACTGTCAAAACAAACTAGATAATAAAATAGGACAAGCTAAGATCATAAAAACAGTCTGACTTTTTTTGGTACAACTCTGAAGTGAAACTGGAGAGAGTTTTAACCTCAGGTTATGGTGACTTTCTTGACCATTGCTTCAGACTTGCTTTGGAAAGGAACGTGTGAACCACTTCAGTCTCACAGTACATTAATCACTGACATGGAGAACTCGTTCTCCATGATACCACAAACTGAAATGTGTTTCTATTTCTGGAGGCATCACTGTGTTTTGAAAGCAACGAGATATTACTGCATTGCCTTGGAAAAAAAAAAAGCACGTGTATTAAATAATTATGGCAATTATATTAGTTTGTTTTCATTGCTTTTTTTTTTGGTAGTGCTGTTTCCCTTACCGTCTATAGGAGCATACCTTATACCTTAATTCCTTCACCATGGGATGTCACGTGCCAAAAACAAAACAGAACAAAACCACTTTTTATCATTTATCACTAAGTCATTTCTCCCACGTTCTGTTCTTACAAATGACATTTGTAAGTAGGCATATTCTTATAGACAGAATTGTGGTGGTTTTGCGTTTTCATGATTCTGAGTATAGGTGCTTGCTATCTGAAATGTTGGAGGTTATTCAATGGATAATGCTCTCTTTTGAAGCTGTGCTGATGTTCCTTTTTGTCAGCTATGTTTTTTTCTGTCTGCCCATTTATTAAAATTTCTGCTTGAGAGATAGGCCATCACTTTTGTATAGCGTATGTGCTCTCTCCATCCATTTTGTCACATAAGCTAAGGTTTATCTTACCTAGTAACGTTTTCTAAGCCATTCCTTTTTGTCTGTGTTCAGCAGAAGTATGATAACATCCATGCTGACTTCCAGCAGTGTTCTTCTCTGTTTTAACATATTCAAGGCTTCTTTAGGTCTTCTGTGTACCCTCTCTTATGTTCTAGTTCTTGTAGTTGCTTTGGGACTTCATTTCTCTTCCCATTTTCAGTCTGTGCTGTTCATCAGTCATATTTCCATCTCTAAATTATCCTTGTTGTTTCATGTCACCGTTTTATAATGGTCAGCTGTTTTGATTCATCATTGCTTTTTCCTGTGTAGAAACATACTTTTTTTTCTTTTTAATTTGGACAAAATAACCTTTTCTTTTTTTCTTCTTTTTTTTTTTTTTGCAGTGTAATTCTTTACTGGAATCTCAGATGCCTTTGTCTCAGAACTCATTTGATACTGCGTTTGCCACAATATACTGTTTTCATCACAAACTGATCTTTGAGAAGAGCCATTCAAAGTCATTTTTCATTTCTTCATTGTTTTGCATTTATATTAGTAATTACTTTCCAATTATGCTGTTTTTTCTTATCTTACCCCGTAGTTTTTTTCCATAATTTTGTCTTCTTATTCGTTCATATCCCTGTCAGTCTTTTTTGAAACCTTGTCTGTTTGCAGTGTTTTCTGATCATCCTCTCAGCTTTCTTTATCTTTTAGTATCTCTTCTTCCCTTTTAGTTGCACAGTTTGCCATTTTATATTGTGGCACTGTTTCCTGTGCTCTGCATTAGCATACATTCCATTCAGTTCATATTCTGGAAGGCATCAGTCATTTCTGGTGGAGTCCATACTTCTCCAGTTCTGACCTGGGAAGCACAAATAAGAGAGATTATTTCATCCACTGTTTCTCTTTCTTTGTTTTGTAAACAAAGAGTATGAATATTGAACAGCATCTCTCATTCTGTATATATCGACTTAGACTACATATATATTTGTAGAATACTTTTTCCTAAGTGCTGTATTCTCAGCAAGTCTTCTCTTAGTTAATTCCGTGTGATTTTCGAGTTGCATTCTAATTGTGATTTTTTATCCCTATATATGAAGATTCCTTCTATTGATAAGTCATCACAATCCTGTTTGGAATCAGAGGCTGTTTTATCTTTAATCTGTTATGTCCTGCAAAATCCGTGTTTCTTTTCCACAACTGCCTTTTAATGGATGTATTTTTATGCTATTTTTTGAATTTTGATCTCTAGGAAGACTTTTTTTTTTTCCTTTTCCTTGGGAGAACAGCCTTTCGCTTAAATTGTTTTGTCCACTCCGATAATATTCGTCCTGTGAGGTTAATGGGATTGAGAAGTGATTATGGGTTTTTCACCCCTGCCTTTTATATCTGATACTTTATGTATTGTGCAACACTGGCTGAGGTTTGACAGCATGTTTGAACCTATATTCTAATTGCTGTTTTTTTATTCATATACTTGTTCCAACAGGAACTGGAATTTCACTTCAGACTCTGTAGTAGGTTCTCACACTTAGTAGTGAGAGAGATTTAAAGTTTTTCTCTCTGATGCCTCCACTGTGCTGATTACCACTGTTGGTTGCAAACGCTATGTGACCATGTTCAAAATGTTTTTTTCACAAAAATGTGGATTACAATGAGGTGATATTTTTAGCCAAAATATAATTTGTATTAAAAAAGATTCCAGCAGTTCACACTCTAGATACTTAAGTGCTTTTTAAAATTATCATTATTTTTATGTTAGCTCTGACTCATCAGAAAAATACCACTTGGCTGGCTATTTCTTTGGAAATGTAGTGATAGGGCTGTTGCTGTGCACATGTGAGAGACAGAGACAGTGGTTTGTGTTGTAGAATGCCTCATTAAGCATTCCATGCTGCCCCTTTTTCTGGGTTCTTCCTTTAATCAGCTCCAACAAACTGCTACTTATGGGAACTGAATCACAAAAATGTTGACAGGTTGTTGTTGTCGTTATTTTTTCCAGTGGCTTAATCAGGGTCATGTTCTTCCCAACTAGCTGATGTCAGTGCAGCCAGACAAGAAATTTAATAAAGCTGAGGCTAAAAATTTGTTGCCCAGTCCTTCGATAGGAGCATCCCTGGGGATTTTAAAGGAGCTCTGAGGAGGCTCGTCAGTTGGAACCACAAGCAGGGAAAGTGTGTTTTTTGAGTAGTTTTTAAATGACAAATACATTGTTGTCAGTAATTTTGCAGATTCTTAGCTATCTTCTGTCATACTTGACCTTGTTCATTATCTTGTTCGAGATACCACAGTTACACAAAATTTCTACAACTAATAATGGGAAAAAATATAAAAAGATAAATAAATGATTTAAATAATTAAATGTGGTTCATTGAGGACTGAAAGAAATTATCACTGCTTAAAATTTTCTGGATGTGAGCAGTAATTAAATGTTTTCTATTGTTTCCCACTCTCTCCCTCAAGTTTGTATTTCTGAAATAACACAGTGCGCTATACGGTATTGTAATGCTAAGTATTGTTTATGTAGAAAAAGAATAAAAAAGATAAGGATATACTTGAAAGCCTTTCATTAAAAATATATTGAAAACTTGCATTCCACTGAATGTTTTGGCTTTAATAAAATTTATTTTATTTTATAAAAGGTGTAGACAGTTCTTTTTTAAAACTCTTGTTTGGGGAATTTTCTTTGAACTTTTGCTTTTTTAAAAAACACAACAGCCAACAGCCTTGAGTTTTAGCTGCAAAATGCTCTGTACAGAGGCTTTTACAGGTTGGAAAAGGTCTTGTGGAATGTGTTTCGGGGAAGGTTTTTCTAAAGCATGCTTTGTATAGGTGTTTTACACAGATGTAACTTTGAGTGCTGTGGTGGGTGGAAGTCAGTCAGGATTTTACTTAGTTTTCACTGCTGGATGTTAGGATTGAGCTGGGTCTGTTTATTTTTTCTTCCCGTGTTTGGTTGTTTGGTTATTTAGTATGGCTATCTTAGGGTAGGCGAGCTGGCAGCGGTGAGGTGTGAGATGGCAGGCCTGAGGGACAGCGCTGAAACAAGCAGCACGTTGTTCAGGTGGGTAAACACCGCTATGGGAGATGCCTGTGCTGAAAGTTCCTTCAACAGTGTGTAATTCACCTCGGGGAGCTGCGAGAGTGCGGCTCCGAGCGAGATGCTGCTGAATGGCTGCAGGGTTAGTCATCTCCTACGGTTCTGCATCTGAACAGAGCGTAGGGTGAGCTCAAGGAACTGTATTTGCTGAAGAGTCTCTGGAAAAATATGTGACTTCACGTTTGTATTTGTACCCACTCTAACATTTGGGGTGCTTGAAGATTCTGTTCTTACTTTTTCAGCTATCAGAGCAGAGGGGAAAGTGCAGTAATTATGGAATCATAGAATCACAGAATCCTTAGAGTTGGAAGGGACCTTTAAGGGTCATCTGTTCCAACTCCCCTGCAATGTATAGGGACACCTACAGCTCCATCAGGGTGCTCAGAGCTCGGTCCAGCCTGACCTTGAATGTTTCCAGGGTTGGGACTTCCACCATGTCTCTGGGCAACCTGTTCAGTGCTTCACCACCCTTACTGCTAAGAACTTTTTCCTTAAATCTAACCTAAATCTCCTGTCTTTCAGTTTAAAGGCATTCCCCCTTGTCCTATCCCCACAGACCCTGCTAAAGAGTCTGTCCCCCTCTTTCTTGTAGCTCCCCTTTAGATACTGATAGGCAGCTCTCAGGTCACCCTGGAGCCTGCTCTTCTCCAGGCTGCACAGCCCCGGCTCTCTCAGCCTGTCTTCACAGGGGAGGTGTTCCATCCCCTGGACCATTTTTGTGGCCTCCTCTGGACACGCTCCAACTGTCCCATGTCCCTCCTGTGCTGAGGACTCCACATCCGGACGCAGTGCTCCAGGTGAGGTCTCACAGCACAGAGCAGAGGGGCAGGATCCCCTCCCTGCCCTGCTGCCCACGCTGCTTTTGATGCAGCCCAGGATTTGGTTGGCTCTGTGGGCTGCGAGGGCACATTGCTGGCTCATGTCCAGCTGCCATCCACCAGTACCCCCACGTCCCTTTTGGCAGGGCTGTGCTCTATCCTTTCGTCCCCCAGCTTGTCCTGACAGCAGGGGTTACCACAGCCCAGGTGCGAGATTGTTAATTGTTAGATGGTGATAAAAATCTCTATTTTTGGCTTGAATTTTAAGGTGTGCTTATACTTAGAAGAAACAAGGAAGCTGTGAGTAATTTTATATCTTCTGCTTCCTTTTTTTTTTTCATTTTGTTTTCGTAGTACCTTTTACATTAGGGCAAAAAGCAAAAAGAGAAGACAAGAAAATGTCTTAGAGCAACTGAAGTATCTGTTTGAATCAAAAACAAACGCTTTTTCATATTGAGGATGTTCCATTTGAAAGTAGGAAATTTCAGGGGGAAAAAAAATCACTAAAGAAGTTTTTTGGAAGCATTGAAACAGGTGATTTTGTTTTTCTGATACAATTTGTCAAAATCTTAACTCAGAAATTGATTTGCCGTGAATTTTCTTATTTTTCATTCCTGAAACAGTTTTAGTTGGAAATTTCAAGCAATTCTACTGCAAGTGAAAGTCTCTACCATAGCTGACAATTCTGACTGGGAGCTTAGTTGAAAACACATCCATCCACATTTTTGTTATGTCTTGAACTGTCTTGATGGTGCAGACCCCAGTATAGTTCTTGAACTAGTTCTGCTTTCTGAAGATTTTGAATTCCTGGCATTATTTTTGATACACTATTGCATAGAATCATAAGAGAAAGCATTATCAAGTTATTTTTTCAAACGCTTGCTAGTTCTTAGTGAGGTTGGATTGCATCTTCTTGTCCAGCCTGACACATTCTGAGAGCCACTTTCGCTCAATGTTATGAAGTTGAGATCTGGGCTGTGTTCCATATCTGTTTTTGTCTAGTGTACTGCTTTAGTCAAATCACCTTTCTTCTAATTAAGGTATTTCCTCTCTGGAGAATTCAGGTATGCTGTGTGTATAACATTTGAAGTACAATTAGTTTACCATTTACTCTTTCTGTTCTCTTTGCTTGATCTGTCTATATTCTTGGCAGAGAGAGAACATTTCTCTTTATTTCCTTGCTACCAAGGTATGACAAATCACTTTGCAGCTTTTTTCTTTTTTCTTTGTTGCTTTTTTTTCCCAAGTATTCTTATGTTTGAACCTAGAAAAATGAACTAAACAGAGTGGGATTTCATTCATTAGTTATTTATTCTGAATGGCAGCGTGGAAGGTGAGTCATTTCTTAAATACATGTCAACCCCTGTTGAATTTAAAGAAAAACTTTTTATGATTTAGTTTGGCCTTTTGTGGATGTCTTGTTTAGATCTGCAGTAGCACGTGGAAGGTTCCCCTTGAGACTTTATGGCAGCTATAGTAAAAAATTACTGTTACACTCTCCTGGTAGAAAGAATATTCAAGCAGCAGAGTTAAATGAGCTAGCTGGAGGAGGAGAATGATTCATTCATCTGACTGTTGCATTAAGTTTTACAAGTGAAAATACTGCGTGGTGAACTTAATGTTTTCATGCTGAATCTTTTTCAGTCCGTCTTTTCCCTTCTTGAATAAATGTCTTTAGGGTACCTGTTTACCTCATTCCCTATTTTTTGTTGTTTCCTTTCCCTCTTATTTAAAAAACAGACAAAAAAACTCTTGACAAAATTGTCTCTGAAAGGTTGAAAAGATTGTCTTAGTTAATAACTGAAACTGAATACCATTTCCATCTTTTGCTGTATGGTTTGCTTTTCCAGGTTTTTTTAATTGCTTTTCAGTGGAATTATTGATGAGAAAGTGCTGTTGCCCTGAATTTATGTCAAGATAGAAGTAGCACTTACTAAATTTTTATTACTCTTTAACTGTCATCTTACTGTAATATTTAGATATCTTAGATCTAAAAGCGAGTTTACATAGTGAAAATTTGGATGTCATGCTTCAGAAAGTAACACGTACATCATATATTGTAAGCTTTACCTCCTTGGGATGTTCTACTTGATGTTTAAATCCTGATTCAGATTTTATGCTACTTAACCATTTCAGTTCCTTTTCATCTTAAGATGATACGTTAGTTCCAAAATAGTGGTTGAAAGCATGTCCTCTCCATCAACATTGCTGTAACATTAACAAGAGAAGTGAACTGTGATGTAGAAATATCAAACTTGGTATCATGGACATAATAAGTAGCAAGTTTCTCTGCACGAAGCTCTCTAATTGTTGTCTTATTGTCCATGGAAAAAATATAAAATACTTTTAGTGGTGTTCTTTAACACTAAGCTCCTGTTGATGGACTGTAGCAGCTTAGTTTTGCTTAGGGTTGTGGTTCCCTGATCCTTCATGTTAAATGTGTGGAATGTATGACAGAGTTAGAATTTGCATTTTCATTTTCTTAAGTGAAAATGTGTAAATTTCTTAGTTCAGAATTGGAAAGGAAAGAGCAGTGGTATCTAATGTGTATATATTTCAAAGCAAGGTGATGGAGAGGGCAGATCAGCATTTTCAGAAGTCATCAGTTTATCATAAAGAAATAGACGTGGAATTCTGTAAGTCAGAGAAGGTAGTTATCGAAATGAAGCTGGGAAAATTGGAGAGAAAAATAAATGTCTGGACTTTTTACTTGCAAATTCATGATTTCATTTTCCCTTCGTCCACAGATACTGTTTTATTTCTCTTTGGGGCTAGAAGCATCTCTGACTATGCCATACCCCTCTTCTGAGCACCCTTTTCTCCCAAATGTGCACACAGTGTTTGCATGGAAAAGAGGAGAGTAGCTGCTGGCTGTTTAAGCAATATGCATTGACTGTTTGCTGATTGTCTCCAAATAACGTGTCAGGAAATCTATGTCAGAAGTTCCAGCTTGTTTACTTTGCTGGATTTTTTTCCTCCTGAAAACTGCAGTTGACCTCCCGAGTTCTTTCTCTCTCCAGGTCAGTTCATATTAATTTGGCAGTCCCTTTACACTGACAGTTGCATTTTTGTTGCATTTTTTTGAATTATACCTTCCAAACGTTTGTGAGACTTCATTGTTTTTGGGGGAAGGAATTTTAGACCTGTGTTCAGACTTAAAGGAACACATTGTGTCTGAAATAGTGTCTTAAAATAAGTTCCAGTAGGAAATGAACTGCACATTCTGCATTGTGCTTGAACTCCTCATTCCAAAGAATACTGAGTATAAGTTTAAGTAGTCCCTGTACATAATACTCTCCTTCCAAGATTTTAACTTAATTTGGAAACAAAGATAGGATTCCTAATTGGCAGAATCTGTGAAAGCCTTAAAGATGTTGGAAGATAGTACATGTGCTAATGAAACCTTAGAGAAGGAATGCAGTAAGAAATGAGCATGATCAGAATCAGACAATATCAACACTAGTTCTAGAGTGCGTACTTAGAAACGTATATTAGCTCACCTTGGATCTCACTTGGTATTCATACGCTTTCTAGTTCTGGAATAAAATATATTATAAAAAAAAAAAGCTGTTGTTATGTCAGAACTGAGCTGTGGCTAAAACAAATGGCCATATTTTCTACTGAAGCTTTTATAAATAAAGAAGTGAAAAGGAAGCTCCAAACAATTAGTTTGAATTTACTTTTGGTGTTTTAGGTTTTCACTTGATTCAGTACAAGTCTAGAAGATTAGCTGTTGTGTATGTAGTGATTCCTCTGCTGACAAATGATTTACTTCAAACTTTCTATTTCCGATTTGGATTTGACAGAGTTCCAGGTAAATGCAAATCAACAGTTTAACTTTGAATGGAAGGAAAGAAGTTCCTATTTTCTGACTCTCTTCTAAAACTGAACACCTAGGTTTTGCTGCCTACTTCTGACCTTGTCCAAGATTGCAGAGCCAGACATCATCCTGCTTATCAAAATCTTGTTTGGAAGAAGAGTGAGTTACATTGTGCTGATTGCATCAAGCTGTGTTTGAGAAGGGAATCTGAATGTGTTTTCTGTTTATATGGCACGTGTACAGTTTCCCTAAGGAGAGGAGTTACCTGGTCATGGTGTAATTGTTGTCTCTTGTCCTGACAAGTGCTTTACACCACCCTTCTTCTTCTTCTTTTCTTTTTCTTTTTTTTTTTTTTTTTAATGTGTTTATGTATGGAATTTCTGACTGCTGAGACATTAAGGAACACTTTATCTCTGAAACTGTTTAAACTGTCTCAATTTCCCATACACACCTTCTTGCTGTGCCAAGGGCAAGCTGCAGCACAGCGAGCAGAAAGATGGGTGAACCAGGAGTTCAGCTGCCCTGGCAGTGCCAGCCCTGGTCTCCTCCTTTCACTGTCCATCAGGATATTAGTTGTCCGTAAGTCCATTGGTAGAGGCTCTCAAAATCTTACAGGGGTGTGCCTGAGAAAAAGAAGGGAGAAGCCTAAGTGATAAATGTTAGCACTCCTCCCTCAGCAAAATTGGTTCTTGCAGCAAGGTGACAAAATGAAATCAGTAAGTCAGAAAGTGTATCATATATCATAAAATAATTTATGAACTCATCCATTGTGAACTGCACAGGTTCCTTTATGTGGTCAGATGTTTCTTCTTCCCCACACACAGTGTATGCCTCTTATATAAGGTTCTGTGGTGCTTACAAATATTTTAACAAAATAACATGCATAAGTTAAGTGATCAAATAAGAGAAAGAACGTCCTTTATGTTAAATACTTTCTAGGTGATAACGTAGGTCCACAGGGAACATATAGGCATGTTGAGTTCTTGCATGATCTACGTTGCAGTATCTGCTGGTTCAGCATTGAGCTGCTTCTTTTAAACATTGTCTGTTTTTTCCAGTGAAAGTGTCTTCCTGTTCCCAAAGGGAAGCATAACGTGGCCATGCCTAGTTCTATTTTAATTAAATGTACTTTAATGTTAATTAATAATAATGCTACTTCCAGACATGTTTTATTTTTAAGAATGAGTTGCATTATTATCAGTGATCTCTTAGGGTACCATTTTTCTTTCCAGCAGACTAGCTGAATGTGGAGACTGAAAGGGCTTTCCTTAACAAAAAAAAATGGTAGTTCTATGGAACTGACTTGAAAAATCAAAAAGAAAGCTTATAGAAAGTGAAAAAGGAGCCCGAACATTGAGATACCAGAGAAAAAGTTAAAAATAAAAACCACACCCCGTAACAGTGTTTGACTTAGGAGAATTAAGTTATTTTTTATGATCAGCTTTGATGATAAGAAAAAGACAAAATAGCTCTAGGAGAGAAAAATATTTTATTCTACTGGGCAACTGAGTACTAATTTGGATCTTCACGTCAGCTGTCTTACTCAAACAAATAGGAAATCTTTTTTGTTAATTACTGCCAGCTACCTGTGTTAGCATGAGATGATCTGTTCGTAAGAGCTTTGATCGTGGCTAACATGTATTCCCTTGTTGTGTAGCTTGTTTTAGGGAAAAAAGTAGAGTTTTTTTAATCTTTTTAATTCCAGTTTTATTGACTTGAGAAACGTAGCTATCTCAGTGTGATCTGAGAGGAAGTTTGTTATTGTGAAGGAGGCTTTAGGAATCCACAAGAGGCTGAAGCCAGGCTTTGATCCTGTCAAGCAACCTGGAGGATGTAGCTCAGGATTATTCTGGGGAAAGACTTGAGATCCACCATTTGGCAGGAAAAACGACACAAAACTTGACAACAACCCTTCAAATGCTACTCCCACAAAGCAAATTTTGGGTTTTGATCTTGAACTTTTGTTTTTTTCAGTAAGTGTGTTTTGCAGTTTCTAGCTGAGGTTATTAGGCACTGAGTCAGGTAGCACGGCGGGTTCCTTCTGCTTCTTCCTGTCACCGCAGCTGTCACTGCCATAGTTCTCACTTCACAAAACAATAAAGGATTTAAAAAATGTGTGTAAGAATATGTCACAAAAAAGAATAATTATATAGATACTTTTCCCAATTATAATAGAATAAGATTTAAGAAAAGAAAAAGATTTAAGTTGTGCGAGTCTTGGCATACTCTTGTTGTAGAGGGGTTCATCAGCCGTACTGACAATGCATTTTCCAACACAGCTGGATGAAGTTGGTGTTTTAGTATCTAAGAGATTTTGAAAATGCAGCCGTGGCTGGTTCGATGTGGTGATTTAGATGGGGACGATGTTAATCTCAGATCAGTTTTGACTACAAAAGTACAGTTTTATAAACCCTCAGTTACAAATAAAAGAGAAAATAGCATCTCAAAATGCATTAAGTTTTCAGACACCCTGCTGATGGTGCAGGTATATGTGGACGATTTCAAAACTTAGCTTATATGAAATGAAGAGGGGCTGCTATGTTTGTTCTTCTGTCTGTTCTGTTTATAAATGACCTTATTCTGTAATACTCTAATTTGGAAGCAAGCTTGTGAAGATTATCGGGATGTACCTTATTTTCATCTGGTGACCTGCTTACAATAATTAAAAGGTGCAAGACTGAAAAGTGTGTTGTTTTTACAGCTACCTGTATGTTGTGCAAGATTTTTTTTGTCTTTGTGGTCATGAGGAAACCAGCTAAATATCTGACAATAAAGGGGTGTTTCATAATATATTAATACAATATTTTTATGAAGAGACTTGAAGGTAAAATGTAATCATGGTTTTGTATGTGCTCAGTTCAGTGGAGTTCCAATCCTGAAGGAGATCTCTCGGTGTTACCAAAATTACACGATCACAGGTCTGGCTTTAGGGGATTCTTTGCAGGACTGCTGGCTGCAGCAGAGTTTCCTTGAGTGTGGGTTGTAAGAAAAAGGGAGCAGGGCTGCCTCTGTTACCCTGCATGTGCTTTAAATCCTGCAGTGCTTCAGATGAGTTGAGAAAATCCTAGGAGAGAATGACATTTTATAACCTTATTCTGAAAATTCAGGTAGGCTGAACAAAAATCCTTTGTCTTAATTGTCAACTTCTGGGCTAAGAAATACAGCTTTCAATTGCACTGTTTGTTGAAGGATTGGTAAAACTAAGGATTTTGGTATAGCTAGAATTGGTAGAGTCCAGTGTGAAAGAAACCAAAGACCTCTTAGTGTTCAGGAAGGCAAGTCTGTCAGGCAAGGGTAGAGTCCACCTGGAATACAGTTACAATAATGCAGTTAGAAAAACTCGCATTAAAACCTGAAGGGTTTCATCATGCCCTGTAATGCTGCTAGTGCTCACATGGCGGACGACCAACTCCATTTCTACAGGATGAAATCATAAAATGTTTTCCTGTGTAATTTATTTGCTTGGCTGTTTATCCGTGTGCATTACATTGATCTGGAAATTCAGTATGTTTTCCTTTTTATTTTCAGGAATTATACAGTTAATTTTATTTTCTGGGAATTTTAAGAAATTGTAGGAAATGTATTTATATAGATATATTGTGTTTATGTATTTATATGTGTACGTATATACATATAAGCTGTTTTACCAGCTTGTAGAATGAAGCTGGTTGTTACTGTACTACACATATCCTCAATAACAAGTGGAAAAACAACTTTTCAGTTAAAAGGGAAATGCTGTCTCAGGCTACATCATGTTTTCTTTCAATTTGTAATTTGGACTGGGGAGCTGAATTTACTAGATTGAAAAGTTGGAGGGCATGAAGGGAGGGAGCCAACCTTTTAAATAAATCTGCTTTTTATTAGGATTAGACACACTGTAGATACGGAGGCACAATGTAGATGTACAGACCTACACAGTGTAGAAAGTGAATGTTAGAATTTGATGTGAGTACAACCTTGAACAATGCTGACTACCAATAAAATTTAGTCAGGCTTTGGTAGCATACTGTATTCTTAATTCCTGAATTTTAACACTTATTTATAGAAGATAAGCAATTTCAGCATTCTTTGGTTGTAGACAGTATAGCATGAGAGTTAACTGGGTGAAACTAACTTATGTCCATTGGTGATTGAGCAGTTCCTGGGAATCTTGCATGTCCTAAGCAATGCAAAAGTAGCCTTTTCCAACGAGCAATGAGCCATTCTTTAGAGGTTCATGCAAAAGATAGATACTTACATCAACGTTGATGGGTGTTGATAGAACTGCGTGAAACTGATAGTTTCCTTCCAAATGGAGTATTGCATGGAAAAGCAGATTGTATAGATCACAGGTTAGACTTAATTGTGCATCGTGGAGAATAATCTGCCAGATCTTTAATCTGAGGGTCAGTGCACAGGGCTGTGTGTCAAATCACCACTTTGTATTTATCAGCTTGTGAAAAGAATACAGTTTGCTGTAAAAAACTGAAGCTTTTGCTGCTTCTCTGGCCTGTGTTTGAATGCGAAGAAAGCATTATTAAAATCTAGCAAATCTCAGTCAAGAATCAGTTCCAAAGAGTCTGTATATTAAGCCTGTAATATCTTGTTGAGCTAAACTGAATTGTTCATTTCAGTTGTTAATTATTTTTTCTGAATCACTTTTTATGAATGCAGTTCATGAAATTGTATGGCTGTAATTTACAAATTACTTTTTTTTATCTTGGGAATAGGCTGCGTGTTCTCAATAGAGATGAATGGGTATGATGGTGTAAGTCAGGAGGACTAGAATGCATTTCATGGTGACCTTCAAGGCTTTGAAACTTGCTTTTCTTTCACAGATGGAGGTAAATACCTTGGAATGTTTTCAGAAAAAAAGTTATTTTTTGAAAGTTTTTGATGTATCGGTATTGTCTCAAACAAGTAAAGATTATTCTGCTGCCCAGTGTTAATACCTGGCATCCGTATACACTGGTGTTTGCAATTAACTTTGGAGGTAGGCCTTTCGAAACTTTTGCATACCCACAAATGAACTTGTATATATTGGGGTGAAAGAGAAGGAATATAAGATCCCTGTTCACCACAGCCATTGATTTAAACCAAGCACCTTACGAATTTTTGAAGTTAAGGGTGTCTTTAGATTCTTTTTGATTGCATAGTCATCAGGCATTTGAACAATGTCCTCAATAACGCGTTTTAACTTTTAGGTAGCCCTGAAGTGCACAGGTGGTTGGACTAGATGATGGGTGTCCACGACTGGAATGCTGTCGTGGATGGCTGTGTGCTTTTTAGGAAAGACAGATGGGCAAGACAAGGTGGTAGAGTTGGTCTTTATGTGAGAGAGCAACTGAAATGTATTGGGCTCTGCCTGGGGATGAATGATGAGCAAGTGGAGAGCTTATGGGTGAGAGTTAAGGGGTGGGCTAGTATGGGTGACCCCATTGTGGGTGTTTGCTACAGGCCTGCATCTAAGTTACATGAGTGATTTCTTATCCAGTTAGCAAGCTGCTCCCTGGAAAGAATTTTGATGCAAAAGTGGCATCATCTCTCCCTCTCCCCTCCCCTCCCCAAGTTTTCTTTGAAATACAGTTAAAATTAATGCAGCGAATGTACTATTCCAGATCATAAATTCATCCTGTATTAAAATGATTTACAGGCTTAATATTCATGCACATGCTACACTAAAATGGTATTTTGAAATTTGCTGCTTTCCTTAAACCAGATAGGCTTTTATTTTTTACTTTTACAATTGACAAAGTATAGTCTCATAGGTTGTAATGAGTTTAGTTTGAGTTTTAAGAGTGAGATATTTAAAGATTCTTTTTGTACAAATTTTGATTTTCAAAGTTCAATTTTCACAATTTTAGGAAAGATTAAACAGTGCATACATTTTGTACTATACGCATCATTTTTCCCTGATTGGGTAACTCTAAGTAGTCTGATGTATGTGGCATTTAGATTTACTACATAAATCTGTAATCTACAATTAGGTTTATTCATTTCTCTTAGTGAAAGAAAGTAATTTTTTTTCCACTTTAATGATCTGCAGGGCGTTTTTTTCTTTTGTTTCTTGGCAGCGTTCTTTTTACATTCACAGAATGAAAAACTTTCTGAATGAATTAGGATAAGATAAATGTCATTTTGACTGAAGCATGTTAGATGAAAGGTGAAAATGGATTTTGAGACACCCATTTACACAGCCATTAACTGCACCCATTCAGTGTATTGCTAAGCCTGCTCGCGCACCTTTAAGACTGCTTTCTTGGGGAGTGTCCAGCCTTCCTGGAGCCCTTTACCCTTCAGGACAGACTCCCAAGGGACCCTCCCTACCAATGTCCTGTGCAGGTCGTAGTCTGCCCTCCAGTAGTCCAAGGGAAAAGGGCAGTGATCAGAGGGGTGAACCAGACCAGCAGTTTAGTTACCAGCATTGCGTTTGCAATGAAGTGACTTCAAAATTTAGAAGAGCCAAACAGCACTTAGTTCATGGCTAACTTGTGTTAGGTCAGAAGTTTCCATTTGAAAACTTTTCTTCAGGCATTGGAAGACCTTACTGGACTGTTAGCTTTCTGCTAAGACACGTTGCTGTCTTGATGTTGCTTTAGTTTCGTTTCTGTGCACATCCTAGCTTCAGTGCAGTGAGCACAATGCATTGACCCAGACAGCGTCTGATGGCAGCAGCGGGGTACTCAGAGCGGAGGTCTGGCTCCACTGGTTAAAGCCTGACGGAGTGGTGGTGCAAAGATAAAAGACAGCACTGCATTGCTTTTGGTGCTAAGGGCCTTTCTCCTTGCTCTTTTCTACCGCTGTTTTTACTGTCATGATACACTTAAGGTATTAACATTACAGGTATCTGTTAGTTTATTATATTATTGGAATGATTACATAATAACAAAAGAATAATCATCACATCTGTTGTCTTTTCCAGGTTTGTGGATTGCACTTCCGCTTTGCATTTAGATTTTGTCTCCTTGGTGTATCTACTGACAACAGTTACGGTTTTAATTGTGAATTAATGACACAGAATTGTTAAAAACGTAAATACAAGTGATGATATAGAAAGAACTTCACACTTTGGCCTTGGGCAAAACTTTTCGGACTGATACAAATGTCTGTGTTTTCTCTGTGCAGCTCCTTTGGGATAAGAAGTAAACTGCTTTTAAAAGAAAAGTTGAGATTCTTATAACGATTCAGGCTGAAGGCCATTGCTCTCTATTGCTCTTACTCCATAGAAAGTCACTTCTATCTGCCGCTGTTGTCCCTGGAATTGCACCCTGTCCTGTTTCAATGAACACAAGCTGGTTTCATATAAACTTTAGTTTAACTTAAGGACCCTGACTGAGAACACATCAGGGGGCCAAAAGTCTCTTATGATGCTGAGCTGTCAGCTACAATAGCTTCCCCTTAAGAGAATCAGTGGTCCAGCCCTAATGTGGCCATGTGCTTCCTCACTCACCAAATATTTGGTATAGAAATCACAATGGGTACGTTTAATTATACTGTGTTTACAGAATAAAACTGCAGTAGGTTATTGATTTTCCTTTTGCTCGACACTGTGTAAACATGAAAAGAAATCCTTGTGCCTCCTAGGAGTCTGTAATAATTGTAACTGCTGATTTCTAAGAGAAGATTCTGAGACTCTCTTAAAGCTCATTTCGTATATAAACACTTTAATGGGATGTACCCTGGAATAATTTCTTCTCTCAGAGACAGGAAAGCTGGCCTTTTGGGGCCTGCTCAGTAAACATTTTAAATGAGGAAGCAACTCTATTCTTCTTCCTTAGCCAGGAGCTCTAAGATGACTTTAAAAATAAACGTGGAAAATCAGAAGCAGTAAGCATAACACTTGCTAAGTTGAATCCTTGCAGTGAAACCAGCTTTCTGTGAATAGCAGTTAGTTACATGCTTCTTTTTGTCATTGCTACGTGTTAGTATTTGTTAGTATTACAACCGCACTTAAGCACATTATCCTTCTTCAGGTGCGAAATAATTGATTTTAAATCTCTATATAATGTAATCGTTAAGTGTCAGCTTGCATGTAGCCCAGTAAATTACTTAAGATAAAAATTATTTTGGAATTTATGTAGCCTCTGTATTTGCAATTAGTTCAGATGTTAGTTCTGATCATGTGTGTCTTGTGGATTCTGATATATGGATGTAAAATATCCTTCAGTAGCTGGGCTGTAGAGGAGAAATTCCTAATTAACTCCTCCTATTCACGTTTGGGTGTCTGTATTTTGCACTGGTTTAGTCCAGTTTCAAAATATTTCAGTCATCCGGCCCCATAGACTTGCACACATTCAGTCTCATGAGGCAGTCTCGGACTTGCTCTGCCCTTACAGTGGGGAGGATTTACTCCCCCAGTTCCCACCTAGAGGTTCAGGGATGTGAAGTTCAGAGATGTGAGAAATACGAGAATCCTGGCTGCTGGTGAAGACCGAGGCAAAGAACTCATTTAGTACCTCGGCCTTCTCCATATCCGTCGTAGCCAGTTCTCCTTTCTCATTTACCAAAGGATGTACGCTCTCTTGGGCCTGCCTCTTCTGGCCAGTGTACCTATAGAATCCCTTCTTGTTGTTACCATCCCTTGCCATGTTTGGTTCCATCTGTGCCATGGCTTTCCTAACCACTGGGTTCGTAACCACTTGGTTGCTACTGTTTTTGTAAGTATGGCATCCTTGCTTTTTTTTTAGTCTTGGAATATAACATAATTACCCAAAACACTGATAGAAATCAGTATCTGTTATCATCTCTACTATAACATCTGGTTTATTCTTTTGAAGTGTAAACTGCATGTTTGGAACAAAGAGCAGAAGCTGCGTAGATTGGCTTTACTGGGGGAATAATCAAGATGATTGATCTTAAAATATTCTTAGAATTTTCTAACAATTATTTTCTATTTTTTTGATACGTGGTTCATTACCATGGCCTCAGTAGTCTTGTAACGTTAAATTAAGATTGTGGTTTTATTCTCCCTCTCCTTTTCCCTTTCTCTTTCTTTCTTTTAACCATATTAAAATTGATCTCATTTGTGAAACACAGGCTGTTCTGTTATAACCTAGGAAATGTGTTTAGTTTATAGCTGTTCTTTGAATAAAACTTTTATTTACAACCTTGGAACTGTATTTACATAGTTGAATTGCTAATAATAAATAAGGTGCAAGTAGTTTGGGAGGGCACCATAGTAAATGAAAAAAGGTCTTGGGCATAAAATGCATGCAGAGCAGTGTCTTAATTGTGGACAACACTGCGTGATTGTGTGTGAAATTAGAAATAGAGTTGTCCTTCCTAGGTAATTCCATCTCTTTACTTACTGTTTTCTTCAAAATCTGGACATATTTTATCGCTGTCAGGATGTTATCTTCAAACGCTTCAGATTTACTGGAAAACCTGGGGTTAAAGTAAGGTTTATTTACAGCTCTTGGGCTGTTATAGAACCCCATCCATTGTGCTAAACGGCAGCCCATGGCTTTTTGTACTTAGCACAGGTTGTTGTTATGTCCTTTCTATCATCAAATGATATTGAGACAGGACTTGTACAGGGAAATGAGATTTCTACCACAGTCACTAATCTGATGTAGACCCCACCAGTGATTACTTGAAAACTCACCTCAATTCTGTTCGCATATCACTCTCTACTTTACCAGTGACTGCAGTGTACTGATCTCTTTTCCTCCCTCACCTTGGTACCTATACAGCTGAAGTTAGTGGAAAAATATTTTATTTGAATTCAATGTTGGTAAGATCTTCTGCGTATTTTCTGTTTGGTATATATAAGGAAGGTGAATGCCAGTTGCAGAGTCATTCATTCCAGTCATTATTTCCTAAACCATTCTATCCTAACACTTCATGCAGTATCTACATTGTGTTAATGTTATGTGCTAACCATACCCCACACATGGAATAATTTTGCTTCTTATGTCAGATTCAGAAAGATGTCATCTTTCAATTCATCCTTCACATCACAATTCTTTCTTGCTCAGTTACTTTTATTTTTTTTTGTTTCAGAGTTCATTTTGATAAGGGATACTTGTTTATAAAATATGGCTAGAATAGATTATCTGATTTACTGCAGTGCTTAATAAGGGTAATTGATATTATTCATGTCGTTGTAACTTCCGTTGTCTTGATACTTCATGGAAGGGCCGGCTGAATTTTGACTTCTGAAATTGAATGTTTCAAAGTTTGGTCATTGAGTAATGTAAAATTGTCAAAATAATTATGGTAACATCACATCATGATTGTTTTGCACAGTTTCTAATAAATTTTACCTTGATGATATTTATGCTAGTAGACATGAACCTAGGGCTGGAGTTTCAAAATCTAAGAGCCAACGTGTTCCACAGAACCAAAGGAATAATCCTGGAACTGTATTCTGAATCGGAGAATCTGTTCTGTGTGCACAGGATTGTACACTTAAACATTGGAATCCTCTTAGCTGTGCTTTTTAACTATGTGTCTAGAAAAGCTGCCAGCAAATGTAGTGTAAAATGAGCACACTTGACAAGAAATTTGCTGTCAGTGGTATCTCTTCACCTAAGTGTTGTCTTCTCGCTTTTTATCTAGAGCAGTCTTATTAATATGTGCCATTAATAAGACATAAGCATGCTTTAAATTGAGAAGGGAAACAGCTAATTTAAAATTAGACAAAGAATAAGTCTTAGTGGACAGGTTGAATATTCCTGTAAGAACTTGGTTCATTGATTTTGGCATACTTGTTCTTCAGCTGCCATATGCACGTGGGCTATTTGAACTTCTCATTTCAATAGCACAAGACAATGGTTTTGCTGTTGTGTAAAAGATATCAGCGTGAGTCCTGATACATTTTTGCCTGTAAACTAGTGTTTGTGTTTTAACAGCCATTTTCAGTCGAGACTTGTAGAGTACCTGTGCTGCTATGTGGCTTCTTTTGTTCTGTGGTCATCACTTCAAGCAGTTACATCCTTTATGAAGAATCCTATACCCTGAGAAGAGACAATTTATGTCTAATAACTTACAAAGTCAAAAAAGAGAGGAAGAGACAGCTGAAAAGTGTAATAATAACATACTACTAAAGCCAACAGGTTAGAGTAGAAGCTTCAGATCATTAAAGTTTCCGATGATATGATGCAGATAAGGCTAGGAAAGAAAGGGTCCGCTAGGGAAATTGCAATAATGTAGTTTTATTGATAACTACATGCTAGCAGTTTGCTGTCTGTTATAGCCTGGTAGGATTCTTCAGTACTCAAGAACTGCAAAAGTCATCGTGTCTGAGATGGGTCTTATGAAGATGATGAGAGTACCAACAGAGCTTAAGAACTTTTTTTTTCAATTTATATTTAAGAAGGACGGCTTTCAGTTCTTCTGGAATAGTTAAGTCTACAGAAATAGTGTTTGGATAATCGTCTGCTCTGTGGTCAGGCCTCTCTTTTGGGGCAGAGCACTCCAGCAGCTGTCACATTCTAGGCAGCAGATACAGCCCATCTGTGCTCCTGTCTGCTGTCTGCTGCGTGGGGAAAAAAAAATCATCGAACCAGTTGCAAGGTTGTACTCCATGAGTTGTTACTTCAAGTATTTTTTGGTAGCCTTTCAGACTCCGTGACAGCCATATGTGGAATATTGACCATTCCCAATCTGCTACTGTGCTTTTCGCTGCAAGTCTGTCAACAGCGTGTCTTAAAATGCCACGAGACAGAGAAGCATGATTCATCCTATGTTTTGGTGATATGTAAAATAAATACAGCCGTACATACCTGTGTCCATGGGATTAGTCGCAGTTATTTTTTCTCATTTTATGCTGTTTTTGCATTAGTATGTTTGAAAGCTGCTTGACAGAGATCATTTCATCAGGATGCTAGCTGTTCATTACATATTTTAATTTTCAAATATGTTCATATTAGAGGCATGCCTTCTAATATTAACAGGAATAATAAGGAAAAAGATGACATTGTTTTGTTCTACAGTCTAATGACCAATTAAGAAAACTTGAAATATTAGTATAAAAATACTGCATTTATGTAGTTTGTTGGGTGGAGAGGAAGTTTGCTTTGCATTTTGCTTATGAGCAATACCCCATCAATCTTTATATGCCAAGGTGACTCTGGAAATATTAAAAAAGGATCTCACCAGACTCTGAAGCTTGCCAATATAAGAAGGAATTGACTTTTAAGACTGTTCATAAAAAGAGGGTTTTTGGACTTACTGTTTAAGCTTACTGGTAAAAATTGGCTGTTGTACTTGAGCATATTCAAACATGAAGTATTTTGAGTAGTATGACTGTACCTTTTCATTTTCTTTATCTTAGGTAATATCTGTGGTGTTCCTTCAATAGCTAGATTTGAGAGGTCTTTTGTGAAAGGTTTTTCCAAAAAGAACTAGATGGGTTTATCTTCAGTGCTTTTATATTCCAGACGATTCTTTGTTCTTATTACAAAATGCAAATGCGCCTAGCAGAAGAAAGTCCTTCAGTGTCTGTTACAACTTTCGAGTATCATTTCTTCTCCAATTCATCTGTGGAGGAAACATTAGAAAATAATTTCATAATTAAATTAGGGATGCTTATTGTTGAACTGTGTTGTCTGGACATTTTCCTCTCTAAGCAATGTAAATATGTAATATTTTATGTAGTGAAATAACTGTTCTGCTGTCTTTCAGTATTCTGTTTATAAAATTGGAACTTTAATTGAAGCTCCTGAATGCTGAGCTGTTCCACTGTTACTCTCTATCTCTCTAAGTTTCTTGTTGCATCTTATGAATATTTTGGTTTGGATTTTTAAATAAAACAATGCCCATCTGAAATACATACTTTGACTAATACATCCATTGGAAGAAATTAAGTAGTTTGGTTTTTTTTGTTGTTGTTTTTAAGGTACTTGCTTGTTTCAAGATCTGCTAACATTTCTGCTTTCTTATGAAAACTGCTTAGTACAGTGTTACATGACAGTGTTACACAAATTCCACTTCTAACGAGCTGACATTGAATCAGATGCTGAACATGCAAAAAAAAAAAATATATATATATATATCAGGCAGGAAGTACAACAGCAAATGTTATTCCTTCTGAAGCAGAAGTATATGGGATTGTCCCTATTTGATAGAAGCCACCTATGTTTCTAGGATATAGTCCTATACATTTGTTCATAAGCAGTTAAGTGGGATTTCCTAACTGTAATGGTGTATTTGTGTGGACAGTATAGTCTCTTCTATTCTCAAAGTCATCCATCAGTATGCTTGCACGGTTACTTGCAGAGGTTTCTAGCAAAGTGTAACTGGCCCAGATTAAAAGAAGTCTACTTCAGTGTTCAGCAGCAAACTGCAGACTCACTGCACATCCCAGTGATGTTCGTAGTTGCAAATGAATCCCTAATGAATGTCAAAGCAGTCTCAATTCTACTGTCCTGACAGTTGCTAGCATAGAACTTTAATTTTCCCCCTTCCCTTCATGTCAAAGTAATGATTCACAGCCTGCCAATATACTGACCTTAGGAGAATGTGATCTAATGATTCTGCTGCTGTAGTTTAACAAATGTCCAGAGAAATAAGCGAGGTGGAGAAGCTGACGGCTCGACTTTGGCCTTAGCTTCTGCCATTTAGCAGTGAATATTGCTGTAAGTGCTGTAATCTTTTAGATGTATCCCCTCTACTGTGCAGAAAAACAGACGAAGAAATGTTCCTGCCATGTGGCGCTGAGGAAACATGTTCTGCTGAATTTAACAGAAATCATTAGGATTTTGCTCTCATGAATAAATGTTCTGGTTTTTTTCCTCATTGAGTTTTATAACAGCAAGAAGAGAATATATTTGGCAGTAACTGTATGGTGACATTTTCTCTGTTGTTTACCCAACGTTATGTCTATATTCATATCCTACTTCAGATCATATTAACCATAGTTAAATCTGTACTTAATGGAATTCCTCATTTGTATTAAAGTAAAAAGATGAGCAGGAAAATGTGAAGGCAGCTAGACTTGTCCTCACTTTGTCTTTGATGCTGCATGGTTTGAAGTGGTAAACACTTATGTATATATGCACATACATGTGTTTATGTACCAATAATGAAAGATAAAATGTTTGAAATATGTAGCAGATAGCAACTGTGAGCTCCATTCAGTAAGGAAAATGAGATTTAGAAAGAGCAGTCTCCCAGCTGTTAGATTGTTAAATGTAAATTATTATGGTCTTTGAGACATTTGAAAATGAGAAATCTATTTTAAGTTTCTAATTCCACACCTTAAAGCCTGGTTTTGTTTTGTTCTGTCTTGTTGATTTTTCTGTTGTCAGAACAAGGAAGAAGCATGTTGTTTTAAAGGCATGTAAGAAATTTCTTCAGATACTATTATGTTGCTGCCCGCCAAAGAAAAGGAGAATTGGTGATGAAAACCAGTGTAGGTTGCTATGAATCCTAGCTACCTAAAAAACATATTGAAGACATGACCATCAGAAGGTGATTGGATTTTTAAAATCATTTTTGTGAAACTGATTTTTAGACTATTCAGTTGCTAGAAGATAATTGTTGTTTTTAAAATAGTGGTTAAATCCAGTGTACGTTGTGCCTGAGTACACAGGTGTGCCCTGGATTCTGTTGTACTTCTGATTTTCTTGTTTGTAATTGAGTTGCCATGTGGATGCTGCACCTGGACTGCGTTTGTGGTAGCAGGCATGGCTGCCACTGCAGTCACTGGAGTGCTGAGGATGCTCAGCAAGTACAGGATGTGCTGATCAATGATGACCATCTTCTGCTGTAAAGGTTGGTGATGAATATGGGATCTGATAAATCAGATATCTGAATTTGATAATGAGACTAAAGGAGTAAAAATCACTTCTTAATTTTGACCCTCTGCAGCCATACCTACCTTTTCCAGGAGAGCAGAAGCGGGGTATGTGTGTATATGTGTAAGCTTCATTCTTGCTAATGTGGTGTTACATTTCAAAGTAATTTTCTGAGATATTGGAGAATATGTTCATTGGGTTTTACAAGAAAAGTATCACTGTGTAACGGGGACTGTTGGTCACAGATTACCTGGATGAGTATCTTGGTGCATGTGTGCACAAAGTGCAACTCTGTGATGGGCTGACATCGTCTGGCTGCTGGACACCCACCCCACTGCCCCTCCTCAGCAGGACAGGAGGAGAAAATAAGATGAAAAGTTTGTGGGTCAAGACAGATGGAGAGATCATCTACCAATTACTGAGACAAAACAGGCTTGACTTGTGAAATCAGATTTATTGCCAGTTAAGAATGGAGTAGGATGATGAGAAGCAAAGAAAAAATTATACCACTGCCTTCTTCCCAGGCTGAAATTCACTTCTTTCTCAGCTCTTCTGCCTCCTCCTGTCACTCCACGAAGTTCAAGGCAGATGAGGATTGGGAGTTACTGTCAGCCCATAATGCTTTGTCTCTGCAGCTCCTTGCTCCTCGTGCTGTTCCCCTGCTCCAGGGTGGGCTTCCCGTGGGCTGCAGTCCCTCCCAGACTGCTCTGGCATGGGTCCTCTGCATGGGGTGCACCCAGCTTTGGCTGCTGTGTCCAGCAGTGCCCGGTGGTGGGGCCACTGGAGCCAGCCGTGTCCATCGCGGGGTAGCCTTGGCCTCCCGTAACAGAGGCCTGCAGCCCAGCTGCCAGCACCTGAGCACCTGTGGCCAACACTCACACATGCATACGCACTCACACACGCTTACACACACACACACGCTGACATTCAAACCCTTAGATAGCAATTCCTTCTGGTTCATTTCCATGGGTCACCTTTCTTCTGACGTGGTTCTTTATTTGTTGGGAAGAACAGTCTTTTTCTTTCACTGAACGTCATAGCTGCATGACTGTGTTCACCGAAGACAACTGTGATGCGCTCAGAGTGATTTCTCCTTTCTGGAGTGATTTGGCACCTTCTTTCATGTTTGTTTCCTGATGGGGAGAGCCCAAGCACCAACTGCACAGCTACCCCAACCTGCTTCCATACTGTCCCTTGCTAATCCTAGGAAGGTGGAACAAATAGCTCCTACTGGTCAGACGGTTCTGAAAAATATTGGGGTGAAGCCTGCTTAAGTTACAAAAAATCCCTGTGGATAGCAGAAATGTTTGTGTTCTGGCTACTGGGATTATGTTGGCTCCAAATTTCCTGCTGATTTCCAGGTTGGTTATATGCATGTTATCTGGCTTTGTTGGCTGTGCTTTGTGGCTGTGCTGGCCACTGTCAGACTCTACTGTTTGCAGAAAGTACACATAACAGCCACATTGTCTGTGGAATAGATGGAACATATTTTCACTTCCATTTCCAGTGGACGTGCTTTGTTATTTCTGAATTAAGTTTGACATTTATCACACTGGGATCTTTACCAGTGGATGTTAAGTGAATGATTTATTAAATTTTGCAAGTATGTTACTGATGATCGAATTCTCACAAAACTTTAATTATTTCTGCTGCCAAGATTTTAACATGATTGTTTCATAGTATTATAAAATAACCATCTAAAAATCCGTCTTACTCTATTTACTGTCCAAAGCAGCAACCTAAAATTGAAATCATTTTATCATCTCTGTAATAGAGCTACACACATGGGGCTCAGGTTTTTTATAAGTAACAGTAAAACTTAGGAAATCCCTGCTAGCTTAAAGAAAATAGTAATTGAACATTTAAATTTTTTTTTGCTCATAGAATATAAAGCATTCAGGGGTTAGACAGCATTTGTTCCTTCAATTTCTATGCTGTGAAAACTTTTGATGTGTACTTTTATCAAATGGCGAAGGTCTGGCTTTTTTGGTTTGTCTTGAGTTATGCTTCTTTTCTTTAAATTTAGAGTTGGTTAGTCCAGGATAGCAATCTTTTCTGAAGCAGTATCAGCGTATATTAAAAACACAAGATTGAGTGATAGATTAAAATTTTACAGTCAAATGACTGCGTCTCATTGCTTTGATAAAATAAGGTTAAGTATTGCTTTTGTTTTTAGAATGTTTTTAACTGTGTTTACAAGAAGATGGTCTTGAATTTTATTGAGTTGAAAATTTGTACTTTGGCCTGTAACACCTGCAAATAAATACTTGTTTGAATATGTAAATACTGTATTCAAAGATATGTTGCAAGGTCACTGTTAAAAGCATGTAAACGTGAAGTTTGGCCATGCCAGCTTAGTTTGTTTCCTTTTTTTTTGTGCATTATATGTAATTTCCATTTTTGTGTCTGTGTACTTCTATGCTTGGATACATGAGAAATGGTTCATAGGAAGTGAACAGATGGAGCTCTTGCCTGTGGAATGAAGGACAGTACATAGTGAGAAGTGATTGCAGGTACAAAGTAGATTTACACCTGAAATTAATATAAAGCTTATCATTAATTTCTCTGCCATAGTTCTTCCTTTATAAATCAGCACATTGAAAAAACTGCAGATTTCCCCATCGTACTTTCTGGGAACAGTCTGGTGTAGGTTAATAAATACAGACTGATAAAAGTAATTTTAGTGGTGTACCACAATTGATACACATGATTATAAAAAAACTTCAAACTTCAGCTTTGTGTGCATGAAGATGCCTGTCATCTCTTCTTCCCCTCAACACCTCCCGTTTCTTCCCTGTGGGTTACTGATAGCAAATGCCTTGGTCACTCAAGCCAGGCAAGAGGGTTGCAGAGCCTCGGAGGAAACTGAGTGGCTGGGAGAAAAAAAAGGGAATAAGGTTGCTTTGGGGGGCTTGAGCAGTAGTGGAGAAGTCAGAGACTCTCCACAGAGAGCTGCAGGAGCTGTGCAGAGCGGGGAATAGATCTGGGAATCTGGAACTGGTTTTGCTTGCCCTCAGCTGTCGAGGGAGAGCAGAGTCCTGGCCACAGATTAGCTTGCAGGGTGAACTTCAGGTAGGGATTGTTTACAGAGATCCTTTCTAACATAAACTCAAGTAATAACCTCCACTGTTTTTTCTCAGGTTCTGTTCCTTGCTTTTTCTTCAAAGGCTAATTGTTGATTGGTGTGTGTGAAAAATGGTAAAACGTCATGTGTGTTTCTTTAGCGTGTAAAGTAGACCCTGAAGGTACCTGTGAGCACTTTTAGCAGTGAGCGTGTTACTATGTCAGCTGCCTGTCTGTGTAAAAGGCATAAACTTTACTGATGCACTTTAAAGCATGGCACTGCAATTTCTGGATTATCAACATTTGAACACAGTTGGGAGTCGTGCCATGAAAAATTTATAATTGATGTTTTACCAGAAGATAAATTTTAATGAGATTGGAACACTGCCAGGAAGAAACTGTTGGGTTTGCCTTTTTTTTTTTTTTCCTCTTCCTCTGGAAAAGTTTCTTGGTCTGTTTAATTACACAGACATTATTTATTTCATCTTATCTCACTTTCTCTTATTCCAGGTTCTTTTGATATATAATTATTCAGACCATTCTCTGTTTTGTAGAAATAGTGGTAGTTTATTAAAAGAGGAAAACTGGAAGATAGTATTTTGAAGGGATGGTCTTAAAGGAACATAGGACTGAATTTTACTTCACCTGTTCAGTCATGGTGTCTTGATCATGAGGTATGAGTTTCTTGTAGTGATAGATGAAATCCTGAAAATACTTTTTCAAGGCCTGTGTACTGGATGAGAATATTGTCTAAGGCCTTTGCTATTGTGCAAAGAATAAAATGTTAATTATATTCCTGAGAAGTTGTATAACTTAGTTCTTCACAAAATGTTTGAGTTCTGCTTTCCAAAAGTCATTCGTACAGATCTGACATTTCTGTACCACTATATGTGAGTTTTAACAGAAAGACACTGGTGAATTTTTCACATATTATTCCTCAAAGTGTTATAAAACCATTTTTATTAAGATACATTTTGTCTTGGAAATGACCGTAACACAAGTAGTCACCTGATTCATAACTCAAAACCTGTCTTTTTTCTCTATCCTTTCCTAAAAAAATAGTGTTCGTGGGTATCAGTTTTTGATGGCTAGGTTGGAATGTTATGCTAATATGTTTATAATAGACTGAAACTTCACTGAATATTATATAGCCTCCAGTCTAAGGATGTGTGTGTTTTTAAAAAGCTGTTCTATAATAGGGAAATATGAAAAGTGGGAAAAGAAATACGATATAGAGTAGGCACCGTAATTTATGGCATCCCAGTGTTTGTGGGCAAGTCTTTTTTGTAGCATATACAAGTTATATGAGAAAAAAAACCAGCTGGCTTCATCCCAAATATGTTGTTAAGCTACAAGCTAATGTCTGTAAAGGAAATTGAGATCCTCGAATAGAAATAGCAATGCACATGCAAATAATGTACAAATAACTTAATCTTGATTTGTGACAAGCTTACCCATCTGGCTGACCAAGGGAAGCCAGTTGGTATTATCTTTTTGGATTTCAGTAAAGCTTTCAATACTGTTTCTCAAAGTATCCTTCTGGCCAAAATGTCCAGCATACAAATAGACAAAAGCATAATGCAATGGGTGAGCTTACAGGTTGGGCCCAAAGGGTTGTAGTAAATGGGTTATCTCAGGCTGGCAGACAGTTAATAGTGGGGTTCCCCACAGCTTCATTTTAGGGTCAGTTCTTTTAATTGTTTCCATAAACAACTTGGATGTAGGACTAGAAGGTGTTTTGAGCAAATTTGCAGATGATACTAAATTGGGAGGAGCTGTTGACTCTGTTGAGCATGGAGAGGCCTTGCAGAGTGATCTAGACAAATTAGTTGAGCTGTGCAATAACCAATCACGTGAACTTTAACTAAAGAGATTGTGCTGGATTCTGCACTGGGGAAGGAGCAGCTGTGGCTGTACATACAGACTGGCGGATGAGATGCTGGAGAGCAGCCAAATGGAAAGGGATGTGGAGGTCTTGGTCAACAGCAGGTTGAACATGGGTCAGCAGTGTGCCCAGGCATCTGGGAAGGCCAACCATACCCCAAGGTGCCTCAAGCATGGCATTGCTAACTGGTCAAGGGAAGTGATTGTCCCACTCTGTACCGCACTGCTGTGGTTTCACCTCAAGTTCTGTGTGCAGTTTTGGGTGCCACAGTCCAAAAAGGACATAAAACTATTAGTGTCCGAAGAAGGGCTGAAAAGATGATGAAGAGTCTAGAGGGCAAGGCATATGAGGAGCAGCTGAAGTCCTTTGGTCTGTTTGGCCCAGAGCAGAGGAGGCTGAGGGGAGGCCTCATGGCGGCCTGCAGCTCCTCACAGGGAGCGGAGGGGCAGCGCTGAGCTCTGCTCTGGGGACAGCGACAGGGCCCGAGGGAACGGCATGGAGCTGTGTCAGGGGAGGGGCAGGTGGGGGTGAGGGAAAGGCTCTGCATCTGGGAGTGGTGGGCACGGAACGGGCTCCCCAGGGTAGAGGTCATGGCACCAAGCTGCTGGGGTTCAGGCAGGCTCTGGACAACGCTCTCAGCCATATGGTCTGGTTTTTGTGTGGTCCTGTGTGGAGCCAGGAGCTGGACTCTGTGATCCTTATGGGTCTGTTCCAACTTGAGATACTCTGTGATGCTACGATTATGTGGTTGTTGGTCTAGGAATTGAAGAAATGGGTTCCTATTTCTTTTTTTCAGGACAAAACAGTACTTAGCAAGCCCAATCCTTTTTTTTTTTGTATGTAAGTTGTGAAAGTAAACCTTCTTGTAATGCAGTTCTTTTAACAAACTTAAGTTTTCTTTGGCAATGTTTTTACCTTAAAATAACTACTTATTTGTAAGCATTTTGAAAATGCCCCGTTATTTGTTGAAATATATTTGAACTCCAACAAATAAAACCAGGAGATTATCTATAGAATAGCCTTTTATTTTCAGTGATTCCTTATTTGCATCTTATGAAATGCAAGTATCCAAGAGTAGTTGTTGTCTTGTGTCTTTATGTTGCTACTTTGCAGATGAACCGTCCTATGAGGTGCAGAGTGCTCTCTGGGTATATGCTATCATATATATCATGTATGTAGTGAGAACAGTGGAAGATCTTACATGATAAAACCGTAACAGAATTGCCTTATACTTCTGGTTTTAAGATATTTATATAATTAGGAGAGGAAGTTAACTAGGAAAATGCAATTAGAAATTCACATGGATTAGCAGTTGTAGCCAAAGTAAATTCATATTAGGCCAGGTAATAATCAAATGTCTTGTGAGATCTAGCTAGCTTGGCTGGAGAATTTTCCAGCAATAGGCAACCTTCAAATTCTCTCTTAACAGTTACTTACGTTTCTTAGGACTTCTTATCATTTTCACATGAGAAGTAGTGGACTTCTTGTGCAATCCCTCCTTCTTGCTTTCCCTTTTCTTTAGTACCTCTTGTACCTTTCTTGCTGCTTCATTGCCTCCATTCCTTGAACTGCTTTTTCGCACTGCCATCCCAAATTCCATTGTCATAGAATCATAGAATGGTTCAGGTTGGAAGGGACCTTAGAGATCACCTTGTTCCAACCCCCCTGCCATGGGCAAGGACCCCTCCCACTAGACCAGGTTGCCCAAAGCCCCATCCAGCCTGACCTTGAACATTGCCAGGGAGGGGGCAGCCACAGCTTCTCTGGGCAACCTGTGCCAGTGTCTTGGTTTGACCTAGCAGACAGCTAAGTCCCCCACAGTTGTTCGCTCACCCTCCCCCCTCCCAAGTGGGATGGGGGAGAGAATTAAGGAATAAGTACGGCAGAACTCGTGGGTTGAGATAAAAGCTATTTACTAAGACAGCAGAGAGAATAAAAGAAATACCAGTACATATATATATATAAGATAAGAAACAAGAAATAATACCCAAAGCAAGGGACCAACAACCGATACCCAACCGGCCAGCAGCCCCTCCCTCCGAGCAAGAGAACGATTTCCCTTCCGTAAAAGTCACATGATGTGATGTGGTATGGAATAGCTCTTTGGTCAGTTTGGGTTAGCTGCCCTGGTCCTGTCNCTCTTAGCCTGTCCTTGTAAGGGAGGTGCTCCAGCCCTCTGAGCATCCTCGTGGCCTCCTCTGGACCCGCTCCAACAGCTCACAATCCTTCTTGTGCTGGGGGCCCCAGAACTGGACACAAGACTCTAGGTGAGGTCTCACGATAGCAGAGCAGAGGGGCAGAATCACCTCCCTCGCCCTGCTGGCCACGCTTCTCTTGGTGCAGCCCAGGATCCCGTTGGCCTTCTGGGCTGCAAGCGCACACTGCCGGCTCATGGTGAGTTTCTCATCAACACACACCCCCAGATCCTTCTCCTCAGGGCTACTCTCAAGCCATTCTCCGCCCAGCTTTTGTGTGTGCTTGGGATTGCCCCGACCCAGGTGCAGGACTTTGCACTTGGCTTTGTTGAACTTGATGAGGTTGGCATGGGCCCACCTCTCAAGCCTGTCCAGGTCCCTAGTAGATCTACTGTTCACAGCAGCAGGTGCTGGTATTGACCAACCAACTTCTCTTTGTATTTGTCCAAGCTGTTGATCTGTAAACATATTTTCTCAGCATTCCAGAAACTCGTACAAGCCTCATTCTCTTTCTGCTTTCTGTTGATGTTGTGGTATTAACCAAAAAGCCTGTTTTATGTGGTGTTCTCGGTTTCATATTTGCCATAATTTGTAACCTCTATTAGCTGACTTCCCTGTGACTTCCCTTGTCTGTTGCTCTCTGATATTTTGATACTGGAGTTAATCTCCCATTTTACTACTTATTTTATTATAGGGCTTATGTTATTAATTCTGCTGTATTCTATGGGTTATGTCACCTTGAAGATTTCATCAGTAAGCATCACTTGGAGACAGGGATTGACTACAGCTGGGCCTGAAAATTCAGTCTTTGTCCTGTACCTGCTGTCTTATTCTAGTTTCTTCACAAGTTAAGTGTGTATATGAACTTCCCTGTAAAACTTGCAAATATACAATTTTAAACATGCTAAATGAAACATCTGTGGACAGGAAACTGTTTCCTTGAGTATTTTTCTCTGCACTGTAGATTACAGTCATGCATGTGATGCTGGCTGTCAGGATTGAGACAGCTGCCTGACTTTTCAGAAGGACCAGGGTTCATATGTTGGAAGAAAAGTTTCAGAAATTCTGACATATATATCTTCACACATTGTTGCTGAGTGACTTCCTGACTTAAGCAGGAGGGCTATTAATAATATGGTAACTTCTGTAGGAGATAACTAATACATTTTATTTTAAAAGTACTAACAGGATTACTGATAACTATGGATCAGTGGAGGTCTAGATTGCATTTTATGTAATTACTGCATGCTCACTGCTGTGATCTGTTGTTGCTTTAGATCTTTTATTTGAGAGAGATTTGAAATCAATTATCTTTGCCCTTCCGTGCAGTGAATTTGCTGCGGTATTGTGTCTTGCTTTCTAAATGAACCTTTACATTTCAATTGCTTGGATTATCAATGCCTGTGAAGAAGAAAGAGAGAAAAAAAACCAAACATAACTTAGTTTAGTAAGTGCAGAAGCAGTAATTCAAGTCCAGAAAAAGGATAAAAAATGTTTTCCTTTGATTCACAGTGGAAAACATAGATTTAATACATTAAAAGTCTGTATGATTCCTTTACATAACAACTGAAGGAAATGCTTAGATGAGGAATTTTAATAGATTTACATTAATAATAATAATGAGGACTTCTAACATATCTGGGTTTATTTTTTAAAATGGTTTTCTCAGTCTATGGTAATAATATTTTCCACAGCAAATAGGTAATCGAATTTATCAGCCTCGTTAAACCACAGTCTTTGCACGCAAGGAAAGAAGCTGGTCATATATGACATTTGAAGTAATGTGCCTTGCAAAAGGCGAAATAGCATTGTGAGACAATACCAAACAGCAAATCAAATAGAAATGTGAAGACTACCCTGGTCTGTAAACTTTAACTAAATACAACATTTGCCATTATTATTTACTGTAGAAAAAAAAATCAAGAAGAGGTTTTGCTGTTTTTTTTCTAGGAATGAACGATTTGCCAATAGCCATATTCGTCCAAATTAAAATTATTTGCAAAACATTGTGAAACGGAAATTAAATGTCAGTGTTATGTAGCCATTTTCTAAAAATATATTGCATAAAACTTTGTCTTTTTCTGGCAATGACTGATTGCCACAGGTTTTCCTCAGCGGGGATGAGTTACTATCAACTCAGTGTAGTTTTGTTTGAACACATCTCTTCTTGGGGAATTCTGACGTTTATGATGTGAGATGTGATAAAAGGCTTTGGTTGTTGTGATGAGTCGATCACCACGTGGCAGAACTGTGTTACAGGGGGGGTTGTGGGTGTAGGGGGTGGCTATTCTGCTGCAGTTGTTTGGCTGATACGATCCTCGTGGTTCTCATGACAGCTGATTTGATCACAAGACTTTCTGCTCTTTTAAAAATACTGACTTCACCAATACTGAAAACAAAATGAACAGAAAAACGTTCTCACTCATGTTGAATAATTTTGTTAAAGGCTTCTGATGTCAGACGTATTCGCAGATGTGGGCGTTACGAAGAATTACAGTGTAAGAGAAAACTGCCCGAGTGCAAACAGATGGAACCAATTAATAAAAGCCTTTTGCTGAAGTATTTGAATGATACCACTTCATACTCTTTTGGTGTAGTACACATACATATTCTACAGGTTTTTGAACACTTCTAGAAAGCTGTAACTATTTCTCTAACATGAATTTGTTTCATCTGTCCATTTTGAAAGGTTCACTTGGGAGCGGGTCTTTCCCAATGCATTCTGTAAACTCTAAAACTGATGGAAGTGTTTCTTCTGAACAATGATTCTTCAGTTTTCAAGATGTGACATGTCTTTTTTAAAGCAGTAATAGAAGAAAACAAGTATTTGGAGAAAAAAAACAGTGCATTCTTTCCATCAACAAGTATTTCCAGAAAACCTCATCTGCAGTTGTTACTCTTATTTCAAATTATAAGTAAGCAACACATGTAATGCTGAAAGCAAACCCCATTAACTTGGTGGCGTGGATAGTGACAAATGCTGCTTCTGCAAAAATTGAATCTGCCGATGTGCTGTTAACTTTCTCCCACTGTGGTTCTCTAGTGCTCATATTTTTATTTCATTTTTAACAGAGGGTAATGCGTTCATTAGTTGATAACTTTATTTGGAAACCTTCCATTCTAGCTGAAATGAAATGGTGAAAGTCAATGAGTTTGAAACATAGGGCTGTAACTTTCTGAAGTTTTGACATAAGCTCTTCAAAGAAGCAGTGGGGATTTAAAAGCCAAGCGTAACTAGGAACTTTTCATACAGGGATTGAACTAAACTGTGTGACCATGGATATTTGAGTTTTACAGCAAGCCATGATTGTAGGAATAAAATTATATCAGAATTCTGTGCTAAGCCTTATTTGTGTTGTGTTCAAAGTCAGTCAGTATAAATTCACAGGTGCTTTGCTTTTCATTAGAACTGGATGTCTAGTAATGACCTGCGTCGCTGTTTGATTGCCTGAAGTGCCTGGTTTTGTTTAAACCCATGATTATGCCATTGCATACACTTTCAGTGTCTTAATTGTAGTGCAATTTTGTCTTGCAGTTGTTATTTTTTACTATATTTTACCCGAGCATTCTTTGGAGAACTTGCCTTAATATAGTACAGCACACTAAACCTATAAAAGCAGATTGAAGTATCTTCTCCAGTTTTATATTCTAAGATTTTAAAGAAATTCTAAAGAAAAATGCTTGAGTATTTTACTTGCTAAAATGTAGTGAGTGTACTTTGCAGCTGGAACAAAGTGGATGGTGTTGCTGCTAGCTAATATGTACAGCTTTTGAAATGTTAAGAGGAATTATATTTATCTCTGTGGTTAGATTCAGTGTCTGTATATATGGGCAAACAGTGCACTGAAGGTTTGCTAGCTAAGGCTTGCTTTGTCTGTCTGTTATTAATAAATGCCTTTGCCATTCCCAAGTAATTCTAACATAAACACCTAAAATTACATAGGAATTAATATGCAGTTCGCTGTTTTTAATTCTAGTGTTAAAAGAACAGTGATGTTTACTTAAGAGTTGTAGTGTTCCTACAACTCTTTCATATGTTTCCAAATTTTAAGTACTATTGTGATATTTCACTTTTTGGTACATTTTGCTCAATTGTAGTTGTTCTATGACACCTGTAAATAAAGTTCTTTTAAGTTCTTAAATCCTGTACGCAGTCTAAAAATAAGTTCTCTCTGAACTCATCTGTTTGGTTTTTTGTTTTTTATCTTATTTTCTCTGTGTCACTTTGTTGAGTGCGTGAATATAAGGCTGTGTCATTTATCAGCATACCTGTAGATTATTTCACACTAGAATACACACATTCGAATTACAGTTCTACCAAATAGGGACAATATAATCTTCTGATGTGAAGATAACCAAGGATTTGGCTTTAACACTTCTTGGCACAAGACTTGGGAAAAAGTTGCCTTTTTTCTTTTTTCCCCTTTCTCCTTCTTTTCTCTCTTTTCTTTTTTTCTTTATTTTTTTTTTTCTGTGTTGTTTAATGGTTGGTTATTGTTTGGTGAAATAATGCAGAAAAAATACTAAGAAATGTGTAGATGTATCATGACTTTACTGAACACATACAAGGAATTGCTGTCTTATATGGAAACAGATGTGAAGGATTAGTGTGACCTTATTTTGATTCATCTTATTCCTGAAGTGTGAGAGCTAATTAGAAACACTTTTATATGCTTCTGAAATTTAGTAGAACAAATTATGATTTCATGCATTTTAGTTATTTTAACGCTTCAGACAAACCCCAGCTAACCAACAAATAACTCAGCCAACCCAAAATTTAAATGTTAGACTTCCTCAGTTGCTTTTGACTTGATGGTGCTTTTCTTAATCATCCAGGACAGTCAAAAAAATGTTGCTTTAGTCAAACTGTGCTGCAGTGTTTGTAGGGGTAGAAAGTGCTATTGTTTGGGAAGGGGAGATTTTGTTGTTAGTGCTGCTGTAGGTCTGGTTTAGGCAGAGATGCGCTTAGGTGTGTGCTTAACTTTAAAGACTTACGAATTTAACAAACTTTCAAAAATCTTTAGGAATGTGGAACTGTGGATATAAAATAATGCATGGCAAGTATTTCTTGTATGGAATTTAAAATTATTTTCAGGTAGCAGGAATAGTTAATATCAGCTCTGAAAAAAACAGTCTTTTAGTTTTGGTACTGTGAACAGCGTTGCTGGATTGAGATATTTTATGTAATGAATGAAAGTTTATTTTCTCTTCCTGTGCAAAAAGAGAAGTTGTTAAATTTTGAGGGATTTACTATTTATATATGTGACAGTTATACTAGTGCTTGAAGCCATTATATTGAATAAAATATGCACATTTATACAATATACTGACAGTGGAGTGGGCATCCCAGACAATGAATAATTATGTGATTTATGTGGGACTGAAAACAATGTTACATGGAATACCTGTGTTTGCATGTTTTCAGACTTGCAAAGGAAACTGATTCAATGCAGTCAGTGTAACATAACATTTCTTCAGTGTGACACTGATAAAAAACACATTCTCTCACATTTTCATGGCTACAATACCTTTCAGTGCAATATTTTGACTTATGACGTTACAGAAAGGGGAGGTTTTTTTCAATAATGCTCTCAAATTGAAGCACACTTTCCTGTATTTATTTTCTGCAACACACATTGCAGTTGCATCTGTGCAATTAACAGGAATGAAAATACATGGTCTGCATAGAAAGGATCAAAGAAGTGAATGAACACAAACAAATGAAAGATAAAATGGATCGTCAGGTACTTGTCCTCATGGAGGAAAGTAGGGTAAACTAAGTGGAGAAAGAATTCATCGAGGAGGAAATAATCATGGAAGTAATAAAGGTGAGAGGAAGAAGCAATCATCTAAACCAAGAAAGTTGAAATGGAGAGGGTAGCCTCAGGAAAGGAGAGGGAAGTGATGAGAAAAGAGAGAATCCAATTAAATGGGAGCTAATTTAATGACTGTAACAGGAACTACTGCAGAATGAAAACACAATTAAATACTGACATAATATCTTTGGGTTGATTTAAATGGCATTCATTTTGCTTAAATGTATAGTTTCTTTTGTATACGTAAACCTTAGCTGGTACAAACATCTGCTGGCAGATGTGTTGTCTGTCAACATAAACACATCACTCCAGTAAATCCATATTTGGTAGTAGCAGTAATTAAATACATTCTTATTCATATCATTTGTCCTTTCACTTTAGTTGGAAGGGATTTGTACAACTCTTATAAGTTGAATACTGCATTTTACTGATTCTTTTAGCTCAAACAACGTGATAAAGCTCTTAAGCATAAGATGCAAGGTTTCTAAGATCAATGTTTTCTGAAGACAGTGAAGCACTTCAGTTTTAAATGGTGTGCCTCCTATTTCATCATGCTGTCCCACGGCTCCAGAGGCGGATGTTGGCGGTCCGGCAGCAGAGGCTGACCCTTCCCCCCCAGCTCCCGTCCCACGCTGTGGCCGTGTGACAGATGGCAGCAGAGGGGCACTCGGACCCCATGGCTCTGACAGGGGAGTGCGGGGGGAGCCGAGGGGGGCACTGAATTCCTCCCTGCAGCAACAACGGCACCCACTGACATTCATCGACGCTGCTGAACGCTGATGGAGCCCAGCCAGGGGCTGGGAGCACAGGGAGGGTGCTGGGGCGTTTCTGCAGGGGGGACAGGGACGTGAATGACAAGCTGTGTTCCAGACAGCCATGCACCACTGTCACACCATGAAATGAAGTGTGTCTTGGGCAGCTCATCTATACGAATCAGCTAATGGTGGTGACCATGCTGAAAAATAGTGTTTTGTAGCTAAGAATTTGTTCTGTCAAGTAGTGTTATTGTGCTCTACACAAAATAGTGTATTTTGTAGTTTCCATGGAAATAAATAGGAGGCATTATCTTGGAGCAATTTATGTATTAATTACATGCAGAGCTGCCGTTGTTTGATAGCTGAAGTGTTTATCTGCACTCTCTGCTTGACTTCCTGGTAGTGATGATGATAGTACTTAGCACCACGTACTTACAGGTTGTCCAACACACTCCTAAAAACTCTTCAGATACTTTACCTGTCAGTAATCCTAAAGGAATGGAAATGTTTCAGAGCAGAAGATTTGGTCAATTCATGGTAAAGAACCTGGTGACTGTTTCTTTCAGGCTGCCTTTTTGGGTTCAGTCTAGCACAGCCCCTTATCTGCAAGCTTCTGGGGGCCAACAAAGATCTCACAGAGGATGGCTCAGGTGGGTGTTCAGTTTCTGTATTCAGTGAGGTGTGCACGTGAGAAGCTTGCCTCTTAATGCCTTGTCTTACAGCAATTGCTGATTAGCTAAAACATGAAGTTATTTAAAATCGTTAGACAAAACTGTGAATTGCAGGTGGGAAACTTCAATAGCAGAATAGTTGGATTTTTTTTTTTTATATTTAGCTGTGTATGAAGTGTTATATCAATATATCTACTAAGAACAAAATTCAGTAACTGCATTCAGATTGGTTTGTTCTCCATTCGCTGTTCCCACAAAGAAAAGCAGTCTGATAGGAATTTCCTGGGATGCATTTATGAAAAAGGGGAGATGTTTCAAAATTGAAAAAGGTGATATATTTGCCAGTATTTACACCTTCTATTGAACATTAAAATTGATTAAATTTCAGTTCTCGAGGATTCATAGTGAGATACATGCATGAAATATACATTGAAACATTAAATTGAAATCTAACATAGTTTCCATTGAAAACATATGGCTTTTCCAAATGCATGCATAATCCTTAATTCTCTGTTATTAATTCTGGACAAGGCAGCAGTGGTAGTGATTACATCAGAACTGCAAGAAAATAAGCAAAAGTAAAGTAGTAAATAGGAACTAATACAACATTATTTTTTTTGCATATCTCAGGGAGTCCGTGTATTCATTGCACTCGGAATTGTAAAAGGAATTCCTCCAAACTTTCAATAAGCACACAAAATTTGACTTTTGTCATACTTCATATTTAGTACTACTCAACTAATAGATTTATTTAATTGGGAGTTGTGCTTTTAAAATCAATCTTCCAGTCATGGCCTCTTACCATACCATCACTCTCCTTTCTGAATAGATTTTCACATTGGCCTCTAAATCTATTTACGAATCATTAAAGACAGTGAAAAACTCTTTTCTGTGGGTTTCACAAGCTTTTTTACAAAGAAATAAAATTTAATACAATATATCTTGTTGAAACATAAAAGAAGTCAAGGCCTTTTATCATATTAATTTTACCATTATTGTATTTCAGAAAGTACATGTTTTTATAGGAATATTTAGCTTCTAAATATCTGACATAAGTAACAGTGTTGTGCTACTGCACAGTTCAATAATAATTATTGCCTTTGCTCATTACTCATCTTTATAAAAGTTGGAGGTACAAACTTCAGCCTGTGAATTCAGTCATCCTGAGGAGACTGCCTCATCGCAGCTGGCCCAGCAAGAACGTATTTTTTTCTTCTTTCTTTCTGAAGGCACTTTAAATACCTGTCCCAATCACATCGTGTGATTGTTTTTTTAGATCTGACAAACCTGTAAGTCTGAATTGCAAGCACATTGCCAACACAGAGCTTTATATTGCATAATTTTCAACAACACGGAGTAGCTCTGTGCCATTACCTCAAAGCTTTCCCATGGTCTGGAGGCTGGAGAAAAAAAATGAATTAAGTTATGCTTAATTGTTCCATAGTGCAAGATTGCCTGCTAAGACATCTGCCTGGGTTTTGTAGAGCATAGTGCTGCAGCCAGAAGCAAAGCAGACAGAGAGTGTGGGCTTGTGTCGTGGTGCAGAAGAGCTGGAAGCAAAGGGCTGGAAGCAGAGCCACTTGAGTGGCTGGAGCACAGCAGTGAGTCTGCCCCTGGACACTTGGCAGCTACGCCAAGGCCACGTGGCACCATGTTGGAGGAGTGTGACTTTCATGCTTTCTTCTCTACCTGTAGGACGTGCGAGTGGGGCTTTTCCAGTAATGGAATTGTCCATAGATTGGAGCTTGACATTGGTCTGTGAGAGCACTAATACTCTTCCTTCTGAGTGATTCCTCTTGATCCATACAAATAGTGTAGTTCTACAGATCTGCAGAATCAAGGCATTTTAAGTTACTTTTTGCTGTGGTGTAACTAACGTGTCTAATTAAAATAGGAGCAGTAGTTTACGTTATACTTTCCGTTGTGTCTTCATCCACATGACAACATTGCTGCTTTTCAGAGATTACTAACACAATAAAAATAAACATTGACACAATGCCTGGAGACCTCTTACTCTTGACCTAGAAGAGTTTTGGTTTTGAGTGGTTGTTTTTTTCTTTGCGAAGCCAGTTCACTGCTCTTACTTCTTTTTTACTTTTTTTCTGTATAACCTTGTGATACTGAATTGCTGAACCAAAAAATAAAGCATGCATTGTTTATTCAAATAACTAAGTTAAAATTATATCATGAAAGAGGAAAAAATGTTTTTTTTTTTCCTTCAGAAGGAAGACATGGTAAAGTTTTGAAATGAAATGGCACTTCTCTGCAAGGCACCCAGCAGGAAAAACAAAACCAAAAACAACCAACCAAAAAAGGCAGCTTAACAACAGGAGAGTAGGACACAAGTTGTTTGCCTCCATCTGTCTGTTTTCCTCCTGAAGCCATGGCAAAGACTCTCTGCAGTGCAGTCCTCATCGTGTCATGAAGCAGAAAACAGGTGTTGTTTTATATGATTGCTGTGCACATCGGTCTCCTTTGGCAAGTTCCCACAGGACGTATCATTGCAAATATCTGCTTGTGGCTGGGCTAGAGAGATTTGAATGCTGAACAAAGTAAAAAGAGAGAAAAATATCTTCAGTATGAGCGTACACAAAGGGACAGTATTCACTAAGGAGCATTTGATCTATTTTATTATCTAAAATATCTATTTTAGGTTATACAGTTCACTCCAGACCATTAGAAGAGATCTAGGAGCATGTTTCTGTAGCCAAGTGCATATCTAGAGTTTGGCCAGCACTCACCCTTACCTCTTCTGGCTGCCTTTCCTAAGATTTTTGCTGAAGGAGCTCTTTTACCCGTTGACACTAATGGGAGCTGCTGGTGCTTAGAATGAATTCTCATCCCTGTGTGAAGTTAGTGCTGACACCAGACTGATGGTCATTGGTTTCATCTTAGCTCATTTTGACCCTTGATGTGGAAAGCAGCACCTGCTATTTACACACACAGGTCAGGCACATCTGCTGTGTCTGCAGTTCATGGGTACCAAGGAATGCAAAGCAGGAAGGTGAAGGTCAGAGAATTTACCATTACTTAGAAAATTCCTTTTGAATTTGTACCTTAAAACAATTCTAATACAGCACAGCCATACCAGCCTTAACTAAATTGCCCTGGGTAAAAGCTACATTTCAGTCTTAGTGTGTTTGGGTGGAATTCTGAAAGATTCACTGCCAGTTTCTTACTGGCATCTTCAGTGTTTTGCTATAATGGCTTGAGGGGGCAAAAAGTCTGAAAATGCCCGCTGGGAAAAGTTTCAGATGGGTTTAGGAACTTAGAGTTGTTAGAATCGATAGAGCCTATCTTCTTTAACAAGAGTTTACTGGAGTCAGATTGTTTTATAACTCATTTTCCTTCAAGAAGATCTTGCATAACAAAATACTTCATTGGAAAAAGAACCCTGAAGCTTTAATTTTTTGGTTCTCTAAATTGCATGTTGGTATTGACAGAAAAGAGTAAAAATTCCAGCTGGTCTTATTAGCGGTGCAAAGTGAAAAAGAGCAAAAAATCACACTTTTGCAGTGATGTTTACTTTATCCCCCTGGCTCTAGATGTCATTAGCATGTTTAATTTCTGTTTTTTGCTAACCAGTAAGCTGCTTCTAGTACACAGAAAATCAGTTGCCTCAACTGATTTTTGCCAGTTTATCCACTACCATCTTTGCAACCTGACTGGCTGAAACAGTACACCAGTTCTCCTTTATACTCTTTCATAAAATTTGCTTTTTCATTGTTTCTGGGGTACCTACTCAGAACTACCTAACTAGTAAAATTTGCTAATATCGTGCAATGCCTGCATATTATTACTGTTATCATTATTTTTGTATTATTTTTATTATTTTATAATTACTTTTGTATTAGTTACTTTTGAAATGAAAGAAAAAGAATCGTAATAACAGGGAGTGTAACTGGAAATTAAACTAGGGGAATAATTTATTTAATTACTCATTAAATACCTGTAACTAGAAATCTGTGCAGAACACCTTCTCCAATTTTCCTTGCTTGGAAAGGAGGCTTATAGCTCAGCAGAGACTTAATTTGGATTACAGGTAACAGTTAGATGGTGGTATTTTCCTATGCACAGTTCCAGAATCTTTTTCAGTGTCTTCACATGTGATCTTATTAATCTAATCTTTATTGTTAGCTTTCTATCGCTATTAGTTTTAGAATTCAATATTCAGTGTCTTTGGGATAGTTTGCTTCCTGTCAATATATGACTGTTTCCCTTTGAATATTTTACACAAGTTGCCTGTTAGCATCCAAATGTTCTCTCTTGTTTTTTGCAAGTATCTGACTTAGCTGTGAACTTTAAAAGTGAGTTAATACCAAAGGCTGAATAAATCAGGATAATTAATGGAGAGATAGCAGCTGACAGCAGTGTGATTTTTTAGGTCACTGTTTTAAAACAATGGCTAGTGTTCCTTTTGTCCTTTCGGAAAAGCAGAATGATAGGCTTAATAAGCACAGGGTAACACTTTTTAGGAGAGTTAACACCTTTTAGGGTACAGATAGGAACTTTGTGCTTACATACTTGTGAGTCTTCATATCAGCTTGCTGCATATCAGCTGTTAACTCATCAACTTAGATGGTTCTGTGCTAAGTGGAAAAGGATGATTCAGAGAGGGAAGCTATTAGGTTCTTTTCTAGTCAGTTTAGATATTTGTCTTCCATTGTCAGATGCTTTTTTCCTCCCTCCTCCCACTCCTGTTTCAACCTCTGTGTAAGGTATAATTTCTTTCAGTATCTGCCCAGTCAGGCATGACAAAGAACTGAATGCTGATGGTGTGTGACTGACTGTGACCCTTCTGATTGCTGTTGGGTCTTGCCAAAGGGCTTGTGTGGACACCACAGTTTTGTGGGGCTTCCCAGGGCTCTTACAATGCGCTGTCATGTGGGCAGCCTGATAAAAAAATTGTGAAATATCATCTGATTAAGAGGAATTGTGATTTTCTGAAAATATTTGGAGAATGCTTACGTTAAGAATTGTACCCATAAATGTGTTCTATACTGATTTAGATAGCGTGATCCCCAAGATTACAGCACAAAGGGAGGCAACACCCTATATATCTGATTTCCAAGCCTTAGCATATTTGACAAATCTAGCAGTATTGGCAAAGCGTATTGATGTTATTTCATGAAGCTTCTCTTAGACCCTAGACAGAAAAGGTTTGCCATCTTTTTAGAACACATCCCTTTCCTGTAGCTGTCACTCTGGTTTGCTTGTTGCAGCACTGAATTGTGTCAAAGTTCAGTGTTTATTTTCAGAATGTGATGAAATTGTGTGAGGATAAGAAATCTAAGATCTACTGGTGTTCAGAGTTACAGCGATTTAAATTGTTTAAACCAATTTAGTTAGAATCTTGTATTTTCCTTTATGGATTCTTTAGTTTTGGTGCAGTTACAGTTTCCTTTAGCTTTTTTTTTTTTTTAATAAGGATTTTATTTGAGTAGGTTTCCTTAACCTTAGCTGAATTACTGTTACTATTTCTGGGACTTTAAGGTTCTGTCTTTAGCTAAACTGTCCTGCAGAAAGGATCTACTTTTTATAAAGTATAGTGTGTGTAATGCAGTCCAAACCCATTCCAGTGTCAGATCAGAGAGCCAGGGAGATGTGTCCTCTGACAGCAAGCATGTGGGGAAAAAAATTACCTAGGAATGAGTCTAGATCTCACCTACAGAACTGTAGGTCACGTTAGCCATGGAAATGGGCATATGTAGTTAAAAATCTACAAGGGAGAGGCACATCTGAGCCGGGACCTTTCTTAGCTGTGTTTTAGATGTAGGGATTCTGCTTCCTCATAAAAGTTCTGCCCCGTAGTGGCTCCCAGAAGCAAGCTCACAGGCTAGCAGAGATTGCAGTGTGTGTGAGAGACTGTGCATTCGGCACAGAAATGGTGTGCAAAAGGCATATTGGAGCAGTGCTGCTCAGACTGCTGTCCTGTGAACACACGCGGTGAATGGTCTCCTGCCAGCCCCTTCCTTCAGCCCGGCTGGCACCCTGGTGGGGCGACCCAGGCTGCGGGGCTTGGGGTTGGTCCTGCTTTTGGATCAGCTGTCACCACCACCACTGACTTTCTTCAAACCGCAGTCACAGGGGTGGCTGCAATTTAATGGCCAAGATGAAACTGGTGATGAGCGTTGGCTGAGCTCTGTGTAAACTTCTGTACAAGCGGGATGCTCTAGTTATTTAAGGTATCAGCTGACTTAGGATCAACTGGATGTTGCTTGGTATTTCAGCTTCCAGGTTGGATGTCTTGCCTCCTGACTGATTGCTTTGTTATGTTTAGTTCCTCCAGCGGCGTGCTCTGCCTGTGAGCGTTGTGGGAAGGGAATGATGGAGTTGGGGAAGAAAAGTAGGGAGAAAGCAAAACCAAATCTGAGCTGGAGGAAGGTAGAAAAGGTGAGAGTCTGCACGTCGTGATGAGAAAGAAAACAGGAGAGTGAGCAAACATATTTTGAAAAGGAGAAAGCAGGACACGTAAGAAGTAATAGTCTGAGAGCCATAACTTCAGCATTGTTTTTACTCATTTGTTTGTAATAATAAATTGGGGTGAATAATAAATTATCAAAGAGCTTACACAGATGTGAGGAATGATGAAACAGCTTCCTTCTTTCAGCTTCAGAAGACTTTTTGTACACCCCAGGATCCCATTGGCCTTCTTGGCCACCAGGGCACACTGCTGCCTCACGACCAACCTGTTGGCCACCAGGACCCCCAGGTCCTTCTCTGCAGAGCTCCTCTCCAGCAGCTCAGCCCCCAGCCTTTACTGGCACGTGCGGTTAATCCTCCCCAGGTGTACAGCTCTACACTTGCCCTTGTTGAACCTCCTCTCTGCCCAGCTCTCAGCCTGTCCAGGTCTGGCTGAATGGCAGCACGGCCTTCTGGCATGTCAGCCACTCCTCCCAGCTTTGTGTCATCAGCGAACGTGCTGAGGGTGCAGCTCTCTCCCTTCATTCATGATGAAGGTGTTAAACTTAAGACTGGACTCAGTAACGACCCCTGGTGACCATTTTCTGGATTGTGGAAGGTTTTGATTTTCCTACGTGTGTTTTCATAAGAATATGAGAATGTCCTTGAGTTTGTCATCCATCTGCTTCTAGCCAGGTATCTTATGTCATGCTGTATTTTAGTTATTAATGGCAGAATCCTCTGCTAATGAGTATTCTTGTTTTCTTTTTCCGTTTTTCCATTGTCTTTTTATTCACAACCCTCATAACTATTGTTTATCTGCCTCTTACTTGTGTTTTTTACTTGTGTGTCCAGTAATCTTCCCACCTCTCATCTCCTTTTCTAAATAGACAGAGGCAGGCAAGAGAGCATTTACTGATCAGGATAGTGACATTTTCTATTTTCTTTGTCCTTTTTTGCTCCTAAAATTCCATCTGCTGTGTTTGGCCACAACCTACTGAGCAGACTTTTTGTTAGAGTACCTATTAAAATGCCAAAATGTTGTTTGTAATCGATGGTCATTGACTGAGAGCACACCAGAATACGTGAAAACTCTTATCTTTGTGATTTGAATGTTGCATCTAACATGGTAAGAAGCGGCCACGTCATAATTTGAACCTGAGTCTGAAGAGTAATAATTAATGAAACATCTTAGTGTTTGTCTGCTACACAGATAACAGTTCTTTCAGAGTTTAAGACTGAAAACATGGATAAAATGAATGAAACTATTTTCATTAACCAATATATTCTTGAAAGAACCCAGTGGAAGACATTCAGACCAGTGTGTCCACCCTGGGGTAGAGTGGTGGTGGCTCTGTCTCATGAAATGAGATTTAAGTGCTGATGTCATGGGTAGGATTTGCAGGCATGCCTGCTTCACAGGATGTTTTTCTTTCGATGGTGTCTCTCTGTGCATGAGCTGGAGTGTCATCCCAATCCCTGGAAGGTGGTTTCTTGTCCTTGATGTTTTACTGGTTGAGTTCAGACCTCAGAAGTCTAATGGACAGAAATGTGCTGGAACATATGTCTGCTGGCTACGTGCTGGAGACACTGAGCTCTTCAAGCTTTTGAGAGGCAATGTAGTGGTGCGGCCTTTTTACCAGTTAATTATGAGTAGCCACATGTGGTCTGTCCTTGGGAGTGTTCTAAAAAGAAAGCCTTGTTTCTCTGAACCTTTACAAAAAGTCTGTAAACAGCACCAAAAAGCAGTGAGCGTTGTAAAATAAACTTCAGCGCCTCTGAACAACTTCTGTAATGGTCTTCAAGGGGACAGGTTGAAGTGAGAGAGACTTTTCTGCCTGACGTACAAAAGCTTTGATAATTTCAAGAGCAGATATAGCACTTCTCAGATAGTACATGAAAGGCATTTTATTGTGGAAACCATGAATGTTTTGCCCTGTCCTTGTATTTTAGAGTCAAAAAAAACAAAAAAAAAAACNATTGATTTTTTTATTGTGGAACATTAGTTTTTAGTAGTTTAGAAATCTCCAAGGTTACTGGTTTTTTTCCAGAAAGGATTTGATATCCTTCCAGTTAATGGTGGTCTCATTATAGGATTATATCAGTGCATATTGGTATATATTATACCAGTCATTCCAACTTTGGGATTTTTGATTGTTGATACTATTTAAAATACAAGAATTTTTAGAGTACATGTTTATTAAAAGTAGATGTTTGTGTATGTTAACCGTTATTCCATGAATCCACAGAGATTTTTGTAAAGGATAATTTTTGATCTTGATTTACTCTTTTGATGTACAGAAATACAGCTATGTGAAGGTCATCTGGCACTGTAGCCTGCCTGCTGAAATCTACTTAGATTATCCCTTATATAAATTTGTCAAATAACTTGTTAAAAGCCTCCCAGATATGACACTGACATATTTAATAATGTCAGAGAGTTTTTCCAATATATGGATAAGTAAAATATCTATTTCTAATGTGCAAGCAAAATAATCTTGCTGCAAATTAAATCTTGTTCCTTATGTCTTTTCCCTGGAGACCCAGTAGATGTGTAGAAAAGTTCATCTCCCCTTCTCAATAGTGATTTTTTTTGAATACTGGAAGAAAACTACCTTATTTTCCCATATTTTTCTTTTTGCAGTTCTTTCAATACTTTTTTTCCAGCTAGATCATGTTTCCAGTGTTACGTATTTTTGTGTTTTCCCCAACCTCTGTAGGTTGTTGAGTAAAAAGTGGGCCCTTTGACTTCTTTAAACATGATGATCAGCATGTGATGTGTCATCTGAAAGCTTTAAGTATCTGTAAATGCAAACACTTGAATTTTCTGTCCTCCTTTTCTTAAATAACCAACAGGGATTCTGTCTATACATTATCACTTCTTCCATCATCATCTATAGTCACTGCTATTGGCTTTGATAGATAAAACCCTTAACATTAGCTCTTTTCAAAATGAGGTTTGTGCAGACATCACAAGGTCACTTAGTTCACGCTTATGTCATTCCAGTTAAGTCACTGCCTAAGTTCATTTTAGAAACCTCCTGTGACAGACATAGCATCCCTTCTTTAGGCAGTCTGCTTCAGTGTTGACTGAACTTCTTTTCCCTTGCTCTCTCTTGCTGCAGTCTACAGCATAATTGTACTGATAATTGTGCAATCCCATATGGAAAAAAAGAACATTTCTTTGCATTGAAGTGTGTGTTTTCCCTCAGTCTTTTCTAAACTACTTCTGACAAGTTATTTTCAATCCATTTATGTCTTCTATAGCTAGAAATTCTCATTATTATCCTTTGCTATTTTTTCAAGTGCAGTTAGTGCTCCAAGGAATGTTTACTGTTTATGTTATATGCATTTATTACTGATATTCACTTTGTTATCATCTTCACTTTTCTAATATTTTCTGTTTGGGTTATCTAAGTGAAGCTGTGAAGCAGTGCCTTGTCATGTCTCAGCATTCCTTTGGCTGGCAGGAATTGAGAGGCCTCAAGCAGAGATTGTTTTAATGATATGAAGAAGTGAAGGAAAAGAATCTTCTGACAAAAAGGCTTAAGTATAGGGGTTTTTTCTCAACAAAATTTCTGATACCTTTCTGTAGCAATTACTTTCTTTCTCATTTAGACTGTTTGAGAACAGTATTATTAGTATAACAAAAGCAGGTGATTGCACCTGGGTCTCCAAAGAGCTCATCACTTTATTCCTCTCTTTCCACTCTGAGAAGATGAGACACAAACTTTTGTTAGTGAGAAAGAGAAATTATAATGCATAGAATTTGTGCCATATAGTGGCATCTCATTTCTTTTTGATGCTGTATCTGTGTAACCTGTTATGTTTTTCCATCCTCTTTTCTGCTGGTTGTCTGCTGCTCTTGTTGTTTGCTTCCTTTGTTCTGACTTTTGGTTTTCCAAAGGCTGTTGCCTTGTCATCGTTCTGTTCCCATTGGCCTATGTGACTTGTTAATGCTTTCTGTTTTGCACTTGTTGTAGCATATTGAGGAAAAGGTGGAACTTGATTTTTGGGCTTAGCTGCCCACAGTCTTAGTTTCAGAACAACAGCAGTGAAAAATTATATTAAAAACTAAGAAGCCGTGTACTCCTCAGTACTCCAAACTCTACAGTTCTTCTTGCTTATCTTCCTGGTTATCTTGGTTATCTAATCAGATTAGCTCCATATAACATCCAGAATACTGTGTTAGAAAGGAAAGAGCAGGGCATATTTTCAGTGTCTCGTTGCTTTGTTTGACCTTGTGTTCACCATTAGAAAACAGTTGTTTTATTGGGTGTTGAGCACTGAATGCACGTCGTAGTTGGTAAAACACTGGTAGTGCTGAAGCTTGGCTGAGTAAGCAATTGTTTTCCAAGAAAGTGCTGTTAGTTTTCTCCTGTCACTGTATCACTGAATTCTATCTCTGAAGAAGGCTCTGCTGGTTTGCATATTTTTGAGATGAGAAGGTCAGCCCGTCGCTCAGAAGGCACATGGAGAAGATGCAGTCTGCATACATCATTACATCTTTGACTAATTTAGATTCAATTTATGCTTTCAACCTAAAATCCATGTTGTATTATCATTCATCCCCTAAGTATGTTGTATCAGCTAGGCACTCAGTGGGTTGTACTTTGTTTTAGTTGCGTTGAGGGAAATTTAGATCATCGCTCAGACACTGATTTAGCTATCAGTTGCATTCTTTTGGAGTTTACTAAGCCTAAGGGTAAATTCACAACTGGTGTGATAGTGTCGCCTGGAATTCTGCATTCAAGCTTGTTTGCAGCTTCTTGGCTTAGTGTCTTTGGCCATATGTACCCTGGCAGCTCTGTCCAGACAGAATTAGAAAATAAGGTCAGAGAACAGGCCTTGTAACGGAATATATTGTTGTGTCTGCAGTGTACAAACTGCTTGTGCTGAAGAGGGGCTTGGACACCGTTGCTCTGGTTCTTGCCATTATAAAACAAGAAGCTGCTTGTTAAGCATTTACCTCACATGTTGGTTTAGCCCCAGCTAAGGACCAAACCCCAGCCAGCTGCTCTTCGAGCCAACACTGGCCCTCCTACCAGCACCATGACAGAGGAACGCGATACACCCAGCACCAGGACCCTGAAAACATTGCATGAGCTGGGAGATAGACCCTCGCCTCTTGGCACACCTCTGCAAATGTAAATGTTACCTGCTGAGTGCGAGTAACACTTGTTTTACACTTGGAGATTTCAAAGGTAAAAAACAACTAGCTAGCTACCGGCCTCAGTAGTGGAATTTTTGCACAGTTTATTGTAGAGGAAAGACTGCACACTGAATGGAATTTTCTTTCAGGTTTTTATTCTGGCTCAAACTCAATTTGTGCAGTTTTTAGGCAGAAGAAAGGAAAACTTTTTATGTTTATGGACTTATGTTTGACTCTGTGCTGAAAAATTGGGCAAAAAATGAACACTTGTTTGTCCTCAGCGTACGAGTTGTACATTGATTTAGAGTGTTTCACGCCTTCACAAAAATCACTTTCCACTCGTGGACATATTGCTGTCAGTGGGGTGAGTATTACCAGGATGTTCTCCAATGGTGTCATAGCTAATTGGAGCTTGTTGCTGTCTGTAAGATACTCTATTTTTTTAATATTATTTTTAAGTGTTAATAGCTGAAACTGATGGTTGTTAATTCAGTGTAACCTGAATTTTTGAGCTCTCTGTTCTCTATGAGCTGGGCCTCTGCTTCCCACTGAAATGCTTTTGCTGCTGTTGGAAGGCAAAGCGAGATTTCATTTTATCTCTTGTTTGTTATTTTAGTTCATTTAAATAATTGAAACTTCCGTATCCTGATTGTTTCTTGGCTGGAAAGCCTGTTGAGAGCATGCAGAGATGGGCAGTGCTTGCGTCTCTGGCTTGTGGTGTTGCTGCGTGCTGTCGTCTGTTGCTGGGATCTGCAGACAGCAGCTGCTGGTCATTCCAGGGAAGCCTGCCTGCCAAGATGAATGGAATGGTGAAGGAGGAGAACCGTGACTGGCAGATGCTTGAAAAAGCAGCAGAACAGTGGGATTACAGGAGCATCACAGAGCAGGTCCTGTGACGTGTGCTTGGCAGATGTGTTTAGTGTCATCGTTACGGCACGTGAGGTGGGAGTGTGTTGCATGCTATTTAGGCTACTTCAGTGATTTGGGAGAGTTTTCACTCCGCACTGAAGCAAACTGCTTTGTATCTGAGAGCAGAGAAGTGGAAAAACATCTTACCTGTGGGATAAGGAGTGATCTAGGAGAACTGTGTTCGCCGCCAATGTCGTGTGGTTTTTATGTTTATGGAATTTCTACTTGATTATATCGCCTGCTTTTAAAATAAATGTTTTTTTGTGTAAGCTATGGGTATTATGTGCACCATTTATTTGGCAGCAAAGAAGATATAATTATCTGTGGATCTGAGATTGATGAAAGAACACATAGAAAGAACACACAGAATTGGTCTGGTGTCTCTTACAGTAATGCTTTGTATGTGAACTGTATACAAGGCTCCCATATGTTTATTTTTACATTTAGGATTCTAGGAGCAATTTTTCTCTGCAAAGAGAGCTATGTAAGAGAGGCTCATATATTTTTAGTTTTTTCCATTTGGGAGCTGAATATATTCTTAATTTTTCCATTTGAGAGTTGAATCTCTTGGTGTTTGGCGGTAGTATCATGAAATCAGGAGTTTTTAATCTATGTTTCCTTATAACATTAACTATACTGTTATTGGCAAATACTTGAGCATCCTTGGATTGCATGGTAAAATGAAAAGGTTAAGGTAGAAACTAGACTTTTAGAGCCTGAAATGTAACCAATGCAGAAAAACAAAAGCGTAACAAGAACCCGCATTTATTTATTTCTCGCCACGGTCTTGGAAAAGAAATAAAATATGCCCCTGTCCTTGTGTCCTTGTTGGATTCTGACACCACTGGATGTTAGATCAAGGGGAGATCAGTTATCTAAATTTTTAAACCCAAGGAGATTTATTTAAAAACTATGCCTGGGAAGAACATTTGGGAGTAAATTCAGGCAGATGTTGCCCTACATACTCTTGTTCAATGTTTACAAACAGGGTAAACCAAGAATGATAGATTTGTATTCAATCTTGAAAACTTTTAGAAATGGAAATAAGCTGAACTATTTGGCAGTGTATCACTACTAAGATATAATTTTAGTGAACTTGCTTATTTTGCCTTTTTTTTTTTTCTGAAGACAGGCTGAAGACATTGATATCTTCTTTACTGTAACACGACTGTGCTAATATTATTCAGAGTTGTTTACATAACGTGCAGTAGAGGTTAATCTGGCTAAGCAGTATTGTATCCTGCTGTTGCCTAATTCCTAATGCTGTATTCCTTTGTCCTTGACTCTTTTTTTCTTTAATAACTTTGCTTGTTCAGTTCCTTCAGTCTTTTCTCATTTCTGTTGATTATCTGAATTCTTATTGTTCTCCACTTTGAGAGTCAGATTAAAACTGGTAAGTTATGTAAGGTATATATTCTTAGAAGTGTAGACACAGATATTTCTGCATTAAGCTGTTGCTTGAACTGAGTCAGTTTTGATCGCTGCAGTAGAGGCACTGGAGGCAGCTTAGAGTCTGTTCAGTTTCTGTGACTTCCAGTGGATGCTGTATACAGTGTACTTACGTAGAGAAATTATTCCTTTGGCATACCACGAGTTGCACAAACACTTGTTAAAAGTTCCCTTTGTAGGAGGACTGGCTAGCCTGCTAGAATTTGTTCTTACAGTTACTTTGTGTGCCTGCTGGTGGGCTTGTGCTGAGACTAAAGGTAATAATCTGAGTCACATTTTCCTGATGAGATGTTACCTGATGAAAATATCCTGTGGATTTGATGCTTTCCTGCCTAATTTCAATTAGAGTGCAATTTTTATAAAAAAAAATCAGCTGGCTTTTCTGTCTTCTCCCAGCTAACATGTGCGTCAAGCACTAGCTGTATTGAAATAATTTCTGGTGGTTTTAATGGTGTTTCATTTTATTTTTTACATAGCTTATATCTGTCTCTAATAATTCATGTATGAAAGGGAGCTTTTATGTTACTGAATTTTGCTATTTTTTAATAATCTGTTCATTAAATGGTGAAATGTAAAATGTAGTGTAAGATTTCAGGCCATAACTTAGCTGCAGACTCTGGCAGCGCGTTCACAGTCCCGGATTTCAGCCAGGAGTTTCAACCACCAGCTCAAAAATATGATGTCATCTGGTAATAGGATCCACAACTGTGAAATTACATAACTTACTGTAAAAGTTAGTAGACTGGTTATTTTGGCTGTTGGCCTGAGCTGGTTATATTCAGACAGAAGGAACTTTGTTCACGTTCAAGGTTTAACTGTTGCAGCCCACAAAATGCGTGCTGCCTTCTCTCTGCTGTGGCTGTTTCGTTTGCTTTTGTCTTTAGGATTCTCTGAGATGGATATTTCATGATTGTTTTTTGGAAAAAAGTAAGAGAGTGCTGTGTTTGAAACCCGCTTGCTCTGCACAGTATTCCCTGTAACTATCTAGGTATGTTATTTGCTTAAATGGGGGAAAGAGTGGGAAAAGCTTTCACCAAGACAGAAAAGAGTAATTTTTATCTGAATTTTTATCAGGGCTGCCAAGCTATTGGAGTAGTGCTGTGGTAAGGCCTTACTATTTTATAACTGATAACTTTATGCAGTGTTTTACTGCAGTAGATCCCACCACGTCTGTCACAGAACGGGACAGTTTTGCAATTGCCAGGTAACTTTCTCGTATGTTACTGATGATTTCTTCTCTGCCTCTCCATAGAAGGATTGCTTGCTTTGTCCCAGTGCTGCAGGAATACACTGGGAGACATGCAGCCTATAGAATCAAAGTCATGCAAAGCTTGGTGACAGAGGAAAGAGGCTTTTTTGTGCTCAGCTTCAGAGGGATTCTGCAAGCCCACATGTTGGTGGCTGTATATTCCTGTTTGCTCCTTTGTCATGAACTGTACTTCTTCCACGGATTGTACTTCTTCCATAACTTCTGTAGACTGATTGTGGAACTAGATCAATTGCTTTAAATCCAATGGCAACTTTCCACTATTTTTCATAAGTAGAAGAAAAATGACTTAGAGTTGAAATGGAAAAATCTGGTTAATGTTCATCAGAGTTGTTAGAAGGAAAATAAGAACTTTCTGCCCAATTCAGATGCATCACCTGATGATGCTCAAGTTTGCTTGATAAAGGTAATTGTGTAGAGCAAATTGTTTTGTTAACTGCTTAATACTGCTTGGCATTTTTCTTAACAGCATTATGCAATGGAGAGAGTGTAAGTGCTGCCAGGTTGCTCTTGGGTTTGTTACCTAGTTAAATTGGATTTCTGAAATGAGGAAAATGGTAAGGACACAATGCTTCCAAAGTCTGAAGCAGAGGAGAGAGAATGAAAGCAAGTATGATACCACAGAAAATGACAATGCAGTGCTGGCTTGAAAGTGGAGTGAATTAGGTAGGAGAGTGGCAGTGAGTAAATACTAAACAACTCAGCTGTAGGCTCACACTTCCTGCTGGGCTGAAATAATAACATAAGATGATTAAAATCAAACACAGGTTAAAAAGTGTCAACACAAAGAGGGGAAAAAAAACAAAAAACAAAACAAAGAAAGAGTGGCGTATGACACAGTAAGGAAGAAATTTTTTATCACAGTAAAGCAATAGAGATACCGGACTTTGGGAATGGAGCCTGAAGAGATGAGTCAAAGGTGACGTGTCAGGGAAAAGCGAGGGCAGGATCTGTCCCTTGGGCCCTGCCTGCTACAACCCAGCAGTAGCAGCACAGAGGAGGGTTCTTCAGTTGTAACAGTTAACCTGGTTTTGTACTAGTGCCTTCTTTCAAAAGGTTGCTCTGGAATGATGGACAGCAGCTGACATCCCTGCTATGCTGTTCACTGCTCCTGCTCCGAGAGTAGAGGAAGAAATGTGGAGGCACAGTGAGCAGGAAGATTAAATCCCTATTATAATAATAGATGCAAAAGAGTTCAGCCTTTCTGTTCTAGATGCAGTCATGAACTGCTCCAATCTAGTGCGCTCACAAAAATGTGCGAGGCAGCCAGTAGCTGATAAAAATAGATATGCGATAATGTTCTCTGTTAAAAGAATCCAAAAATCAAATCAAAAAAATCTTCAGCATTTTATGGCTGCATTGTTCCCAATCAGGGTAAGGGCTAACTGAGATGACTGTGTGAATTTATGAGGTTGCTTCATTTATTGCAGCTTCTTTTTAAGTTGAAAGGCGTTTTACCAGGCTGAGGTCTAAATGATAAACACTTCAGAAAAGATACAATAGATGGTGCCAAACTAAGAATTAGTTAGTAGATTCATTAAGCCGCGTAAAGAACTTCCTCAAAACCAGTGCAGAAAATAAGTGAGTCATCCCTGCAGGACTGCATAATTCTAATACTGACTTTATTTCATGTGAGGAGATCCTTGGTGGTTTCCACACCCTGTGAGGAGAAAAAACATGTCAGTTTGAATACATCTGAAAGTGAGAATCTGTGGATTTTGCTTGTCTATGGCAGATGGCAGTTCTGTAAGGTTGTTGCTGGTCAGCACTGAATGTATGTTTTATTAAGCAATCGTACACTGACTGCTCTTTTAAATCATGCTTTTATGTATTAAGACCCTGGGGATAGGTTTGTAGAGTAATTCAAATTTCTCTGCGTACAAAGGGTTCTCTAAAAGTAATGCCTCCCATTTTGTCATGTTGGCCCGTGACATCAGGGGCAGGTGTTGGCGGTCCGGCAGCAGAGGCTGACCCTTCCCCCCCAGCTCCCGTCCCACGCTGTGGCCGTGTGACAGATGGCAGCAGAGGGGCACTCGGACCCCATGGCTCTGACAGGGGAGTGCGGGGGGAGCCGAGGGGGGCACTGAATTCCTCCCTGCAGCAACAACGGCACCCACTGACATTCATCGACGCTGCTGAACGCTGATGGAGCCCAGCCAGGGGCTGGGAGCACAGGGAGGGTGCTGGGGCGTTTCTGCAGGGGGACAGGGACGTGAATGACAAGCTGTGTTCCAGACAGCCATGCACAGGTTGCTCCACGAGCAAACGAGGAGTGTCTCGATCAGCTCATCTGTGCAAATCAGGGGTCTGTGACCAGAGTGTGTACAGAGCTGAATATTGACTTCAGTGTGTTGCAAACAATGGTGTCAATGTTGGAATATCACGATATTTGCACCAGCTGGGTCCCATGAACGCTCACAGAGGAACAGAAAGAACACTATATGCAAGTTTGTCAGTACCTGTTGAACTGAAACAAGGCTGATGGTGACAGTTCCCTGGATCACATTGTTACCAGTGACAAGATACAGTGTCACTGCTACAAGGTGGAGGCAAAACAGCTCTCCATGGAGTGGGGACATGCAAGTCACCCAATGAAGAAAAAGTTCAAGATGCATCCCTCAGCGGGTAAAGGGATAGGAAAGGGGTGATCCTTTTGGATTTCCTGGAACATGGACCAACCTTCAACTCTGAGCACTGCATCATGACCCTGACTGAGCTGAAGGGTCGACCTTGCAGAGCCAGGGCAGAGCAGCAGCCAGCCTTTCCCTTGCACCATGATAACGCCAGGCCCCGTACCAGTTTGCAGACCGTGGAGCACATTGCCAATCTTGGTTGGACTGTTCTACCATACTCACCATAGAACCTGGATTTGGTGCTTTCTGACTGCCATCAGTTCAGGCTGGTGGCAGATGGGCTGCGTGGGCAGCGTGTTCCTAGCAGCAGCAGCATCCCAGCAGCTCTGAAGCACCGGGTCACCTCTGCCAGTGCAGATTTTCAGGAGCATGGCATGCAGGCTCTTGTGCACTGCTGATGAAAATGCACAGCTGATGGTGTGACTCTTAAAAAATAGTACCTGAGAATTTGCTCTGTCGAAAAGTGTTATTGTGCTCTTTGTATCAGTTGTAGTTTCCATGGAACTAAATAGGAAGCATTACTGTCAGAGTGACCTATGTATTCTTTCATTAACCACACTAGAAACTTCAATATTACATATATTAATAATTACATATATACCTAAAGTGTACTACCTATTCTGTATACAAATATATAGTAAAATAATGCTCATATATAAAATATTCTGTGTATTTATAAGTATGAATTCATTCATTTGCTTCTCCTACCACCATACAATATACAAAGCCTCTCTCTTTTTCTCATTCTGTACTTTAAATATATGACTTTTTCATAGCATGGCCATGTAATTTGTCTTTTGGATTGAAGAACATTTGATAGAAAAAAAGAAGACAGTTTTTGTTCACAGTATCTAAAGCTGTGTTTTGTTTTAACACCTGCTGAACTCAATTACAGTTTAAAAAAAGATTAAAGAAATCATGTATTTGCTATAAGATTCAGTCTATCCAAGTGTCTCCAGTCAAAGGCAGAAAACAGAAATGTCTTGCTGTGTCAATAGAAACTGTGTAAAAACAAAAGTCCAGGAAGAAATTGTTTAAATTTCCTGTTTTTTCCTATGATGAAGAGTAAACCCAGAAAAATCACTTTCAGAACAGTAACTCAAGTCTTTCCACCCTTTTCTGTATGGAGTTCAGGCAATAATGATTAAAACTACTCCTTTATTTCTGTAATGAATTACTGATGTATAGTCAGGCTTACACATGTTGACAGTTGAAATTTTTGACATCTTTCTCCATTGCCTATATATTGTAATGGAAAACTTGATGCTAAAGGTCCCATATGTAAGAAGGAACTAAACTGTGTGGATTACTGCAATGAGGTATTAATTCTAAGTCTATGATTAGAATCAAAAGATAATTACATTTTACGTATGGGTTGTCTTGAGGTCATCTTGCCTTCGAAAACCAGAAATTCCCAAGACAGAAACTAATTGTTTTCTATGGAAGGAAAGTCAGTTCATGTTTGTTACACCAGCATATTGCAGTAAAATACATAGAGAAACTCTTCAAAATGAAGTTATTTTAGAATCTGAAATGTAGGTTTTTTATATAAAGATTATATGAGCGTTATGGTTAGACTTCCTGTGCTTTTTATGCCCTGAGAAAATCTGAAAATAAGGCTAATCTAAAAAATATTTTGCTTATTGTGTTTGAAATAGAATTGTGACATTTACAAAGAAATAGGCTGTAGTATGAGAACAAAACACCTGCCATTTTATCCAGCAAACCCCTGGAGATCTCGCATTTCTTTACAGCCATGTATGTTTTTTGGGGTGATTTTATGAACTCCTCTGAATGTATTGAAGCACATTTTCAGCTTCATCTGTTGCTTTTGTCCACTTGCATTTCATTCTCTTTTTCTTGACCCCAGATTCTCTTCTCAACTGGGAATAGCAAACATTCAACTCTGTTTTTCAGTTTCTTTTCCAGGTGTTTGTCTTTTCTCCCCCCCCCCCTTTTTTTTTCCTTTTCCTATTTTGACTTTGCCCTTTGTCCATCCCCCTTTCTGTCCTTGTTGCCAGTGCCTATCTTTCAGCATCATCTTTCTCCATTTCAGACTGCTGCCAGGTGCCCAGCTTTGTCTGTTACCTATAGGAACTTGGGCAAATAATGGTCCAATATCCGCGATCTGATTTCAAGAGGCCTAAAACCAGTCTTTTTAATAGAGTGATCAAGATTTATCATTTTTTCTGATTAGAGAAGCATTGAGCATGGAGGCATTCAGGGTCAGGCTGGACCAGGCTCTGAGCAGCCTGATCTAGCTGTAGATGCCCCTGTACTTCAGAAAATGGTCAAACATTGAAGACCACAAGGTTGGCTAAATCAACAGTCAATGTTGTTCATTGATAAAAATGTGTTGCACTGCTTCCAAGTCATCCCGTTACAGCTCGGGTTAGTTCTGAGCTCTCTCTGATGCTATATTAGAAAGTTGCTGTAGCACTAACAGGCTGATTTTCTGCCTCTGAAATTGCTGCTCTGTGTAGTAAAAAAAAGGCAGAGGAAGCAAATGAAATGATAATTATACCTAGGCCTCCTTTGAATACTGTGGATTGTATACTTAGAATGAGAAATACACGAGCCATGAGTATGGAAAGTAAAAGTTGAGCACTTCTTGTACAGAGGAGAAATTCTTTCTTCATCCTTCCTTTACCTACACACTCATGCTTCTTCGCACTCTCAGAATGCTCACTAATATTTGTGTCTTTTCAGTCTGTAAAATCCATTTCGTAAAGACTTGTCTGTTTAAGTTGCTCTGCATGGAAGCAGTGGAATTCCATGAAACCTCCTCCATGGTACATTCGTCCTTTCTAATCCCTTTTCATACTTCAGATTTTGCATGGATGACATGATTTGCTTTGGTGAATACTTTTGTATCCCAAAGGCATGGCAAGATACAAAAGCAAACAGAAGTTTAAGCAAGACAAATTCAGACAGGAAACAAGGTACAATTCTTAGTAATTAAGGCAATTAGTACCTACAATTTAATAGTAGGTATGTAGGCTGTCTTCTCTCTGTATCTTTGAAGACTGACAGTCTTTCCAAAAGATCAGAAGTTAGAGGATTGCCACAGGAATTTCACCGTTAAAAATGTTATATAATACGATTTTAAACAAGTTTCAGCAAAATTGTGCCTCGACCTGACTTTTGGTTTAAAACGAACAAGTAGAGCTTCCACAGCTCATCATGGCATATATTTCCATCTTCCCTTTGAGGTGTCAAAGTCCTTCACCACCTGGTTTGAAATCATGTGGTATTTCCTCATTCACTCCACTTGCAAGTGTGCTGGCAGTGATCATGATCCCATGATAGCTGGGGAGGTCGTTACTGCTCGCCTCTGAACTACACATTATAGCAAGGGGAGAACTACCTAGGAGGGTGCTCTTCCAAAAAAGGCTGTTTCCTTATTTATTGACAGAAAAGCTGACCTGGGGAGAATGTATGAGTTTTGCTGATGTCAACAGATGCTGTTTGTGAAAGGACCTCTAAAGGTTCAGTGCACTGTAAACCGTTGGCTTGTGGAGCTTTCTACCCCATTAGAAAAATCTCACTAATTTCTGATGATAACTGACAGACTTTCTGTGATTCTTAAAGAAGTCTTTTCTTAATACACTGCAAGTATCTAATTATTTACTCCAAATATGTTGATTTTGTTAGGCTAAAGGAGCCCAGAAACTCAACTGAATTAATGTAACCCTCTCACTGAGAAATACTGCGCAGTCCTGCAGAGCCAGGGATTTCCGATACAGAGACTTGTTATCTGTGTCAAAATGGTGACTTAAATCATTAAAACACTTCATTAGAATAAAGAAAGGGGAAAATCACTAAAGTATTTGAAAGATGAAGTTTTAAGGAAGATTTGCATTGACAGTCTCCTTAATTCTCTTTAACTGCAGTGGTGTTATGTGTGTTGTTGATTTTTTCTTTTTCTTTTTCTTTTTTTTTTTAATGAAAAAGACTGTTTTTTGCATCTTTTTGGGAAGTTTGGGGGGCTGAATTTAGGTGATAGGTGTTTTGATCTTAACTCTTTGCATACCACTTCTTCTCACTTTCAGCATAGAGAAGTGAGAAGCCAGGAAAAAAAAAAACAAAAAAAAAACGAGCTATGCATAGTGGGGACGAGAACAGGACAGACAGAAACCTGGCAGATGTGAACTGTTTTCAGACCATTAAAGATACTTTTTTTTTTTTTTTTTCCTCAGCAAAGGGAAGGGAGAGTTGGGAAAGAGAGGAAATGCAGTGGAGAGGGGGAAGGAGGCAGAGGGCTGAGTGACTGCAGAAGCAGAAGTCTCTCATTCCTAGAGATAGGTTGGATGTAATGGAAATCCCTGCATGGACTTGAGCTCATCAGATGTTTGTTGGTCAGCCCAATGACACCCTGATGGTATTGTGGTGTATCCAGAGGTGTGTCTGTGTTTGCTGCCGGTGCCTGTTTCTGCTGATGTTATTTAGCCGATTTCTTGAAGACCTTTTTGTAGCCAGCCACTGTTCTGTGCCAGCACATCCCCTCCCCTCCAAAATACACAGCACTCGACACCTGTTGAGTAATGTATGCCACTGGATCTTGCACAGATACATCTCTGTGAAACCAGAAGGGTTTTGCCATTAGGTCTTCTGTCTTAAGCAAATAAGAGATGTGACTGACTCTTCTTTCTGAAAGAAATGGGGGCCAGTAGAGAGTGCAATAAGCTGTGCTAACTTGGCAGCAAGGTGTCATATTCTGGCTGGCACTCTGCAGCTGCAAGGTGTTCCCTGATGGAAACTTGAGGTTAGTAATTCTTCAGCAAGTTGGGCACATAAATCAAATGTACTGGAGAGTAGTTGCTGAAAATGTTAACCATAAGGAGATGTCTTGTGTTAGAAACTCTCTAGAGGAAAGCCAAATTGTTCTCTTTCCAAGGAAAAACTTTATATGTTCAAAGATTTTTTATTTTTTTGCTTGCAGCTTACTTAGGGCTCTTGTTTCCTGTATAGTTTTTCAGCATGTCTGAGTTGGAGTCTTATATAATTGCTTAAATTTCAGAATGTCCTTTGTGACGTCCAATATTAGGGCCCTATGAGTAGAGAAAGTACAGAATTGATGGCTATAATCATTTTTGAGTACAAATTGTTTGTATTTCTTTTCCTCCTCAAAATGTAAGTGGAAATAAAGAATCCTATTTACAAGACTGAAATAATAGATCAGTGTGGGGCTACCTGTAATGAAGATCAGTTTCCAGATATGTTCTAAAGGAACCCTGAGAAACTGTGCACAAAGCTTTGCTCTGTGTAGAAGGAGCACTCATGACGTGTTTGGATGTGGAGAAGTGTAATGAGATATTGGAGCTAAAATAGATGTCCTTGTGTTGGCTTTGGATTTCTGTATTCTGCATATTTAACTGTAAAAGAGCAATCTTCAGTCCGGCAACCTTAGTGGACAGCTGTCACCCCCCTAGATTACCTGAGATAAGTCCTTTAAAAAGCACCAGCAAGTGGAGAGAGCTGGTAAATACAAAGCAAATACAAAGTACTCTTGAATGCATTTGGAGGAAAGAGTGGAACTGGAAGTGTTCTTTTGCTTGGTGTTCTAGACAGTATTTCTGCAGTTAGAGCACTGCAAGTAGATTTCAAATTGAAAGATATTTTCCCATTGTTAGATCGCTTTAGTACCATATCTTGATAGTATGCAGTGGGAGAGCAGAATTCCTGCAGCAGACAAACCCAAAAAACTGAACAAACCTGCTATCTGACGTAAATTTAACTTTGAATTGGCAGTGGACACAAATGGCAATGCTTAGGTTTTGTGTTTAATCTATAATTTAGTTTAATCTAGAAATCTTTCTGTCTTCTTGAAAACTGGAATTGGAGTTTCAGAAGACGAGTCAAATAGGTTTTGTCTCCTTTAAGTCAGACAACATACAACATGATTAATACAAAGAAGAACCGAAAGGAAGGATTTCCATTTCTATCCTTCCCTTCCACCACCTGGGCAGAGTTTCGTTGCTGCAGATTCACAATGAAAGCAGTGGTGAGGTGGGAGGCCATGGCAGGCAGCTTGTCTCCTGCATGTGCTTGGTTGCCCACGTGTAACTGGGGTTATTTACTCACGGGGTGTCTGCAGAAACATTTAACTATCTTGCTGCACGGTGCTTCAAGGGGGCAGTGGTTTCATCCCTAATGCTTTTCGTAGAATCACAGGATCATAGCATGGTGTGGGTTGGAAGGGACCTTACAGCCCACCCAGTCCCATCCCCGGCCATGGGCAGGGCTGGCACCCAGTGGGTCAGGCTGCCCAGGGCCCATCCAGCCTGGCCTTGAGCACCTCCAGGGATGGGGCACCCACAACCTTTCTTTTGCTGGATATGGCCACCCTATTTACCAGAGAAGAATAGACTGTGTATAGCCCTAAAGTCACAAGAACAGCACAATTAGTTCTTTTTTTTTTTTTTTTCCTTTTTAAGTGCTCCTTGAAGAATGATTTTCAGATTGCAGAGAAGCAAGCCCCAGCATGTTTCCTTCTGGGATTTTGTGAATGCACAAAACCAATTGGTTTTTCTTAGGTTTGTAAAAGGAGATGTCTGTTAAGCCATTTATTTTGTCAGGCTTGAAGAATATTTTGTCCGTTATGTTTAATTCCTCTGTTAGGTATATCTGAATATAGGAATGAAGGTGAGATACTGTTCTCTTCAATTCTATTAATGTGGGAACACACAAAATGTTCAAGCTTGTAACTAGAAACTAGTTCATATCCTGTAGTGAAGGCAGCACACTCTACCTAATGCAGGTATTACAACTATTTTTGACGTATTCATTACATCAATTTTTCTATATAACACATGAATTCCTGTCACTTATCATTTTTTTTAGTTAACACAGTCAAGAGTTGGAAATAAACATAATCACAAATGTATTTCTCTCTGCTCCGGTGTGAAAATAAGTGTTTTCTGTGGAGCATAGTCTGTGTGAAGCAAAAGACTGTGGAATACAAAGTAGACGTTCTTGCAAAATAAGTTGTGTTACTTTGTGCTTGCAGATAAGTCAATGAACAATTGTGTTGGAAATGCAGCCTACAAGATTGCTGTATTTCAATTAGCAATAGCAATAAAATAATAATGATTGCTATATTGCTACAGCACTATTGGTTGCTCTCAACCAGCTTTTAGCTGAGAAGAAAATTCACTTCACAGAAAACTTTCATGTAGTGTTTTCTGTGTGAGACATGTACAACACAAGCTGGAAGAAAGCATCAACAGGTGGAAGAATATGATGACAAAATCATGTTTTGATCAGATTTGGCAAATACTGTTTCATATCGGCTCTCATGGAAGTATTGCAAAAAAGTTTCTTAAGAAACCGTGCAGCGTGTTTGTCACCAACACGTGGTGGTCATATTCACAACAAGGGAACTAAGCACAGTGTTTTTAAGCGTATTATCTAAGGACAACTGACTCGAAAGGCTGACTGTTTTGGTCAGAATTTGATTGATTCTGTCAGTCAAAGTCTGGCTGAGCTTTTGTGCAAATTGTCCTGATCTGTGCTCGCACTAAAAATGGTCTGAAACCCTTAAAGACGCAAGAACGCGGAGTTTTCTGTGTTTATACATCCACCTTCATAATAAAAGCAATCAGTGAGGGAGGCTGCCTGGAGTGTTTATTTTGAGATGTTGCTTCCAGTAGCTTAGGGAGAGATCTGTAAATATTGATGTGTGTGACCCTGGGCTTAACCAGGCGTTGCAGCCCTGCCAGCTGATGGTGTTTTTGTGGAAGGCGCTGCTCCAGCAGATCGCCAGCCCTGGTTTTGTAGCTTGATTGTTACCAGGGTCTACACAAGACACCAAAATAATTCTGTTGTTGCACACAACGAAGCCTCTGCATCAGTTTTAATGAGGGCCTAAACTGTAGTTTTCTTTTTGGGGTTTTTGACAGATGGAAGGAGAAAAGGCTGTCTATAAGGCAGCTCAGTTACAGCAGCCATCCCAAGAGAAAGTGAAGGGGGGAAGCAGTGGTCAAGGAGAAGCGATGACCTCTAATGAGATTTTTAACTAGCTGATGTTTCCAGACATGGTGTTAAAGCATTATCTTAATCAGGTCTGACCATACTTGTCTTGTACACTGTCTGACTGGAAAATTTTTCAATTCTTTGAATAATTTTAATTCCTAGCACAAAATATTCCCCTTAGAAAAAAAAAAAGTTGGTTAAAATTGATTCACTTTCCTTTTGCTTAGGGTTTCATTTCATCATTTTATGCAGACTTGCATGTTCCTACCTGATTCTAATTTTATCTTTTGAAAATTCTACCTTTGATCATGACACAGTAATTGCAGACTATTCAAGAAATCATTAAAAGTTCTGTCTTGAAGAGTGTAGGAAGAAAATAGAGAAAAAATTATGGTTTGGTGTAATAGTCTGGGAAGCTGTTGGAAGATTAGTTACAGGCTACTGGGCATTAGCTGAAAAAATAATGCTGGTGTTTCATGCATGTCTTGGTAATACCACATTAACCTTATCTATGTTATTTGGAAATCTAGTGCTGCATATATAAGTCCGGGGGAGTCCCAGGTTATTCTTTGGGAGATTTATTCAGCGTATACTTGTTCCTCTCTTTTTAGATGAAGAGGAGGTTGAAGATTTGGTTTACCAGGATATAATTTTTGGAGCAGTGTATTTCTATTTTATTTTATTTTATTACCAGTGACTGAAACAGTCTTAACAAAGTCTGGAATCGTTGTGCTCAGTCTCTTTCTGAGACTCTCATTCTTTCAGAACTTGTTCTTGGATTACCATGTTGCTGTACACTGTTGTGTCTCCGTGAGGCATTCCTAGCGTTTATTTTGGAATGCTGCAGGGGTGGACGCTGGTCAGCACTTTCTGTTCCTGGATCTCTTACATCTTGGGGTCTGAGAATGGAATGATTAGCTAAATTATTTCAGTTTATTATTTTCGGTCTTAAGGAAATTCTTAAATTACAGATTTCCTTCTTCTGAGGTTTCTAAACAATCCTACAAAAGAGGAATGTTTCTCTTCTGCTTAAATAAGCAGACTTACTTCTGTATCAATCATACTTAAAAAAAAAAAGACACATTGTTATAATTAATTTAGTTATAGTAATAACATTTTCCTCCACAGAGGGCTGTGGTAGGGAAAGAAGAACTTCAATATAATTTTACAGTAGCTAGCCCAGGAAAACAAACCATATAGTGTTAGACAACTAAAACAAATAGAATGAGAACTGTTTGTGAGGCACTGTTGTTAGACAAGTTATGCATGATGCTAAACCCCATTTAGCATTACAGCATCCAGTTTTTTTCTGTTTTTGTGATATTTTTTGAAACATAATTTGCTTGGATCAGATGCTGTTTATATCCTCCTTGGAGCAGGGGGATGGCACAAGGGTGATTATCAGCTGCTCTTTGAAAGCAGTATCTGCTTTTGTCAAACATTCAGCAAAGCTGAATTCCTTATGGACTAAGATGAATCCTCATTTCTGAGTAAAAGCGTCATAGGCGCTGTCCTTATCAACGAAGGTACAGATAAAAGGAAAGGTTTCTTATATATTCAGTAGCATGATGATGTGTTTTGGGTGATGCACCCTGGTAGACCACAGGAGTTCATCAATATGGTGATGCTGAAGTATGCAGTCAAGAGAAATGTATGTGCCTTCTGTGATAGCAGAACTAGCAAAAAAGTCAGTGTGTGAGGTAGCACGGTGCATGCTGTCATACGTGCAGTCTTTTGCAAGTGAAGTAAGAATTATTTAAAAGCCATTTCCAGACTGGAACCTGTGGTAGTCACAGCTGCATGTAGGAATGTGAGTAATCGGTTCTCCACTTGTCACACCAGAAAGATCAGAGAAATCACTTGCACTTTGCAGCTCGTGGATTTTGTCATTTCCATTGCTCTGGCAACGATTAACAAAAAGAGCTGCAAGTTTTAATATACAAATACAATTACTAACCTTCCTCTGGATTTCAATGGGTGGTCTGCCATCCTTCTGAAACCAGGTTTAGCGTGGTCCTGCAAAAGGTGCTGCTTTCACAAGCAACAGGACACTTCCCTGCTGCAGTTCATAGTCTTGTGTGGTAGATGGTGCAGCTGGCTCAGAGGTCATCTCAGCACTCCCAGCTCTCTTCTGAGGTTCTCTCAATTGAATCAAGGCTGGGTTATCTGAGCTACACGCTGACCGAGCCGTGGGCAGGATGCAGAGTGGGCCCATGCCAGGGTTCAGGATGTGTTGTTCCCAAGTGGGGCTCCCATCAGCAGCCTCCGAGGCTGCATGCAGGCCCCTGCCCAAGCACATCCGTGGCTTGCCTCTGCACAAAGCTGCTGGGAGTTCTTTCTCATTGCTAATACTGATGGTTTTTTTTCATGATCATTGCAGGACCTCTCTTCCTCCTTTCTCCCTGTTACTCCGGATAACTCAGGTTAGCTGTAGCTGTTCTTGCCTTTTATCCATTTTCTGTATAAAAACTGAGGACATAGCCAATCACCCTGGCTTTGGTCTTTTTTCATAGGGTGGCTGCTTTCATTTGGGATAAAGTAGAGTGGTTGAAGTATAGTGACTGCAGGAAAGACCTCACCCTGATGTGGCAGGACAAATGAGGGAAGTTTGCTTAATAAATTCTTTATTTTGGAAAGATTTCTTAATGCTTTATTGTACAAATATAAGGGTGTGAAAGCATGACCTTAATCTAAAATTAAGATCATGCAGAGCAAGTTTTTTGGTAACCATTACAACAAATTACAAGAAAAGGGGTAATTACTTGGTTAATGTAAACCTTGTCATCCTGGTCAGTGATGCATGCTGATATGTGTAATCTGTCAGTTCCTAGGGCTGGATATTCCGTGTTTTTTTTCTTTCTAGTAAAATACTTCGGCTGTCACAAGGTGATTAGCAAGTTCTTATATTTCACAGCAGCTCTGATACACATTAAATACAGCTGATGCCTGTGAGCAGTGATACCATATATTTTTTTGTTCTCTCCAATCATTTTATCAGTGTTGATTATTGCTAGGTCAAATGTAAAAGGTTCCTTTTTTGGGTACAGTCTGATCCCATTTGTATCAGCAGATTAGAAAGTTGCATGTATTCATAAAAGGCATTTGAGTCTGAATTGCTGTACGTATTAGTCTGTGGCTAATATTATATTATTATTGCTTTTCTGTAGGCTTTGCACATGTTTTTGCTTATAGTAGAATGTCACCACTGAGAGGTACAGTTATTTCTTGGCAATTGCTCCTGGAGAGGAAAATGATTTATGAGCCCCAGTGATAAACGCTTATGGTGCTTTACACTCAATTTGATTGGAAATATCTTGCATGTGTAGAAAAGCCTGGATTTTTTTTAAAAAAAAACTACTGAAAAGTATTGCATTTGTTAAAGCAACCGGCTAGTTTTGCTTGTTCAGGTGATCAGTTCTGAGGGCTTAACTCATTTTCCTAAATCTTTTACATTCACATAGGTAACCTCCCAGTTGTGAACAGGATCAGTTGTACTATTTCTTTGCTGTGTTCATAGGTCTACCCATGCCTGCTTAAGCACCTTCACCACGTGGACAGAGCTGTGATAAAATCATGAGGATGTTCATAATTGGACTTACAATTTTTTTTCTTGCTTTTTAAAAAAATCTGTCTGAAGAGGGGTGTGCTGCGGGTTTTCTCTGTACATACAGAATTATTTCAAAGTCAAAATCGATCTGTCCAAGTTGGAACTGGGAAATGATACTATTTTTGTCTTAGCATTCACTTCAAAAGAGACAGACTTCTTCAGGGACCCTGAGACCTCTGCAGTTTGTGTAGCGTATTTTTTTTCTGATGACGTGTCCTATCTGTGTCTTTAAAAGAGACACCATCACTTTCATAAGGAAAACGAAGTTATTTGCATTCCTTAACCATAGGCAGTAATTAAATATATGGAGATGGATATCGTACTAAAAAGGGAAATAAATCAGTGATTAAACTGTACAGATGGAATAGAGATAATTAAAATATACATAAAAAATTGTCTTTACAAGCCATAAAAAGAAATCCATCTGTTTTAAAAGAAAATATAACCAAGTGTAAAATTAGCTTGACTTGTGATTTTTTTCATAGCCCTTGAACATCTGTGAAAAGCACTTTGCTAATGTAAGTGGTGGGATTTTTGCTTTTATCAGCAAAGATTTCATTCATACGAGTAGAAGGCTATAAATACAATATACAACACTGCTGAGCAGGCAGGTGTAAGTTGGACTGCTTCCATCAAAGGTTTGTCGGAGGGGTGCTGCAGCTCTGGATTGAGGCTTTTGTTAGTGCAGGCTCCTGCCTTCAAGTCTCATCCTTCTGCAAGGTCACGGAGGCTGTCCTGGTCTGCATGGCCATGCCTTCTGAGTGAAATCCACAGTGCTGTGAGTACAAAATACTGTTAAAAAATAGCAGAAGTTAATTCTGGGGAAAAGTTTATTGCATTACTGTCCCTTCCAAGTTTTGTCTATATTTCATGCAGCAACAGTGTGTTGAGCATTGTGTGTTTTAATCTTTCAGCATGTAAAATTACCTGATTCATAATCCAAATAATTTCCCTCTCCTCTCCTCTCCTCTCCTCTCCTCTCCTCTCTTTCCTCTCCTCTCTTTCCTCTCCTCTTTCCTCTCCTTTTTTTACTTAATTTATGGATTTTTTTTTATTACATTTTCAGCATAGCTCAAATCTTTGGAAATACATTGCAAGAAAGATTCCCAAAGCTCAGTTATGTGTTCAGTGCTTACAATATCCTCTGTTCACAGTTCTGTACCCATACACCTTTGGCTGATGAGAAACTCAGCTGGGCTGCAGGATATTAAGAAAATGCCTGACCCAAACTAAGATCTGAATTTTACAGTGAGTGATTATCTGCAGTGGAGTGTCCAGACAAGATGGGTTTTTGGTTGTTAGAGAGAATACTGAGGAGCCCTAGGTAAAATCTGATGCATTCTTGCAAATGAAAATCTGCAGGAGCAGTTGCAAATATCAGACTTCAGATTTTTTAACTGATGACAGCATTGGCTAATCTCATCCAAACAGAGAGCAGCAGTTTACTTCAAAAATAGTAATAAATTTTCTAATAGACACAAATAAGTAATGTGCTTTCCTATCAATTTTTTTAAAAATCTCTAATGGGAAATGGACATGAGTTTGATGTAAATTTTGGTAAGTGCCGGGGCTTATTGTTTCTGTGCGTGCCAAAAAAATCATCCAGTACTGTGGTTGAAAAGTAAGAGGAAATGAAATAATGTAAAAAGAGATAAAATGAAGAAAAAAGTATTTTAAATCCTATATTTAGATCTTAAGCAAATTATTATTATCTTTACACTGCAACATTAGTGCTCAAACAGCTGCAAATCCCTGAGGAGCTGAACTCATTTATCAGAGGTATATAGTGACAGACATGGTAGGAAATCTTGGATAAATCAGAACACATCATGTAAACATGGCTGGACTTTTAATCAAAGACTTGTATTTGTCTTTCGCTTTAGTGAGCAGAAGGAAGGTTTAATTCTGTGTAAGAAGCTCTGCTCTTCCACAGAGCTAATGCTGTTATTTAGCATTGCCTGGACTGATAGTCCTGCTGTTAATTAGGGATTGCTTAAATCTTCCTAGAAAAAGGCTTTATTTTCTTTGCTTGTAGTTTTGCCCGATTTGAACCACTTGGTTTGAGTTTTTCTATGCCATAAAGAGATGTGTTTAAATTCCATGAAAACATTCCTGCTCTTTGAAGAACAACATGTGCAGAGCATCAGAAGTGCCTTCGTACTGATAAATTGATTCCCATTCACACTTGGGGATGGCTACTGGACAGCCAGCCATGTGGAGATGAAGGCGAAGATCTGTACTTTCCATCACTGTGAGAATTTACCTCCAGTCAGGCTGTTTTTATAGGAAAGACAAAGACAATTATGCTGTCCGAAGCTAACATCTGATGGAAGCTCATTTTGCTCGCTCGTTACCCCACCGAAGCCCTGCAGTGACCAGTGGGGGGAAACCCAAATGTCTCTTCATGGCAGGGGAGCATGGGGAAAGGCAGGAGACTGAGCACCTGGGAATGTGGTTAGGCAAGGATTTGAGGAGAAAATACTGTAGGCGTGACCACACGAATGGATGGGGGCAGAGAGAACAGAATCTGTAAGATACAGGGCATGCACTGTGTAGAGCTGGCAGCAGGAGGTCTTCTTTCTGCTCTCCTTTTCAGTCAGCAGTAGCTAAAAGTACTGCAATTTTTTATTTTTATTTTTCTCTAATTGGCCTTCTTTAATTCAAAAGATGAAGCTTTTGCTGGGGATCTAGAAGACCAAACTGATTTAACAGTAGCAGCCAGGAGTCAGCGTGGCCTACCTGGCTGCTTCTGGCCCAGACTTGGGGCTGGGCGCTTTGAACTGTCTTATCTGGCAGCTCTAGGCTGCCATGTCCCCTGCCTCTGATCCTGAAATTTATACTGAAGTACAAGATTAGAGAAGAGCAATTATTTCTGTCATATAGATTGGACAGCAAATACTTGTTTTTCATTTCTGGCAAGGAACAGGAAAATTAAATCCAGGATGCGGTGAAGAATAGAAGCACTGAAACTTCTGCAGTCAGAAACTGATGAAGGTTGGGCTTAGTTCTCCCCTTCCTCCAATACTTTTCAGGCTTTATACCAAGAAAAGGTGCTGTTTACTAGACTTACAAGGGAGAAGTGGAAAAATTAGGATTTGGACATACAAGCTGTCTTCAAGCATTAATATCCAATGAAATACAGCTTGAAAACAATTACTTGACACCTAATTATATTGAAATCTCTCAGATCATCTGAGAGAAGACTGCATTGAGAGGGGGGAAGCGTTGACAAGGTTGGAAAGGTGATGAAGTAATTTATTGCAATGGATGATGAGTGATCTTTGTGGTTGCAGAATATGGGAAGCGGATTAGCTTTTAATGCTTCTAAAATGCAATCACTTCGTATTTTTCTGAAGACCCTTGTATTTCCTGACTTCTGAGTCTTAGTTTGCAAACTTAAACTTACTGTAAATTTCATTTGTAATTTGTTTGGTGTTTCTGGGAAACGTGTATTTTAGTTACTTGAGTTGCCAGGTGCTGTATTTGTGCAAGTTTGTGTTCTTTGCAGTTTAGTTCACGTGGGGATATTGAGCTTATTGAATTTGTAATCCATCTCTGGAAGGTAAATGTGTAGGTAATGGAGACAGTTTTGAGTGTATTGACATGTTACTGCAACTTTCAAGTGGCTGTAAGCTTTAGAAAAACAGTATTGGTGTGATGAGATTTGTAGTTAAGTGCACTGCAGATCTATTTGATTGTGGTGAGCAACCTTTACTGTAGTGTCTGAACCAATAACTCCTGAGCCATTTTTACTGATTCTAAGCTAGAAAGTTATTTGTGCATTTCAAAGATCTCTTCCAGAGCCTTTCTAAAAAGGACAATACGGTGCTTCTTTGGAAGAACAGTAAATGTGTATATTTCCTATACACCTAGATAGTAGATTTGACAAGCAGTTGTGTTCATGTACATTCTGTGCAAAAAGTATGTAGGAGATTTTTCAGGGACTACTGAAGACATTAACAATTCTGCATTTGACTCTGTCTCTTCTGTGTTTGCTTACAGAGTCACAAATAAAACTATCTGGCAGTCAGATAGCTATCAGGTACACTAGTCATGTCACTAGCCTATGGAAAGTGATAAAAAAGGAATAAAGTATGAAACCAGTTAAGTTTGTATCTTAGAATATGTATTTTCCTCTAGTATATATTCTAGCCTACGTAGAGAAAATGGGCACCTTTGTGGATCGTGCCTTCTTAGTTTTGGTGAGTACTGCTGGCGTCCATGACAAAGACAGTATTTGTTTCAAATTAAAAACACTGATCCTGTTTCTCTGAACTTTGTAAGTACAACTTGTTTGATTTTCTGGCATATGCTTTTTTATCGAATCTTGCTAAAACTGAGGATGATTGTAGAGTTTCTGCTGCTGCAGTACCTTGTCGGAATGATTTCCATTTTATAGTTTTGAGGCTTGAAAAAAAAGTGGGGCTTCTGGCCCTTCTAGGTTAACAAAAGTCACTGAAATTAACTTCTAAGAAGCTCCTGTGCATCAGCTTCCTGGGAAGTATGAAGATATTTCAACTCCTTGAAGGCAGACTTTTATGCCTACAGTTGTATGCACTTGGAGACTTTTTAGAACTGCTGTTCAAGGATCACCAGAACAGTGTTTAATAAGAAGCAATGGTTTTGCATCATTTCCTATTTTAAGTTGTTCCATTTTTTCCCTCCCACACTTTTAATCTAAGCCAACTGTATGAAATTAATCGTTCAGACTGCATCAAAAATAAACCTCGTGTATCAGAATTTGCCCAATGTTAAGGCAGTGATTAAGCGTAATTGTCTGTGGTTGCTCCTTTCTGTGTGTGCTGCATCCAAATTTTGCCCTGTGTTCCAAGTTTTTTATTGGAAGGATTTTAAGACAATGTCAATAATTCAGTGATTACACTTCTGAATTTATTATATACAAAAATAGATTTCATGTAATTACGAGTCAAGGCTCTTAATGTGACCATTTTAAAATTAGAGATCAGTTAGGAATTACTTTGTAGACCCCTCTCTTGGAAAGAAAAGGGAGGGCCAGTTCACACGTGCAGTTTCTGTAAGGTCTGAGAGGGAATAAAGTTGTAAGGTAAAGAAATAGGTTTTTCAGTTTGACACCAGTCTAGAAATGAGTTGGTGCAACACACATGCTTCCTAATGATTTCCTTTACATAATTTATGTAGATGCAGAAAGATCCTTTTGGCTACCTGCACTTCCTCAATGTTCACAGAATCACAGAATCACAGAATCACAGAATTGCAGGGGTTGGAAGGGACCTCGAGAGATCATCGAGTCCAACCCCCCTGCCAAAGCAGGTTCCCTACAGCAGTCACACAGGTGGGCGTCCAGGCGGGTCTGGAATATCTCCAGGGAAGGAGACTCCACNGGAGGATCCCCTCCCTCGACCTGCTGGCAATGCTCTTTGTAATGCACCCCAGGATCCCATTGGCCTTCTTAGCCACCAGGGCACACTGCTGGCTCATGGCCAACCTGTTGTCCCCAGGTCCCTCTCTGTAGAGCTCCTCTCCAGCAGCTCATCCCCCAGCCTGTACTGGTGCATGCGGTTATTCCTCCCCAGGTGCAAGACTCTACACTTGCTTTTGTTGAACCTCATCAGGTTCCTCTCTGCCCAGCTCTCAGCCTGTCCAGGTCTCACTGAATGGCAGCACAGCCTGCTGGCGTGTCAGCCACTCCCCCCAGCTTTGTGTTGGTGGTTTGTGTGTTGTTTGTTTGTGGCCGTGTTAAACTACACTAGGTCACAAGTGTAACCAGAACTCAGGTTGCATATGTAGTAGCTGTTGTGTGTTCGGACTAAGTATGGAAAAGCCAAAATCTCAGTGAACAGCATGATTTTTTGCTTTTACAGACTAATTTTAACATGCCTATTTGATGAAAGAGATCACTGCAATTCTAAATGGTGCCATAGAAAGGCAAAGTCAATGTGGTTTTGAGCCAGATACGGTGACACTTCAACCCACCTTCCCCTTAGTGCAGCGTGAGTGTAAATACCTGGGTGTCTGACTGCTCGAGTCCCCACACTCCTTTTCTGTCTGCAGTCACAGTGCAGAAGTGTATTTGAGTAATCTTATTCCTATTATTCTGTTTCACTAAAGTTGTGTTGTTTTCTCCCATTTTGTTTGGTGTATTAAATAAATGTTTGGTTTTATTCTTTATAGGAATTGGTAGGTATGCTTGTAACAGATGTGGCAGCTCCCTGTAGGCACATGTCCAAGGAAACAAATGTAATAGTCCTATCAGGTGGGTTTCAAATGGCTCTGTAATGTTTTTTCAAGCTGATCAGCAAATGAAAGTGTGAGAAAGCTTTTATCTTTCACTGTGCAGTGGACATTGCTGAGAAATAGAACTGCTGGCCACCCAGACAGAGGAGCTGTTCTCTTAATATTCACCCCATTAAAAATAAACAAGAGGCTCTACAGAGAACTCCAGCTCTGTGTGGTTCTAGTCTTGTTCGTTCAAGGTATTCTAATTCTTCAAGTGAGAGACAGGAAAAAAATGAACTGTTGTACTTTGCTTTGATTTTTTACTTCCCCTTTTCCCTTCTTTCCCTCAAAACAAGTCAAACCAACTGATAATTAAATAAAAGTGATGCCCAACTCATTTCTGAGCAATTTAATAAATCAATTGTATTGATAAAATCTGAAGTGCTTGTTTTTTTTTATGAATATTTTTTCACTGGGAGTTTGCTATTCTTGAATATTTCCCCAGATATATAAAACCTGGCCCTTTGTCATACTCCATTGCGCTTCCATATGTCATTGTTCTTGTTTTGCTGTTTTTTTGTGTCGTAATCTTTATGGTTAGCATTTATAGAACCATTTTCTGTGTATTTCATCATGCTGTAACTGTTTTAGTGTAAAACAGAAATGTGTGTTATAATGTTACACAAGACAAGGCATATGTAGATTATGAATTCCTTAATAAGTTAATCACTAGGCTAGACATGCTTTTCTGATTTGCAAGAAAATTGCTTGATTTTATTACTGAAGAGCCAGTGAATACACAGATCTTTTACCATCTGAAAAAAAAATTACTTTGAATTCTATGTCTTGAATTAGAAATTACCATTAGGAGGATAATACCACGTTTTTCATTATGTAAATTTTCAAATGTGTATTAAAAACAGTAACGTTTTTAACCATAAAGACACATGAGCAGTATAAAATGGATTTTAAATTACCACTCTGTAGCAAGAAGACTTTTACTAATCAGCACCATTTCTTAATTCAGAAACTCAACAATAAAGTGTCTTATTAAGGATATTTTATAATACCAGGAAAATGAGGAGTCACTGTTCAGTGCAACATCTCCCATCCCCATGAAGCACACAACTCACCAGTCTTGGATTTTGTTTATTTTTAGTGTAAGGCTAATTCACAGTGATGTTGTAAGAGTACGTGTTAATTAATGCTGTAGTTTCATCCCATCAAGTCAGAAAACACAGCTATGCCTGTGGAAAAGTATAATGGCAATATAATTAGGATTTCTTCTAAGAAAAACATTGTAACAGACATCCTGCCATGCTTATGTTATTTTAATTGGATGTTTAGCTCAAGGGTGGTTCATAATTTATCATAAACTTTAATGTTAATAAAGTCAGCTGGAAGGAAGCTGTACTTAATCTCCTTGATTACACCATAAGGAGTAAAATCTTAATTTGAACATCCTTTTTCTTTCTTTTCTCTGACCCCCCTCCCTTTTTTTTTCTTTTTCTAACTGACAAAGCAAGAAAGGAAACGTAGGTTGACAGGGAGCTCGTGCTGTTCAGCTCCTCAGCTGAGTAATGGCTCAGTGCAGTGCAAGTGCAGGAAAATCAAATCAGGGATTAAGTCTGGCTTGTTGTGCAGGCTAGCAGAATGCAGGCTCGTGAACAGCTTTTGTGTCATGGGAGCAGAGAAATATAACAAAAAACCTTGCCATATTGATTTTGTCTGTTTCTTTTTTGGGGAGAATTCGGGCTGTTTGGGTGATTCTGATTTCTCTAGCTCAGTCTTTAATTCTCCAGTGGTAACTTCTGGGAAACAACTTCTAAAATTCTGTCAGTTACTGGGATCAGGTTTCAGTAGTCCCCAGATTTTGTAGAAGTTGCTGTAAATGTTATGTTTAACTTACTTGTAAGAAGAGAGCATTTAATAAGCAGAGATGGAGCAGAGAGCCTTGGGCCATGCTACATAGGTCTGCTGATGCTTGTGCTTTCTTATTTAACATGAGAGTCAAACATGGGGCTTTGCAATACATTCTTTTCTGGGATGTACTCACCAAGTGAAAAATAAGGAAGATTTCTATTTTAACCAGTCCACGTTTGTTATCTTGTTGTCAAAGGTATTCAAAATCGTTTTCAGTATGTAATTGCGATCTGACATACATGGAGATTGTTCAAACTCTCATTTTGTACTAAATATGTTTCTCTGAGAAGGATTATTAATATCACAGCCTGTGGACTTGATCTTTACAGTGAGCTCATGCCGAGACTTTGTAATGTGCCATTACTGAGCTACCAAGCTGCTTTTGGCCTGGAACAGCAAGGGTCCTCGCTGCTCTTGTCTCTTATAATGTCATCTCGGATGCTCTTATTATCTGTGTGTTTAATCCTCTTAGATTCATGCTAAGTTTTGTGCTTCAGTGATGTTAAGAAGTGCTGGCTCCCTTAGATTCTTTATCACACGCAGACCTTTTCCTTTTCTAAGTTTTATGACTGATGATTTTCAATTTCTCTGTCCTGGTAAAAGAGACCTGCCCGATCTCCCTTAATAATTGTAAGTTATTCCTGTGACACTGCATTAAACTGCATGGCAGCATCCTTCCTCTCTAAGGTTAATATTCCTAACCTTGTTAGAAGTTGGCTGGGAGGTAAGTTTCCATTCCAGTTGCTTTCAGGGTGCAGCTCCCAGTGCCAAACTCAGTCCAGTCTAAGATCTCCAAGCGGCTTCCAGGAAACATTTTACTTCTCCTGAGGTTTTCTTGCCCTGAAAGCGTATTGTCCTTTTATGCTCGATAGTTTTAAAAACATATACTACCTCTATATCCCATTCTTGCCTATGTCCTTAGGCCAGCGTGGCATGAAAGATTACACTGAGGTTTTATCTGATGCTGCCTGGCTAACAGTAATTTGAAGTGGATGCTGCAGATTGAATCCTAATCTGTGTCTTCAAGAGAAATCCAAGCATCACTCCTGTGCTGAGTTTTTAAAGTTTTCAGTTATGCATGTCTATGTATAGTGATCACCGTGTCTTTTTGTGTGAAAAAAGTCTATCCAGATCAGGTTACTGGATTTGGAAATTGCAATACTTAAACTAATCCTTTGCGTAATATTGCTAATCGCTAATAAACAAAGACATTCGAGGCCAGCTGTTTTTCCAACTCTGTTTTTGTTGGACGTGTATAGGCAATGTTAACAGCAAGTGGGTAGTATTTTCAGACAGTTGATTCATTTGGTTGATAAAGCTTTTAAGCACAGAATTCATGGTGTTACTTAGTGGAAGTCGTGATTGTTGTACTTCATACATCATTTCAATATTATCTGATAGTGCTGCATATGAATATGTACTCACTGGTTATGCAAGCATTTGTTGAATTTTCTTCTAATAATTACAGGCTTCAAAGGCTTCTTAAAAGGGTAAAAACAACAATTTTCTGAAGTCCATTTGCAGTAGAGTGATAAGTTGTTATGAAAAAAAGAAAATTATAGCTGGTGAACAGGAGCGATGAAAACAAGCTGAGTGTCTGAGCCTCAAGAGAAATCAAATTCTAGATGCGTGATTATGGATTGTGTTGAAGTACAGACAGAGTTAGGTTTTTTCCAGCCAATCTCATTTTTTTTTTCCTGAGGACTTCAATGACTTTTAAAACAGTTTTTCTCATTTCAGTGCTTGAGTTATTTTTTGTTAATAATCTGATTTGCTGTTATGAATTACGGATATTTGCTGATATGAAAACACTTTATGCTTCTTTTCAGATTTCCCTGTACATGAGGAGAAAATCTCTCTAGAGTTAATCAAACAAGCAACACCAAAGGCAAATGAAGCACTCTGTTATACTTACTCTTCCAAATATCTGAACAGGGTGTGTGTTGGGCTCCACTCCGTGGGGTCTTGCATATTTTCATCTCTTGGCACCTCAGCCGCAGCCCAGTGTTGCTCTGGCTAAGGAGTCCTGGGCCCCTTTGGAGTTATCCTCAGCCTAGTGATCCCATTTTAGCGAGTGAGCAGTCCTAGTGCTGAAGACATTAATAATTGAAACTGTAGCGTGCACTTGTAAAATTTCTGGTTACCCTACATACCAGGGCTGGCATCAATAAATGACATTCTGTTTGTCCAGGGGACGAAGTCACCAGGAATGCCACCAGGAAGATTCTGGTGCCTGGGCTACTGAATGTGTCTGTTAACGATGAGTGAAACGGAGTAGTATTCAGCAGTTTCTTCTGTGACTGTGTTGACTCAAACTTATTTCTCCAGGAAGAATTAACAGGTGTGCTTGTCAATATACAGGATGATACAACTCTTGTATGCGCAGCACTCTACAACCACTCTTAGACTATAATTACACTCCAGTTCTCTCTGTGTTGTTTCTGGGTCCATCATATGTTAAAGTGATGGACATAGTGTGAAGGTATTAGCAGGTTTCAACCCCTGAGAATAATTTGAGTAGTAGAACATTAATCCTTGTCCAATTTCAGGGCAAAATGTTCCACAACATTGTTACTCAGATGGATTATGAACTACAAACAAAAGGGTTTATTTTAAAATAAAAATGAAGCAGTTACTATCATTGTTTTTAGCTGTAAAACTGGTTTGTTAGGAGTTAAATTAAGTGGAAACATAAAGAACTGCTGTTGGCTCAGGACTGAATAGAGAAAGATTGTGAAATATTTTCAGTGTAATGTCTGTAGGAAGCTTGGCTGCTGCCAGTTAATACATAAGTAATTGTTACTAAGACACAAACACTGTATCATTAGGAGAAAATGAATGGATCTTTCGAGTTATTGATACCCCTTTTCACAAGCAATCTGATGATTTTATAACTTGATCAAGCTCTTAAGTTGTATGCATTACCTGTATCGAAAATCTGATCTAAAAACTTTTTTTCTGCCAGCTGGAAATTCCCCTTTGATTTTGTACCCAGGTAAACCTTTGGCTAGTTTGCTCGTTAATCTCTCAGTCTTAATTCCTTATGTATTCAGAGATGTTACAATTCTTGTCCTTCTTTTTGCAAAGTTAAACAAGCCAAATAACATTAGCCTCTTCTCAGAGAAAAGTTTGCAGTCCTGACAAATCTCGTTTGCATTGATTTGGTTGTACACATTTGATGAAGATGCAGGTTCAGATTTGTCTGAAATTTTCTGCTGTGGCTTGTAAAAATACTCTGCTGAAACACATAATCCCTTTTTCCCTTTCTGTGAAGAAAATACTGATGTTTCATTCTGCATTCAATTCTGTGCTCAACCTTTCCTAGGATATTCGGTCACCTATCTCTTACAACCATGGATGTATGACTTTGTGTGTTGCAGTGAATTTCTGCACTGCTGCATCTCCAAGTTCTCAGTGTATTCCTGTTGGATGTCCCTTCTTCTTGTCTTATCGTGATGCCCTTGACTTTGTGTCATGAGCTGTGGTGCAGATGTTGTGCCAGTGTCACTGAGTGTGGTATTGTTTCTCCTGAGGTTCTGAAAATGACTTCCCTCAAAACTGTCAGTTCCCTGTTTCAGCACAAATAGTTCTCACCTTTCTGTTGTCCAGTTCATACGCATTTTGTAATTTCAGTCTTGATCTCCCCTGAGTTGACAGTTTTTCTCATGGCACAACACCAAATGGCTTGCTGAAATTTTCCTACCGAGAAATGTATGTTCAGCCACTGGAAAGCTGAAAGTTGCATTTTACCTCACTGCGTGTTATTGAGAACATTCTGCTGCACCTGTAGCTTTATCTCGGCCTGCACCATTACTGTTCTTTTTTTTTTTCTTTTTTCTCAGTTGTCCTTTGATTAAGGTACTTAGTTTGCTGCTGTTCAGCCACATGTATCACTCCAGACATAGTTTACATAGATTCTTCACGAGTATGAAAGGCCCCTTGAAGTCACTGGAAAATACTGAATAAATCTTCATCTTTAGGAAAGCTAAACTCTAAAAAGCATGATGAATAAAAACCAGTAATAGTTCTTGTTGGTCATATTTCTAATTTTTTTTAAAAGCTAAGTTTAGATAAAATGATGGGCAGTTTAGTAGTGTTGTAGGGTTAGAGTGGATGGAGGATTAAGAATCACGTCTTCCCTGTTAAATTGAAGAAATTGGTTTTAAACAATGCTCAAAGAAAAATTATATTAATTTAAAAACCACCATTTGCATTCCATCTTTTAATATGTGATACTCTTGCGATAGTATGTTGGTTTTGGCTTCTGTGTGTACGTAGTAAGAACTTCCATTTTTTATTGCATCAGTAAATCACAAAGATTACAGTGAGTTCAGAGCTTCCAATGCAAATTACATTATGATTATGCATTATCTATTGTATTTCTCTTCCACAGTAATAAAGTGTTGTCTTCATTCTAATTTAATTCTTCTTTTCTTTTTTGTTCTTTTTTCCTTTTTGTTCCTGCTTGCAGTTCAGAGTTCCATTCAGCATGATTAGATTATGCACACTTCTTGCCAACCTCTAATTTCAGCTGGCATAAAAAGAGGCAAGCAGAGACCCTTGCCAACTCTTGTATTAGTTTTGCTATGAGAATTGTTCAGAAGGCAGCAAACTCTTCAGGAAAATCACAAAGTCATGCAATATGAAAAATAAGTATGTTGTGCATACCTTTATTGAACTGAAAATAACTTCTCCCATTCACTGCTTTCTGTGAGCATAAAGTGGTTGTATCATGTCAGAGCAAATGTTTGTTTGACCAGATACCTTCTCTCTGCAGTAGCCTGTGGAAGAAACCAAGAGAGGAAGAAGCAAGGCATGCTGTGAAACAGCCTCAGCTGTTCTGGAGAAATTGTACCTTTGCGTTTAACATGCCAATGATGGAAGGCTCCCATTAAGCCTTGCATTCAGTTTTTGAACTCATGTACAGTTTTGGCATCCACAGCCTGTTGTGCCAATGAATTCTTGAGTTGTGGCAACCTCCACTGTCAGTACATCCACCTGAGTTAGGTGGTGAAGCACTGGAACACATTGCCCAGAGAGGTGGTGGAAGCCCTGTCCCGAAGACATCCAAGGTCAGGCTGGACGGGGCTGTGAGCCCCCTGATCTGGCTGTAGGTGTCCGTGTTCGTTGCAGGGGAGTTGGACCAGATGGCCTTTAAAGGTCCCTTCCAACTCTGAGGATTCTGTGGTTCTATGATTGTTTGGTTGAGATTTGTCAGTACTTATTTTTTTGTTTTTGTATCTTGTATGTGTCAAAGCTCTGTGTATGAGAAGAGACTGATTTTTCCGATCCACTTCTCCTATGGTACTGTCTCGGGCTTTTCCCTTTCACTGTAGCCATCTAACATCGAAGTGATCATCTGGTGGCCATGGCCTATGCCTTTCTCTTTCTAAGATATCGATTTCATTTGGGACAATAAGGCATTGTCAAGGTACCTGCATATGGTGTTCAAGTTTTGGGTGCAGTATGGACTTGGACAACAGCACAGTTAAGTTTCTGAATCATTCTGGACTTGTCTTAATGATCCTGTATGTCCTATTTGCTTTTTCTTTTGTCACCACTGAACAAAGAGGTGACATTTGCACAGAATGGCCTGCTGTATAATTTTACAACTTTCCAGAGCGCTAACAACTGGCACACAGTCTGCCATCATTACGTTATTACTAGGATTTCCTTCTTCACATGTACTTTACATTTTCTGCACATAATTTAGTCTGCTTTTATTATTACCTGGCCATTCAGAATCATTAGAACTTTTGCAGGCAGCTTTACTTTTACCTTGCTGAATGACTTCAATTTAGTTACTTTTAAGTATATCTTGCCTCCTCCCAGGTCACCTCCTTTTCCAGATCCCTTACGACTGCACTGACCAGTTCACACCCTTGCATAGATCCATTCTCTGGGAAAAATAACCATCTTTCCCTTTGCTTCCTAGACCCAAATACCTTGTTTAGAAATTTCAAAAAGTTAGGATCATCTAGATTTCATCTAGATCTTAATAATTTGATTTGTAAGAAGGCGTTTTTCTTTAATAGCATTGAAAACAATTTTCTGTGTGGCACCAAGATTAAAAAAATATGTCAGGAACAACATTCTGATAATACCATGAGAAATTTCTGATCTGAAATTCTAAAAAGTCAAAACTACTGTTTGAACAATTTTTTAATGAAAATACCAAAATGGAGTATGTGAAAAAAATAAATAAAGATTTATTTCTGCTAGATTAATTGAAATCAGCTATTTCAAGCAAGCTATTGTTAAGACTGCTATACCAGCACTGCGAAAAAAAAATCATTTGAAATTTTGAGTTTTCTGTTGGGATATTGTTTCAAGATGTTTTCTCTTTTATTTGTTCTCTGTGTTAGAATGGTACCGTGGGCAAACAGCGAATAAGAACACTTGCTATCTTCACCAGGAGTTATAGGTTCAGTGTCATGTATGTTCTCAATTGTTTTCTTGTTATTGAGATATATTAAAAATGTTCAGTGGAAATGGATTAGTTTTGTCTATGTGAGATAATATTGTGTTCCTGAATTGATGCAAACTTTTTTCATTGCTGCTGTTAATCTGTTGTTGATTATCAAAAGCTAAGTCATTAGTATAATGGAGTACATCTTCTAGCAATGATTTCGGTGGAGCATATCTAATAAACCAAGGCATCCGAAATTGGAATGTAATAAAAATGCACTATTTATGTTAATAGAATATCCCTGCAGAATGAGTGGTGCTAATGAATCTGCTGTGAAGCTGAGCTTGTAATAAGTCAAGGGTTATGGAAGAATTTGCACAATAAGAGAACAGTATTTAGCTTTGCTATGACAGTTTGTCAACTGCTAAAAATCTTTGGGGTAAAAAAACTTGTCCTCCTTTAAATGGAACTTTCTTTGAAGGTTCGGATGTCATAAGTTAAATGCATAAAGGTTGTTACGGCTGTTTCAGTCTTACGCAAATACTATTTTTGTGGGTGAAGAGGAGAAACTTGAGTGATTCTTCATGTTCAGAGGACTTAGGAAAGAAAGCAGTGTCGGGGATTGTGGAAAAGGATGCTGATACCATTCAGTAGGCAAACAGCCTTCGCTTCTTTCTTTTGTTTCCAAAGTTATACATTTTCTTTCCCTCCTAAAGGAGAACTTGAAGTTCTAAATGTGACGATGACAGATTCAACTTTTCCCGTAAAATAGTATAATAAATAATATAATGATTTTCTTCCGTAAAATAACCTTTGGAATATTTTTATGATTTATAAAATGCTATTACTTTTCGTGTCGTAAGAAAACAGAAAATCTAGCTGTTGTGTTTGTGACGGAAAGAAGAGTATGAGAGCCCAGTCATCACACAGAGCATGCAGCAGTTTTAAATAAAAGGGAGAAGGAAGGGAGTGGAGCTTGTGACTGGAGAGATGGAAATACCACCTGATCTGCTGAAATTTTATAATGATTCAAAATGTAAATCATAGGGGAAGAAGGGAAAATGACTCTTCCGAAGGTAAGGCATCCTCACTCGGGCCATTCCCAGGCACTTTTCTCTGGAATTCAGTCCTTCACCCTGTAATCTTTCTGTTCTGTCTGTCCATCTCTCACCCCCAAACACCAGCACTGCTGGTAAACTGCTCAGAGAGTTTGTGTGCTCTGCCTCCTCAGAGGCCTTCCCCTGCTCTGGGTGTGCCTGCTTCATCAGTGGCTGGACCAGATGGGCACAGAGGTCCCTTCCAACCTCAACCATTCTGGGATTCTGTGACTCAGTGTTGATAGTGTTGGTGCGTGTTACCTGCGATAGCAAGGAGATCACCGAACCATGTCCTTGGTTCAACTCATCTGAAGTGAGAAGAAAAACACCTCTCTCTCATGACAGGACAAATGTGCCCTGACAGATTTAGACGAAGTGTTCTGTGAATAAGGAGTATTTGAAGTTTTTTTGCACCCAGTGCTGTCACTCTGGAATATCTGTTACGTTAAAGGCAAATTTAAGATCACAGAAGGTATTTCTGAGAATCTTTTTCCACCATGTTATGACTGAAGCCTAAAAAATGCTGACCTGAATAATAGTACACAGGCATTTGGGACCTGAATGAAGGGGGGAGGGAGATTCTAGAAGCAAGATCTTACACCTCTGTGTTTCTAACCATGACAGTGTCTGTTTCTTGTGCATGTTAATGGCTTTTTTAATCGATCTTAGCTTGTCAAGAGTTATTCTGCATTTATTATTATTTCTAGTAGCAAAATCTCAGTTCTAGAAAGAAAGGCAGTAAGATGGTCTCAAGCATGTCTTCAGTCTGAGACATTGTGTCATCAGATGCCACATTTCTTGATTTCCTCAGTATATTAAAGACAAACTTCAGTACCAGTCTTAAAATCTGATTATAGCTCAAACTTAAAACACATCCTGGAACAACATTTTCAATTTTTTAGCATATTTTCCTTATGCATTGACTACCAACCAGTCTGTTTTCAGATTGAAAAGAGCAGCCTCTTCTCCTTTATCTACTGCTCACTGGAAATTATTCTGTTTCTGTGGAGTTAGTAGGTGTTATGGGTCTTAGGTTTATTTATGGCCTGAATGTTTTACTCCCCCATACTGCTCTCCTTTAAAGAATGAATATTCATAACAGTAAAGGTGTAATGAACTATGTGTGCTTGCCAGGAGGAAGCTGAATCAGAAAAAAAATTATGACCTGTTTGTAGTTCAGCTGTTAGTGCAGAGAAGTATGAAGGCCAGATATTTTAAATCCTAGACTTGTGCTTCATCCATAAAATGTATCTCTTCACTATTTAGTAGACATTTACAATTAGTAATTTGTCAGAAGTAGACTTTCCCTGCCACAGAAATACATTGGAAATCACTCAGGATTAATTATACTAGCATAATCTATAGTTTAGTTGATGTTCTATTATATGTAGTTCACTCCACAAGTAATGCCTCTGATTTATTTCCATGGAAACTACAACGGGTACGAAGAGCACAGTGTTGCTGTTCGGTAGAGCAAATTCTCAGCTACAAAACACTACTTTTCAATACAGTCACCACCAGTACCTGTGCATTTTCAGCAGTGCTGAATAAGTGCTACGCTCATACCAATCTGCCCCAGTGGAGGTGGCCGCTGTCCCTGTCCCCCCTGCAGAACCGCCCCAGCACCCTCCCTGTGCTCCCAGCCCCTGGCTGGGCTCCATCAGCGTTCAGCAGCGTCGATGAATGTCAGTGGGTGCCGTTGTTGCTGCAGGGAGGAATTCAGTGCCCCCCTCGGCTCCCCCCGCACTCCCCTGTCAGACGCCGTGGGGTCCGAGTGCCCCTCTGCTGCCATCTGTCACACGGCCACAGCGTGGGACGGGAGCTGGGGGGGAAGGGTCAGCCTCTGCTGCCGGACCGCCAACATCCGCCTCTGGAGTTGTGGGACAACATGATGAAATAGGAGGCATTGCTTTCGGAGCCGCCATCAAATGTGTCATTGCTAATACATATTCCAATCATTACATTTCTGCCCCTTAATGCTTTGTTACCTTGCTTGTCCCCAATGGAGAAAAAAAAAAAAAGTAGCTGTGTTTAAATGAAGTCCATTTGCTTAATGAATGTTAGGTAGTGCTATCCATTTGCCTGTGGCTGTAGGAAGTACAAGCAGCTACGTGATCCATAGATAGAAATCCAAGATCTCGTTAAAACATCCTGAGAGGTGCTAACCTTTTAGTAAGGATGTGTGCTAGTAAGGGTTTAGATGCAGCTGAAGACATTACCTACAGACCTTAGTTAGATGTTTGATTTAATATTGTGGCTAGGTGAAATAAAGATTGTCCCAAAATAATGCCCTTGTTTAGTTAGGTTTAGTTGCTTATTGTGGGCTGTACTGAAACTAAGAACAAAATCAACCAAAACCAGTAGTCCCTATTGAATACTTTAAAGTTTTGTGCTTAAAGACAGCTGTGATCTACCAGAATTGCTGATGGTGACAGTACCAGTGTGGATCGTTCTGTCGGCAAAAGCAGTGTCACTTAACATCTTCTTTTTTTTTCCCCCTCTATTTTCTAGATGCAGCAATTGTTCCATGAAAACTATGAACACAACCGCAAGGGTTATATTCAAGACCTTCACAACAGCAAGATCCACACAGCCATAACGCTTCATCCAAACAAAAGGCCAGCCTACCAGTACAGGCTGCACAATTACATCCTGAGCTGCAAGATTTCCGAACTGCGCTATCGGACTATTCTTCTGCATAGGGAACGTGCCCTCATGAGCAAGCTCAGTAACACCGAAGTAACTAAGGAAGATGAGCAACTGGGAGTGATGCCATCTTTCAATCATTTTCAACCACGTGAAAGGGATGAAGTCATTGAGTGGGAATTCCTGACAGGAAAATTTCTGTACTCCATGGCAGAGAGTCAGCCACCGCGGCAGAGCCTGAGCAACGTCCTGCGGGCTGCACTGGATGACACCGTGATGCAAGTCATGGAGATGATAAACGAGAACTCTAGGTCTAGAGGAAGGCTGATTGATTTCAAGGAGATACAGTATGGCTACCGCAGGTTGGACCCTATGCATGGGGTGGAGTACATCCTGGATTTACTGCTTTTGTACAAAAGGCACAAAGGAAGGAAAGTCACAGTTCCAGTGAGACGTCATGCTTACCTCCAGCAGTTGTTCAGCAAACCTTTCTTCAGAGAAGCAGAGGAACTAGATGTAAGAAGCCTTCTGGAGGATACCAACACTGACACGCAATCTTTCTCTTTCCTTTCAAATTCTTTAAAGATGTTTTCCTCATCGTTCCAAGGCACCAAAGACGTTGGGAGACGCAGTGACAAGAAAATACATATTCTTGTCCCTCTTACAGGAAGATTTGACATTTTCTCAAGATTTATGGATAACTTTGAGAAGACTTGCCTGATTCCCAGACAGAATGTAAAGTTGGCAATAATTCTCTTCAGTTCTGAGTCAGGCCAGGACTCCAGCAAACACATAGAGCTGATGAAAGAATATAGCATTAAGTACCCTAAGGCAGATATGACCTTGATTCCTATGGCAGGAAAATTTTCCAGAGGTTTAGGTCTTGAAATGGCCTCATCTCAATTTGACAACGGCACTTTGCTGCTGTTCTGCGATGTCGATCTGATATTCACACCAGACTTCCTACAGAGATGCAGAGAAAACACTATTCAGGGAGAACAGGTTTACTACCCTATCATCTTCAGCCAGTATGATCCAAAAGTAGTGTATGGAGGCAACCCTCCAGCTGACAGCAGCTTTGTTTTCACAAAAAGAAATGGATTTTGGAGGGAGTATGGATTTGGAATTACCTGTATTTACAAAAGTGATCTACTTACTGCTGGTGGATTTGATACCTCAATTCAAGGCTGGGGACTGGAGGATGTAGACCTCTACACTAAAGTGATAACATCAGGCTTGAAGGCTTTTAGAAGTCAAGAAGTAGGAGTTGTTCATATTTTTCACCCTGTTCAGTGTGACCCCGGTTTAGATCCGAAACAGTACAAAATGTGCTTAGGATCCAAAGCAAGTACATTTGCTTCTACCATGCAGCTCGCCGAGATCTGGCTAGAGAAACATTTGGGTGTCAGGTACAATCGAACTCTCTCCTGACAGCTCAACCTGTTTGGCCTTTTAATGGGAGTTACCTCATTGTTATGGTTATTTTATTTTGATGTTGTATTTTTAAACTCCCTTCTTGTTGTCTTCCAAAGACTGTTGACCTCAAATGAGATGAGTCTGCTGTTCACTGATGTTTGTTGTACCTACTGAACTGGTTAGGTGAATTCTTTCAGATTTCCTTTATTTGAAAATCAGTCAAGTCATAGCAATCGTATGATCCCATGGAGCACATCCATTGCAAGAGACTGCATCAGAAGAATGTTCTCTTTGGCTTTAGGATGCAGTATCGTATTTGTTGTGTTTCTCAGACTTGGTGTGATACAAATATTTAATTGTGAAGGTACCACAAAAGTGCTTTATGCTTCTTCTGGGGATGGAACTCTGTTAGATAAACTTGAGTTTTATAATTTATATGAGGACTTATATGTATAAACACTACTTTTCTTCATCTTTAGAATTTTTAAAGTAAATGAATAACTATGATTGTACCTTTATTTTTTAAGAAAAACTGAGGAGTTACTTGCAAATGCAACTGGTACTGGCTACCAAGGTCCTTAAATGTCTTACTAGAGTAACAAACTCCTCATTGGTGTTCACTCTAAGTGTAAATGAACTTTATTTTCACAAGGAACAGAATTTAATCAAATCTTTATGTTCACATAAGGAGATTTGTGAACCAATGTCCATCATTGGCAGGCAAGAAGAAACTAAGACATAACGTGGTTATTTATGATAAAGTGCAGGCATACAGTATTCTTTTTTTGAAACACGTAGTATAACTTGGTGTTTCTCTTTCTAGAATGAGTCTCTAATATATAATTTTCTTTTACATTCCTTTCATAAAGCTGCACTTGATAGAGAGTGTTAGAAGTTAAAGCTGTATCTTTTTTTATGTTTTCTGTGAATATTGGTACTAAGAAACAATTTGTTGTTAAAATTAAAATAACTGTAGAATTATTTAAGTTTCAAAATTTACTATTGCTGGTCAAAATTCCTTGCCAATATATTTATGTTAGTGGAGGTTGTAAGACTGTGTTAAGATCTATCTCTCTGGACAGCCTGACATTGTCATATTACTGATTTACAGAGTAAAGTATGTAAAATGATGCTGACATAAGAAATGATGAAACCAACTTTTTGTATTTCAAAGAAATGTTTATATGGGGATATATATGTGTGTGTGTGTGTGTGAGTGTGTGTGAGTGCATATGTCCCTATATACATATGTATAAAAATAGAGAACAATTTCAAAAGATGTTCCTGTTTCCATTTCAGGCAGTGAATTTGTTACAATTATTTTTACTACATGGTTTCTTGTTGTACTGTGGTAAGAGCTCAAAGACACCCAAGAAACCATCAGCCTTCAGTCAAACTTAAATACGGCGGGTGCATCTAATCAGAACCCTGGATTTCAAACTGGATTTCAGATTGAACTGGGGAAAAAAAATAGTAAGCAATTACTGAAGTTTTCATATGCTTAAGGAATAATAATATGCTTTTTAGGAATAACTGACCCCACCCCCATTTCCTTTTGAACAACAGCCAAAGGATTGGAATTTACTGACAAGTCTATTTGTGTTAAGATATCCTGAGAAATTTCCTCAGACACCAGGAGGGTGCATAGGTTGGTTAACATCTCATATCTGTGTGTGGCTTGCTCTGAAATTACCATGCAAGGAAAAAGGCATCCCTGAAGGAGAATGAGTAAAGACAGTAAGGGGTTGGCCATAGCCTTTTTGCATACTTTAAAATAGGCCGTGTCCATTACTGCAGAAAAGGTAATAATTGTGGGAGATGACAACAGCTAGAAGGTAGCTCATGCATGTCTGCCCTCCCCAAGGAGAGCTCCTTGCTTGTCATTCTCCTGGAGGCTCTTTTCTTTCTAGCCCAGTATTAGTAGCTCAGATGTCTGGAGAAAATAAAATTCAGTATTACTTATGAAGGAATTCTTGCCAACTTCTCTTTGAATCTGCATGAGGGCAAAGCTCTTGCTTTGCTCAGTTAGAAAGCCAGGAACAGGAAAATAAATGCCTGTTGATAAATGTTTGTGATAATTTCATAAACATGAATGAAAATAATGAAAATAATGATTTATGAACGTGTTTAAGGAAATCATTATCTGCTGAGGTATAATCTAGTGCTTATTTCAGTTTTGTAACGTAGTGGCCAGAAAGTATTTGCTCAACTCAAAGTAAAATAGTAGACTAGAACAAGAAATGAAACCAATCATTCAATGGGGATCGAGGTATAGTATACAGAGGGCTTGCAGGATCAGGTCCTAAGTGATATCAGCAAAATGTTAGTATTTAGGAATATGAATATTTATTTAGTGTCTGACTGGTTCATTTGTTTATATGATGAATGACTTTGTTAAAAAATTATTATAAATGTTTATTATGAAATATTGCATTGTCTTTTGAAATAACTATCCTGAGATAACTTGAGAACTTGTGTTAGTTTGTTTAAGGAATAATATGCCTTCTACAGAGATCATATTAAAAAGAAAAAAAAAAAGAAGCACAAAAGTGTTAGAGTAATGTTATGGATGTATAGATTAAAATGGGAATGTCTGTGCTAACCAACTGTTTGCTTTTGTCTAGTATGAATCACAATCTTGATTGTAAAATGAAATTTCTATGTGTACAGTGTCCCTTTGTAAGTGCGTGGTTAATGGATTCACAGTAGAGCAAAACGAGCATTTTTAACAGAACTCCTTACCCTGAAAATATGTTCCCTGGTTTCACTGCTGGGAAGCAACTTGCAAACTGTTTGCACTTGGGCTTGTAGACGCTGCCTTTCCTAAAACTATTTCAGAAATCCTCACAATCTCGACGATATGGACACCAGCCCAATCTTGACTTAGTTTCCAGTTCACAGTACTTAATTTGACAGAGCATTTGTGTCAAAGTGTACTTGTTTTCAACATGAGGGAGGGCAGAGGTCTGGGGAAGTGAAGGGCTTGGATGTGGGAGTCCACGTTTTCTGCCACCAGTGCTGCTGGACACCTCTTGTTGGAGCTGCAGGCAGGCAACCTGAGCCAGCACAGACAGGGTGCTTGCTGCTTCTGCCTGCTTCAGGGAGGCAAAAGGGCAATTGTAATCAGGGCTTGGGGTGAGTGAATGAAGGATGTCAAACTGAAGCTTTACTGGGATGGAATGGAACAGTGTCTTGTGTAGAGCCTCAGTTTCCCTGTGGAAAGAGGAGTCTGGTCCCTCCCAAATTCCCTATTTCCTCTCAAGGGACTGTGTGAAGGGAAGGAAGGGCACAGGCAGCCGTCCTTCCACTCAGTGGGGCTGGTGGGACTGAACCATGCACTTGAAGACCTACCACATTGTGGGAGACATGGGGGAAAAGATGCCAAAAGGGTCTGTACCAGGGAGTGTTACAAGAGAGTTGCCTTCTGCGCTCACCAAAGCCTAGAAGGATGTGCTCGGGTGTGCCTTCTGGAGCCTGTGTTCCACTCTGTGGCCAGCAGTGCCACGCTGCTCTTGCAAAAGTTACGATGGTGAAATGGCTTAGGAGTACCCTGCAGATCCTGAGGAAGTGTGGAGATTTCCAGGAAACATGACGTAACAGTTTGTTTAACTAGAGCAAGTAAGTAATTTAAATATCTTTTGGTGTAGTAATTAGTTAAGACATACTTTGCCACACAAGGTAATTTGCTCCACAGAACGAAACTAAGGTACAAACAAAGCGTATTTCTTGTCTGCATCCAGGAACTCAAAATGTTATTGGACAAAACTGAGAACTAAGAATTGGTAAGTTACTGACTGAAGGATTGTTTTGTGTTTCTGCTTGATTTTTTTTAAAAGAGAATCGGATGAGGGTAAAAAAGAGGCCTGTAAGGTTAGCCACAATGTGAGCAGTGATGATTATGGTCCTAAATTGCAGCACAAGATGTTTGACATAGCTCTATTTGCAGTAACTGAACACCACTGAAGGTTTTTCTAAGTCAGTGTGTAATGCAATGTAACACATAAGGTTAAACCAGTACTCTCTGAATTCTTTTATTTCTTAGAATAATTTTCTGTACATTCCCTTCTGTTGGCATTTATTCACTGGTTTACTGTGACTCATCGTCTCCTTCCCATTTTTTACTTTTCTTGGGTCTTCCCATTTGCTACGTATATAGCTACAGTAGTTGAACATTTTTGAGCTAGCATGGTATTTCTGTTATGGTTTTATGATGTCACTGCCATAAAAATCTGCTGAACTAGAGTGTTTTGCTGAATGAGTTTCCAGTCCTGCTTAAAATAGTTTCCATTTGCCTATGCAAAAATACAGTTTGTCACTGTAGTTTTAAAATGTTCTGAATAGTATTACTTCATCCCTTCCTCTGATCTCTTTCTTACTGGAATCCCACTGAAGCAACAAAATACAAAAGCTTTTCAATTCTTAAATCTAGGAAAATGAATATAATCCAGGGATTTCTCTTGATTTCGCTCTTTTTTTTTCCCTTTGAATCTTTTATGTAGAATCCCAGAAGCAGATTTAGCAGTTCCACATGATTTTTGATAAAATAAATAATGTATATTCAAATGTAAGACAGCACACACATGAAGTAGATGATACAAACTGTGCTTCTGTGCTCTTATTTTCTAGGCACCTAAATATTTAAAAGACGCTTCCCTTTTGTAGGAACTTGAAGATAAAGTATCCTTTCTGGTTTAATGTTTATGTAGCATTAGGGGAGAGCTCAGCCATGAAGGTCGTGATCAAAAGATCTACTATATACACTACTGCCTGCTGGAATTTTATTTATTTATATTTTTCTGGTAGTACTGTTGGGAAGAAGATCTCTGGGTAAGTGAGTCTGTTGTGCATAGAATGCCTGCAGTGTGGTAATGTTCTTCACAAGTCTGGCACGTCTAGCAACAATTTTAAGTAACTATGAGTGTAGTATTCAGCTTCACATAGCAAGAAGACTTACCAGACTTATCTGAGCAATTGAGAGACAGATTCTCAGATTCAGAAGGACTCTGATTTGGCACACTCACTGCGTGCTGAGATGGGGAATTCCTAGGTCAAGCTGCCGCAACATCTTTGCAGGCCCACTGAAGACATCCCTTCAAAAAGGAGACTCCAGAAATGCCATGGGCTCCATGAAGATACTCCTAAAGTGGAAGTATGCTAGTTAATATAGGTGCCAAATACTTTCACTTAGTCTGAGTAAATAAATAGTCTTTACCCAATTTCATCAAAAAAAANGAACAAGATAGGTGATGCAGAAAAACGTGCTTGTGCTTGAGAACATTAACATGTATTGGATATTTGGATTAAGTCTTCATGACTCGCTCTCACCCTGGCTTATGGTAATATGGAGCTTTAAGTTAAATATTCTTTATACATTCATCCATGTGCTGCTATTTTGCGTAAAGAGAAGATGAGTTGACAATGCTACGACAAAGGATGACTGAACCATGAGCAAATGGAAGTAGAACTGCAGAGCACAGTTCAACCTCAACACCAGAACTCAGAGATCTGATATCAGAAGGTTTAGGGCTAGAGCAAGGACAGTTATCCTAGGTGTCTGTCTTGGGCAGGCATAAGCCGTAGAACCTGTATAAAATGTAATGGTACCATGGGATCCACTTCCATGCTTGTAGTGCGTGACTACTGCCAGCAGGCACAAAGTGCAGTCCAGTGCTACCAGAAATAAAAAATAAATGAGGAATACAGTGAGTATCACAGAAACACAGAATGGTTTGTGTTGGAAGGGATCTTAAAGACCCCCCAGATCCAGCGCTTTGCCACAGGCAGGATTGGCCACCCACTGGATCAGGCTGCCCAGGGCCCCATCCAACCTGGCCTTGAGCACCTCCAGGGATGGGGCACCCACAGCTCTCTGGGCAGCTGTGCCAGTGCTTTACCACATGCAGAGTGAAAGTATTCCCCCAAATACCTAATCTAAACTTACCCTCTTTTAGTTTAAAACCGTTCCCTTTGTCACTACTAGACCATAAAAAATGGCTGCCTGTCTCCTGATTTTAAGCTCCTTTAAAGTACTTGAAGTCCCCAATAAGGTCTCCCCAAGGATGGAGTATCAACTTCTCGTGGTGACCTGTCGCAGTGCCTCACCACCCTCCTGACATCTAACCTGTATCTCCCTGTTTTAGTTGAAAACCCTTGTCCTGCTACTATCAGACTGTGTAAAAAGTTGGTCTCCCTTCTGTTTTCATGCTCTGAAGGCTGCACTGAGATCTTCCTGGCACATTCTCTTCTCCAAGGTGAACAAGCCCAGCTCCCTCAGCCTTTCATTTTGGGAGAGGTGCTCCAGCCCTCTGATCATCTTCATAGCCTTCCTATGGACCCTCTCCAACAGCTCCACATCTTTCTTGTGCTTCGGCCCCAGGCCTGGACACAGTACTCCGGATTGGGCCTCATGAGGGCAGAGTAGAGAGGGACCTTTGCCGTGCTGGCCACCCCTCTGTTGATGCATCTCAGGACAGAGTTGGCTTTCCGTGCAGCAAGTGCACGCTGCTGGCTCATGTGCAGCTTTTCATCCACTGGGACCCCCAAATCCTTTTCTACAGGGCTACTCTCTGGGAATTCTCCCAGCCTGTATACATATCTGGAATTGCCTCAGCTCAAGTGCAACACCTTGCACTTGGCCATGTTGAACCTAATGAGATTCATTTTGGCCCACTTCTCAAGTTTTTCCAGGTCCCTCTGGATGGCATCCCTTCCTTCTGTTGTACTGACTCCACCACTCAGCTTGGTGTCATCCAGAAACTTGCTGAGGGTGCACTTGTTCCCACTGTCTGCGTCCTTTATAAAGATGTTCAAGAGCTCTGATCCCACGACAGACCCCTGAGGGACACCACCTAATCACCAGCTTCTGTCTGAACACAGAGCCATTGACTGTCTGGAGTAATACAGTAAGAAGTGTTTCATGGGTGAGAGGATGGATCTGAATCATGTAAATCCAGAAGTACTGTGTCTGTTATTTTAGGAGACTGGAAAGCAAAATTTACTATAAAGGAGAACTTACCTTTCCTTTCTTCCTGATGGTTTTCAGTCTTGTTTTGCATTCTACTCGTACGTGCAAGGACAAGAGCTTAAAGCATCCAGATCAATTGCAAAACCATAGACTAGTTTGTTCTGAGCAGCAAGCTGAAGTTCACTGAGTGATGGTTTAAGTGGAAATTATGACTTTCCATGTTCTTGTTTAAGACATTACGTGCTTTATTATGATTTAACTGGGAATTAGATTCTTGACAGCTTGTTCTATTTGTGCCTAAGATGCTCTGGTCTTTCTGTTGTAACATAATGCATTACAGTACTATCGTATACATCACTGCTTTAAATGAGAAAGATTTTCCATTTTAGGGCCGGTTCTTTCTAATTTTTTTCAGATGACCTGGATACAGCGCTACATACCAAGTAAGTTTGAAGCCAACACCAAATTAGGAGGAGTTGTTGACTACTTCAAATGTGGAGAAGACTCACAGAGAAATCTTCAAAAGTTAGAGGGCTAGGCAATAAAAAACATATGAAACATAATAAGAGCAATTACCAAATACAGCAACTGGGGCAGGACAACCCTGACTGTATGTACAGACTAGGGGATGATGGGCTGGAGAGCAGCCCCATGGAAAGGGTTTTTGGGGTTCTGGCTGATGGCAAGTTGAATCTGAATCGGCAGTATGCCTTGGCAGCCAAAAGGGCCAAATAGAAAGGGAGGAATAAAAGGTCATAAATTAGAAAGGAAGGAGAGGACACAAACAGTGCAGAAAACAATACCAGTGTGAAGTCAGAATTATTGAAGTAGACATTAAAATATTTGGAGAGAAAACAGCACAAGAAATGGAAAGAAAGAGACTGCAGGAAGCATGGAAGAAGAGCTTAATAAAAACAACAGTAAGAGAAAAGAAGACTAGGATAAATGTAACTGGGATACAGTGTTTTTGCAGTGCAGCTTGAGTTTGGGATGTCCTTATGGGAAACATTTCTGCAGCATTGCATCCCAGTACTTTACCTGAGGGTGGCTTAGGGACAAATGTCAAACTAATCCTAAAATATTCCAGGTTTTATTTGGTTTGTAACAGAGCCTAAAAGAACTGCTTTAGTTTTCAAGTTGTTTTGCTCCCACACTGTGTGGCAAATGTGTATTGTGATGGTGTGTTACTGGGATTTTCTTTTTCAGAGAAAATATGGGAGATCTGTCTCTAGTACTAAATATTGGCGCTTAGTGGTAGAGGAGCAGCAATAGTGATTACAGAATCAGAGGATCATTTGGGTTGGTAAAGACCCTTAAGTGGAACCATCCACCTAACACTGCATGTCCGTCTCTAAACTGTGTGCCCAGAATCCACATGCAAACAACTCTTAAGTACCTCCAGGGACAGAGACTCCACTGCCTCCTTGGGCAGCCTGTTCTAATGCTTGACCACCTCTACCATGAAGGAATTCTTCCTAATATCCAATCTAAACCTCTGTTGACACAAACAGAGGCCATTGCTTCACATGCTATCACTTGTCACCTGAGAAAAGAGAATGAAACCCTTCTCACTGCAACTTTCTTTCAGGTAGTTATAGTGATGTTACTCTACGTATTCTAAAAATTTTTTATTATCACGTCCTCTACAGGCAAAGATTTGGTACTTGGAGGGAGCTTCTTCAGTCTTGTCCCACCTTCCCTTCCCATTTTACCTTCAGTTCTAGATTTTTGTGTATTCGGGTACTGATGACAAACTTGAGTAGGACAGAGGGCTAAGGAGATTTATTTTCTTATTGCATTTGGCAGAGAAAAGAATTCAGTTTTGAGCACGAGTTATGTTCTGAGTTTATGCACTTTACACAATATTATACATTCCAGATATAGAATTATTTTTAAACACCATGGTAGCTTATTCATGCAAGTATGATTAGGTTAAATGCAGTAGTGATGTCACTGCCATGTAAAATTGCTGAAATACTGCACTTTGTGAAATTAGTTCCCAGCTCTATTGCAAGTGTATTCCATTTGCCTGTCACTTCTCTTTAAACTATCTTGAATGTCACTGTGGCTTCCCTCAGCCTCCTCTCCTGACACCTTGAGTTTCTTGCCAGGAAGAAAAACACAAAACCTTTTCAGACTTTAAAATGCATCTCCAACATTAGGTTTGAAACGTACAAGATTCCCACTGATTTCAGCAGATGTTAAAGGGTTTGGTGACAGAAAATGAGCCCTCTTAAATGGAGGAATGAAATACTGAAGAAGGGGGAGGTCCTTCCCTCCAGAGACTTCGTGAGGTCACATTTTTATAACAGCTTTTTCTTGCTAAAACTCATGACAAATACATTGATTTATTATAGATTTAACTGCTAAGTATTACCTGACATTAGTATTTATGAAATAAAATGTCAGGAAATGTGTTTGGAAGAGAAGCAAGCAGAAAAAAATGCACCCATATGCCTCTACTCCAAAGCTGTCTCTGTTAGCACTCCCCCAACAATTGGAGCCAGGAAGACCTCTATACATATACCTCTTATATATATATAAGCCCTGTCACCCTCTTTTTCACAGTGGATGTGGGTTTCCAAAAGATGGATACTGTACTGAAAACTCTCAGGTTTTTGTACTGTTCACCACGTTTTACATAATGACACACATTCACAGAATGACTGAGATGTGAAAAAGCCTCTGCAGACCATCTAGTCCAAATGCCCGTTCCAAAAAGAGTCCCAGGGTTGCACCAGACTGTGTCCAATAGCTTTTGGGTATCTCTACAGATGGAGAGGCCATAACTTCAAAGAGCAAATTCTGTCCCTGTTTAACTGGACCCAGTAAAAGGGGTTAATACCCATGGTTATTAAAAAAGGTTAATAAAGGTTAATACCCATGGTTAATAGAAAAGGGTTTATTTACCCATGGTAAATAACCTTTTTCTTCTGTTTCTTGTATTTCATTTTGTGTCCGTTGCCTCTTCTTCTGTCACTGGCCACTACTGAGTCTGGTTGTTGTCTTCTTTTTACTCCCATCAGGTAATTACACACATGGTTAGGATCTCCACGCACCTTCTCATCTCCAGGCTTAACAATCCCAGCTCTCAGCCTCTCCTTGTGTGTCACGTGCTTGAGGCCCTTCATGATCTTTGTGGCTATTACTGGGCTCACTCTACTATATCCGTGTCTCTCTACTGGAGAGCCCAAAACTGGACCTAGGACTCCAGATGTGTCTCATTAATGCTGCACAGTGGAGAAGGATCACCTCCCTCTTCCTGCTGACAATGATCTTTCTAATGCAGCACAGGAAGCTTTCTTTTCTGTAACAGCAAATTGATAGTACGTGGTCAGGTTGTTGCTCACTAACTCCCCAGAAGCCTTTTTTACAAAGTTGAATTCCAGTCCATGATGGACTGATAAAGTCAAGATAACGCATATCCACTGCCCTCCTCTTGTTTGCTGTGTCAGTCATTTCATTTTTGAAGGCTGTCAGGTTGGTCAGGGATGATTTCTCCTTTGGAAGGCCACGCTGACTACTCCAGACCACCTGTTTGTCCTTCGTATGTTTGGAAATGGTTTCCAGCTTTATTTGCTCCTTTGCCTTCCCAGGGATCAAGTTGATCCTTGATCCTTGTTTTTTCTCAAGATAGGAGTTGTATTTGCTTTCTTTTCAATCCTCAGGAATCTTCCTTGATTGCCATGACCTTTCAAAATTTATTGAGTGGCCTCATAATGACATCCACCAGCTTCCCAAGCACCTACCAGGTTCCTGTATATTCCCATTTTTTTTTTTTTATATTGCCTAAGTTGAACCTCCTCTGCCAATGGGAAGATTTTCTGACTCCACACTTTCCCATGAGTGTCAGAGGCCTGATTTCCTGAAGGCAAGTCATAACTTTGAAGATGAAGACAAAGAAGGCATCGAGAACCTTGACCTTTTCCTTGTCTTTCATCACCAGATCCTTTCCCAAATTCAGTAACTGACCCACATTTTCCCTTCTCTTCCATTGGCTGATAACACAGCTTTAGCATCCCTTTTTGTTATCCCTTATGCCGTTTGCCAAGTTCAGCTCATGGCTTTGGTTTTCCTGTCCTGACCTCTGCATGCTTGGACAGTGACTCCTTCTTTGTTAGAGGTCACCCGTTCCTGCTTCCACCTCCTTTGTACTTTCTTTTATGTTTACTTTGTTCATCCATGCAAGCTTCCTGACATATTGGCTTGATTTACTGCTTGTAATGATAGATCGTACTTGAGCTTGGATGAAGTGATCCTTGAAAAGCAATCAACATTCCTGAACTCTTTCCTCCCTAGTATTCATTCCCACGGAATTCTTCCAGTTCTTCCAGTTCTCTCCTGAGTAGGCCAAGGACTGCTGTCCTAAAGTCCCAAGTTGTGATCCTGGTGTAGGCGACAGTGTATGAGATGTTACCACAATGGTTTTTATTTCTTGACTGAATTCCCTTGAGACAACTAAATTCTACTGCTCTTAAAAAATGCAGTAAAATTACATAGGAGAAGAAGTGGCTGGGAAAATTCTTCAACATCTTTTATTTTGTCAGAACTCTGTTGAAAATGTTTTTCAAGCACAATGGCAGCCTTCCAGAGGAAACCACTGATTTCTCTGAGTTGGTAGCCTGAAAGTGAGTTCAGATGCTATTTGTACTGCTAAAAACTCTACTGGATTGTTAATTGGAAACCGTCCACCAGCTACTACAGTCTTCTGTTCAGGGCCCAGATTGTGCTGTGGTAAGTAGGATATCCTTTGATATAAAGATGTCAGAGGGAAAAGACTCAGGTTTGAGCAGGCAGAAAAGTTATGGAGCATCTCAGGGAAGTTTTTTATTGGTATTTTGAATAGAAACTGCAGTGCTGCTCTTGTTAGGAAGGTAGTTGCCTTCTTAAATGAGGACTGAATGGAGGCAGGGAGCTGACAGGCTTGACTACCAGCATGGCCAGAAATATCTGCTAAGTGCAATATTCTATATTGATAAACTAAGCCATCACATATTTTGGATTTGAAAACCTGAGACAGAGACCCAGCTACTATTCAATGGTGAATTTACTTTCCTATTCATGTTCTTTCAAGTTCATCTATGGCAATGCTATGTATGTGGAAACAAAGGTTTGTCTTAATTTAATTCCTGCAAGCATATTCTAAAACATCAAAGAGCAGTAGAAATATCCTGATTGCCAAAGGAAATGCACCAAGGTGAATGTCACTGACATGGAGGAGAAATATTCTGTGCATATTATATATTATTTTATTATATTATATAGAAATAAAACAGTCTGTGTTTTGTCAGCACTGTGGCTTTTTTAAGCAGTGATATTTCCTGCTGCAAGAGGGAACAAATGGCTCCTTCAGTTACTGTTCTATAGAATATCTTTGTGTCACATAGGCTTGCTAAATGTGGTTATTAGTAGTGGCAACAAGTTATATGCAAAATTGAGCTCATCATAAAGCTGTCAAAACAGATTCATCCACTGACCAATGAGACTAAGAACTCTGGAGAGCAGCAAGGAGCCAATTAAAGAATTGCTGGTGGTATTTAACAGCTAGAAAGAGGCAGAAATGACAGTTTCATGAAGCTGTTAAAGAATACCTCTAAGACTGAAGCATCTGTTACAACTCAATATAGAATTGCCCTAAGGTTTCCTACAGATAAAAAGAAACTGATCTTGCAATGGCAAGATGTACTGTAGGAATTTCTGAATTTACAAAGTAGTATCTGCAATACAGTTTGTGTGTTTTACATTCTGTTTGAATTAAAGAACTTTTCTCTATAAATAGCGACATATTCCACACCATCTTTTTTGCTAGCTCATGTATCTGATTTCGACTTGAGTCAGACCACAGAAAAGTGTAACCTAACTTCCAAACAACCTTTGAGAGGATGTTAACACTGAAGAAGGAATGTAAATGTAATATGATTTCTGTCTGATGTGGAGCACAGTCATAGAATCATAGAATCACAGTATAATTTGAATTGTGAAGGGACCTTGAAGACCATCTAGCTCCAACCCCCTGTCCACAGGCAGGGATGTGTTGCACTGGATCAGGCTGCCCAGGGGCCCCATCCAACCTGGCCTTGAACAGTTCCAGGGACAGAGCATCTACAGCTCCTCTGGGCAACCTGTCCCTGTGCCTCACTACCCTCCAAGTAAAGAATTTATTCCAAATATCTAATCTAAATCCCCCCACATTTATCTGAAAGCCATTACCCCTTGTTCTGTCACTATACTCTCTGATAAAGAGCCGTTCCCCAGCTTTCCTGTAGGCCCCCTTCAAGTAGTGGAAGGCTGCTGTAAGTTCTCCCCAGAGCCTTCTTTTCTCCAGGGTGAACAAGCCCAGCTTCCTCAGCCTTTCTTCACAGGAGAGGTGTTCCAGCCCTCTGATCAGCCCCATATGAGCTGTCAGAAGGACAGAGTAGAGAGGAACAACCACCTCCCTCACTTGCTCTGCTAGCCACCACTCTTTTGATGCATTCCAGGACAGAGCTGACTTTCTGGGCTGCAGGTGCACCCTGCTGGCTCGTATTCAGTACCTCCAAGTCCTTTGTCATAGAGCAGCTCAAAATTCACTCATCTAGCCAATTCCTTTTTTCTTAATACTCCATCCATTCAATCCATGTCTCTCCAATTCACAGACAAGGGAGTTGTGTAGGGCAGTGTCAATTTATTTGCAAGAGTCCAGGTAGATGATGTTGGTTGCACATCCCTTATCCACCACTACTGTAACCACATTGTGTAAGGCCACCAAAGGTGTAAGAGACAGTGGTACACAGTTTCCACTTCTTGATGTAAGAGCTCATTTGTTATCAGTGTGGTCTTGAGTTTGCTCAGAAACAAAACAAAACGAATTGTTGGTAATGGCTGGAGCTTTCATTCTTATTCTCCATCTCCTTCTTCTCCTGCCCTGCCCTCCCCTGTCGTTCCTTGCTCTCCTTTCCCCTCCTTTCTGCTCTCCTTCTCATTAATTTGAGATAATTCAGTATTTTGCTACCATTTTGTTCAGCAGCAAAACTTAATGTGAAACAATTTCCTATTCTCACCCACCTTGAATGGATGAGATGGTTGGGCTGCGGGGAGAAACAAGCTAGCTGAACTGTCTGACTTTTCCAAAAACTCCTGCAACTACTGAGAAACTGAACTGCAATCCTTCAGACCATGATATGCGTATCCTATTTTGAGACAGAAGTGAGATTTTAGGGATAATACAGAAAGTGCTTTTTGCAGCAAGATGCAATTCATAAACCAGACTGATAAGACAGCTTGCAGTAGGCCGTGTTCTATATAAACCATATTTTTGTCATTCAATATATCCTGCATTTTAATAAGTTTTTAGGAAGGATTTTTGAAGTCAGTGCCTCCTTCTTTCAGCCATGTGGATGAATTATAGTTGCCTCTTCATCTACCCTCACTTGGAGAATAAGACAGAAGGAATCTGTTATTATTACATGGGCCATTTAGGGAAGAGAAGGCTTTCATGTAGAATCTTTGAGGTTTTCTGAAGGGAGTTTTTTATTAAAATGTAGTTCTGCAGGGAAGAAGACTAGAATGAAGGGTGAATGTCATGTGCATGACTTTGTCTGATTAAAGCTACAGCAGGCATAATCTGAAACTTCTAAATTGTCCCAGAAGTTTTGCAACATCTTTTTTGTTGCAAGATAACTTTTGGGAAAGTGCTGTAAAAAAACGTCATCCAGGAGAAAGCATAGTGATGAATGCAAATGATTAAGGTCATTGGGCAAAATTATACTGAAAGCTGAGCTAAGTTTATAAGGCAGGCATCACAGCTTGTTCTCTTCTGAGTTCAGTCACTCTTCATGAAGCTTCTGAGATAGGTAAATTTCCTTGCTTGGATTACAGTCCAGTCCTTAAAAGTTTTGAGCAAGTAAAAGCAAAATTGACAATGACTGTGTCTGTAGAGCAAGGGAGCAGAAAGAGTGGCTGGCAACACCAGTGGGGCTGTTAGAAGGCTGTTAGAGCCCATCCTTAGACTTTCCTGATTTGGCCAAATGTCATACTAAGAGAAGATGCTGTAGACTCACACATCAGTGGGTACAAGTGAAAAAAAAAAAAAAAGCCAAGAAAAGATTGTGGAAGGGAGTTTTGAGATAAGATTCCCTGTGGTTATAGAAGTATGATGAAAGAGACTGTTCCTGCCTCTGTGGAGTCCATGCTCAGAGCCCCTGTATGCTGTGGGTACACAGATAAAAATGAGAAGTCAGAGAGAAAACTGTTGGTTATCCTTGAAAATAGGTTGCTAACTTGTTCACAAGAAAAGGCAGAGATACAAATGTCGCTGTAGCTAGAGAACTTTCTTGAGAAAAAAATAGTTTGAATGATCTCCATGGTATCAGAGCTGAAATGGCTCAGAGGACCTTGTTGGCAGAAGATGGTGGAAACCTTCTCTAGTCACAAGAGCTATTCTTGAGCAAAAGCCAAAGGAATCAAACATGACTAGCTTTGTCAACTGGTATATTTTTGATCATTGGAACAATCAGTTTCCATGTCAAAGATTAATCAAAGCAATGTAATTTGATGACCTGCTAAAACCTATGAAAATAAACCTATAAAATCCTATCAGGATGGTCAAGTGTTGTTCAGGATGCCGTTAAACATCATCATCACCATCACCATTCTTCCTGCAGATGCCCTCACAGTTTCAGCATTATCAGTTTCAATTAACAGTAATGTTTTGTGGAGGGCACATGTCTGGCTTGAGTAACCTTTGACTGCTTGACAACACATGCTCCATTTTACATAATGCAATTCCCTTAACTTTTATTACAGACATTGTAACTCACCAAAAAAGTGTACACTTTTGACAAGGGCAGTTTTGTTTATTGTGAGAGGAAAAACCTGGCAATAATTGTATCTTTGCCTTGGTGGGTTTAATATACTCAGCGGCAATAATGTTAGAAGTCAAAATGAGGACGATGACCATTGGAAACGCAAGCACATGCATAATAGAGTATGCCCTAGTATTTTCTTTGTGACGTATTTTGGGTAGACGTCAGTTAGGAGCTGAACATCATGCCAGCCAACCATCTTCTGTTTTCCCTACAATGACTGCTGCTTTTCTGCATATTCAGAGCTCAGCTCACTGCCATAGGTACCACTTTTCTTTTATCATTGGCATATGATACTGCTGAAAAACAGCTATTACATTTTTAAACAATCATCTTATATAGTTGCCTGGAGTGGATTCTGTTTGCCACTGCTGGCTAATAGATCCTAGTTTTGCTCGGTTTCTCTCTGATTTGATACATTGCTAAAAAGTCTCTCGGGTCTACTCCATTTCTAGGCCTGTGACTGTACCATGCTCTATAAGATGCTGAGTCTATTCATGGTCTCCAGTGCACCCCAAACACTTACATGGTTTTTCCTTTGTATTGTATTTATGATTTGTCCTTTAATAAATACATATACTGATTTAGGATCCAGTGCAGCCAGCTTTGCATACTCTAACCTATACAATATGATAGCCTCAAGATCTCTTGCAAAATATAAATGCACTTAAATCATAGAAATATGGGTTGAATATTACAGAAATTTCAATCATTTGATAGTAACTTCCAGTTGCTTTGCTTTATGCATAAATATTTCTGACAGTAGAAACACTAAATAAATAAATAAAATCTCTGAAGAGCTACACACACATTTGAAAAGAAAAATGTGGTTTCTAGCCATGCAATTAGCACTAAAATCAAAGACTTGAGCAGCTAAATCCTGGTCTGGATTTTGAAGCCTATAGCTAGAACATTCAAAGGAAAAATATGTAAGTCCAGAAAACTGTTCTTTGGCTGTGTTTAAAAGAAGCCCACCCCTACCCCTGCATAGATCTCTCAGTTAAAGCACCTAGAGGGGAGGGGAAGG